>VWZD01004113.1:1354296-1457330 GCA_013396695.1 Sakesphorus luctuosus | reverse complement strand
CCCCTGCACCTCACTGCATTGCACTTTGTGCCCCCACATCCCTCCTGGGCAGCCCCCCATGCATCCTCCCAGCTCTGTTCCCCACAAAGGCCCTTACACCCCCCAGAGACCCTCCCTGCTTTCCCTCAGCCAGCCCATCATGCATTTCTCAGCTCCACTCCCCGTGTAGCCCCTGCACCCCCCTGGGTAGCCAGTCTGAGCCCCCCTGCCTCCCTGCAACCCACTGGCACTGCCCCTCAGCATCCCGTCTGCATCTCTCCCACCCTCATCCCTCAGCATCCCCACGAGCATCTCCCCCATCCCCATTTCCCCTGCATCCCCCCAGGCATTTCCCCCACCCCTCTGCACTACCCTCACAGACATCTCCCACTGCACTTTCCCCCTCCACTTGCCCTGGACATCTCCACTCCACCCCCACAATCCTCCTTCCCCCATACCCCTTCCATTCTCTGCACCCCCAGGCAGCCCCCAGCCAACTCCTCATGGGCTCGGGAAAAAGGCCAGGAGAGGCTGCCTGGGGAGGAGGGTTTGGGGGCAAGCTTGGCCGTGGTGGGCCCAGGGGGCACCACCAGGAGCTGTGGGCACTGGCAGAAGGGTTGGAGTGCTGGCTCTGCCTCCCATAGAGGCCATTCAGGGAACAGCAGAGACCTCGTGGGGTATTAGAAAATGGGCTTTGTTTGGAGAAGGTGGCGGTGTATACAAAGGCTGGGCTCGGAGCGAGTCGGGGGTGCTCAGCTCCACAGCAATCCCTGCCAGCGCGGGCTGAGCCCCGCAGGAAGCCGACAACAGCCCACAATGAAGGGATGTGTCACTGGCATCACATCGGAGCTTCACTCTCGTCACACCAGAGTTTCACCTGAATCACAGCAGAGCTTTGGAAATGCACCCAGGGCTTCCAGGGCCCTGGCGATGTGCAACTGCATCCACAGGCTCCAGCCAGGATGGTCTCAGGGGGCCTGTGATTCCCAGAGTGGGTGTCATCTGTTTTCCAGATCCTGAACAGATTTGAGTGGCATTTGGGGCACAAGCCATTGGCATCATTCATCTGAATGCAAACACCTTCCCAAGCCCCAAACAGCTTTGCAAAGCCCACCTGGGTGTGGGAGGGGCAAGAAACATCTGGAGTACAATGTCAGCAGCAAGGAGGGGGTACAGAGTAGGTAGAGGTGGTCACTGACAACGTGGTATGTCCCAACACTGGAACTGGAGGGGAAAATCACAACCTTGTTGCCATCAGAACGCAACCAGCCCTGCCCATGGGCAGGTGAGGTAGTGGCAGCCTGAGGGAATAGGGAACGCTCCCGGCTCAGCAGTGAGATTAATCCAAGGGAAATTTATAGGGAGCTTGTTCTGCACCAGACAGGGCCAAAATCCTCCACCAGCTCCTGTGCTGGGCTGGATTTGGCCTATTTGCAGGCAGCAAGTCTGTGGAGAGAGGCAGATGGAGGTGAGCCCCTGTGCTCAAGGGTGTCACAGGAAATTAGAAATCACAGAAAATCGGAATTTAGAGGGGTTCTGTGTGCAAACAGAGTGTGCTGTGCTGGCACTAGGGATGGGACAATTTGCTGCCACAGGCAAAGGGGAGTTTGGGGATTCTGTGCCTGCCATAAGCTGTTGCTCATGGAAATCACTGCAGGTACCAGTGATGGCACATGGGGACACTGGAGCCTCCAGGGCTCATCATCCCACATGTCCTTGCAGGGCTGCCCAATGTGCTACCTGGACAGAAGTGACGGGTTGTGCGTGGCCATTCCTTCTGATTACACAGTGAAGGATAGTTTCCATTAGTACCAGCACATTGCAAATCCAATCCTCACTTGCCATCTGGTTTATGGTCTTTTCCTGGAGTTTTCCATTGATTAAGGTGTGTGAGATGGATGAGCAGGGCTGGCGGGTGCGGGGTGTGCTATGTGTGTGATGCACATCCAGAGAGACGCAGCGGGGCAGAGCCAGAGGAGAGGTGAGAAGAAATGAAAGAAACTCCTTTGGTTTCACAGCATCCACCTCGTTGTGCTGGGTAAGATCTGTGAGGGCTGACACTGCTGACAGCAGGAGATGCAAAGGAGGGTGGAAGTATCTCCACAGGGAGTAGAGAAGGGAGGGGGGTGGGCTCCAGGGCCAGCAGGAAGGATTTAGGGTCTGATGGTGGTGGGAAAATCTTCCTCAAGAAAAAACAATGAAGATGGGAAAGAGATTGCCTTGAGGAGGTGCAAAACCTTATCACCTCTGTGTTAGGTGATGATGAAAAATGGTCAAATCCCGGGAGAATCAGGCTTAATCCAATCCCAGGAGCACTCTCCACCCCACTACAATGGCCCCACTGACAACAAAACCTATCCACATCCTGCATCCCAAACCTTCCATCTCAAGGCCATTGACCACAACTCCCAGTATTAGCCCGGGGAATAGTTACTGGTACCAGTAAAACCTTGTACCCTTGTTTTGGGTCTGGCCCAGCTCAGCAAATGAGGGGGCTGAGAGCCTTGTCCAAGCACTGATTGCCACATTTGGTGCTCTCCAGTCCCTGCACTGCTCCTGCCCCTTTTCCCACTGGCATAATTTTGAAATTCAGAGTGGCAATTTTCCCAGGTGAACCTGTAGGATTTACCAGGGGTGTCAGGAAAAACAGACTTTGTCCCCATATGCTTTGCAATGGATGTAGACTAAGGCAGAGGCTCCAGTTTAACTCTTTTCCTGGGATTATTTGAAAACCTGGAGAATTGCAGTGAGACACCGACGACGCAATAAATTTTGTGAGCCGAGAGGTTAAACAGAAACTGCTGCAAAGGCAGCACGGGAAGAGGCACTGCTGAACTAGTAACATTTAAACTCTTCTGAATAAAATTCATAATAATCGTGGCAGTTTTATATCTGTCCATGAATTACAGTTAAAATCCCACCACGTCCCACACACCCTCACTGCTCCGTACGGCAATAAGATTACAGCGAAGAGCAGGACGAGCAGGGAAGAGTGTAATTTAAGGGCTGTTTCTTTGAAAACCGAACCCTTCTTTTTAAGGCAGGTTCAGAAAAGGAAAGTACAAATAACGCTCTCAAAAGGTGCTATTTTTTCCAGGGGTGGGATGGCAGTGCTGGCACTGAGCTGCCCTCCCAGGGCAGCCGGACTGTCACCCTGTCCCTGCCTGCGGAGGAGGGACAGGGCAGTGGGAGCTGTGTCTCTGTCTGCTCCAGTGCAAGGAGTTAAGCAAACAAAAGCGATTTTTCAAGCACACACGGTCCAGAGGTACCCCCGGACAGGGCAGCCACTTGGCTTAGAGACATGGACCAGTCAGACCCCCAGCGTGGCTGGCGGGAGCTGCCCAGTGAAACCCCGCAGCCACAGGAGCTGGCTTTTATCCTGTGCGTGCTGAAAGCCTGTCGACATGGAGATTACAGCAAAAATCAGGTTAAAACCCATTTATCGGACCCGAGAGCCCGTGTGCGTGTCCCAGGGGTGTGCAGAAGCGTGAGCGGGGCCATCACCGTGCTGGTGGCTGCGAGCGTGTCCCGGTGTGCCGGAGAGCCCGACAAACCCCTGCCATGCAGCTGCGCGGTGGGTAACACAGGACATGCGGTAATTAAAGCAGCACACCTGGAAATAGCTCTTTCTGTAGCTCCCAGGCTTAACTAAACGAGTGAAATTTGTGCTGGCATAATTAAAGCAATGTGGTTCAGGATCTTGTCTGCACTGGGGCGTTACTGCAGTTTGATTCTTCGCTCTCTGGTTACAGCCCACGTGGAAGAATCCTCCAGCTCCAGCCCCTTCACGGCTCCAGCGCTTACTTCTTGCCATCAGGGTGCCCATTAACACCAGCCCATTAACAGCAGTTCATTAACACCAGCCTTCAAACCTGTCTAGCAGCACGATGGCTCCAACATCCTCCCACAGCTCACTCTGGCACAGGGTTGCGATAGCAAAGCACGGGGCTCTCCACTGCTGTCCCTGCTCCCCTCCAGGGAGTTGTAAATCTGAAGGAGAAATCAGTATTTTTCCATTTATATTCCTTCATCTCAAACAATCTCTTTTTTTTTCTTTCCTTGTTCTTTTAGGTGTTAACCCCAGCCTCACTAGTGGCCAGATGGTTTTAGGGGTATTAATGGTAAAATCCTGCACACGAGTGAGCTGCCTGTGAAACTTGCCAGTGGAAAATCGGATTTGGAAGTGCCATGGAGCATCATCCCCACTGCTGATGTGTCACAGCAGCACACGGGCTCTGGCAGTGCCACCACCACTGTCACCACACAGCAGCCACCAGCCCTGCAGCTGAGAAAACCCTGGGTGAATTCCCAGGAGGTTTGTGCTCACTGGAAAATTCCTGTTCCTGCATTTTTTCCTTTCCTTCCTAAATCTGGTTTTTAAACTGCTTTCACAGTGAAGAGGTGACATCAGATACGATGGAGAGGAAAGAGGAGATGCAGTGGAGCAAGGTCAGGAGGTGGGGATGAGCAGCAGCTCTGTGCTGGTGTCCAGCCCTGATCACAACACCCCAGGCCCAAGGAAATTAATTTCCAAGTGCTTGAAACACCCATTTGATAAATCTCTGATCTCTGGCAGCTGTCAGTGAGAAATGGGGAGAATTATAGGGAAAAAAAGGGCTCCTGCCAGGGTGGAATCACTCAGGGATGACCAAGGAGGATGTCCCAATGGTTTCCTACCATCCAGCACCTTTTCCAAGCACTGCAGGCAGAGGGATTTAAATTGGGGATTAGAGGGGCTGCAGTGATACACCCGGGGTACAGAATGCAGAGAATCCCCAGCGCCAGAGGTTTTAACTGTAATTAGACCAACATCTGTCCGGCGACAGTCGGGGCTTGCGCAGTCACTGCACTGCTCCAGGCTGGGCTGGAGATTTTCTGCAGGCTCCTCCTGCTCAGCTTTCCTGCAATTTCACAGATATCTGGATTTTTTTTTTTCCATCTGATGTGTTCTTCCTCTCCGAAAGATTAAATCTTGATTGTCAGGTAGTGATGCAGCAGGCAAGTAGAATTCTCTGCCTAGTCCAAATGTCATCCTGGTAAAAATGCTAGTAATAAAAAATAAAAGAGAAAGGCCCTGCTATGCTCTCAGGCCTGTAAAAATATCCAAAGATAGGTCTGGAATTTTAGAAACAATTGAAGCTCAGCGGCCGAAGGGCACTCTGGGGACTGCTGGGCCCAGCACAGACATTCACAGGGTGGGAAAATCAATAAGTTAAAATAATTGCCTGTGTGCTTGGTCTTGAATTAAAAGGGAACAAACCCAGACCTTCTCACCCATCTCAAATAGTTTTTGGATTTATTGTTATCTTGGAATTTAGGGCAAAGAAAGAAATGCCCAAGTGAGGCGTGGTGGGATAGGGAGATGATCCAGCTCCTGCTGCATCCCTGTGCAGCTGCACTTGAGCTGTCCTGGCTCCCACTCACTGAGTTTTGGGATATTTGGGGTATAAAAGGCTTTATCCTCAAGGAGAAGGTGCTGGGACAGGGAGGGACCCCAAAGATGTGTCCTGGTGGCAGCCATCCCACATGACATGTCCACATGTGAGGTAGGAATCCTTTCTCCTCCTCTCCTGGTTGCTGCCACCATCCTACTTCATCCAAGAGAACCACACCGGGGGAAAAGCATTGGAGCCAAGAGGGAGCTGGTAATAAACTGTGGCCAACCCAACCCCACCCCTGGAACAGCAGGTCTTGGAAAAGCCGGTTGCACCGGCGCGGCAGGGGGGGATGTGTTGTCACCACCCAGGGGAGGCTCTTTCGGTTTCCCCCAAAGGAAGCCCTGCTATTGCTGCTGGAATGGGAGCTCAACTTGAGATCAAAAACTGGACTCCAGGGAGAGCTGAGGGTCACCAGTCAGGGATGACCACTGTCTGCTTGCTGTGATGGCTTTGTCAGATCAAAATCAACTCTCTTATTTCATCCCCAGGTCGGGTGATGTTCCCAAGGACCCAGCTGTGACTGGCACAGGGTGAGTCCCCCACTGCATTTTCCCTTCCCAGCAAACCCTGTTGCACCAGAGCAGGCACTGGGAGCAGAAACACAGGGAGAGAAATGAACCTGGGGGTGGAGAGATGCAAAGATCAACCCAGCAGTGATTTCAAAATAAAATCCGAGGGCCCAGGGAAAACACGGCGTGTCCTTGCCGAGGCTATCATTTATGCCAATTAAAAAAAAACTGGCATGACACGAAGGAGAGCTGCATGGTATTTCCTGAAAAGGGTGTGGGGAGCATCCTTGGAAAGCCTGCCTTGCACAATGTGCTTGCTGTTTCCAGAAAAATAAAGTGTGCTGTGACCCACCTGTCCCTGAAAAGCAGCTATTTAGGGCTGGAACATGGTCAGCCCGGAGTCAGTGGCTGGGTCTGTCCTGACTGCAGAGTAGCTGGCACCTTCACCAGGCTCTGGGGTTTGGCATTTACCTGCAGCTCTTTAATTGCTGCAAAATGCCTCAGAAAAAAATGCAGGAGAGCTGTCCAAGCACCAAGCGCTCCCGATTAAAGGTCTTTCCCCCACAGCTTTTGGCTGGTGGCCATTAAACCCCCCTGCTAACCCCCAGAACCGTGCCTGGCAGCGCCAGCACTGCACAAGAGGGGTTTTCTCCTCTGTCACTTTTAGGTTTTGGGAGCATTTTGACCCAGCTGGGAATGTGGGGGTTCATAGCCTGGCATGCAGCAGCTTTGCCAGAGAGAGAACTGTGGGAGTGATGGGTGGGAACATACCATGGGGCTGGAGAGGGGCTCTGCTGGGAAAGGACAGGAGAGAAACCCTTGGGAAGGGAGAGTTTTTGGCAGAGAAGGGAGTGTCCTGTGGGTTAGTGTCCCCACATCCCCCAACAAGCCAGGGGCAGGATTCACTCCCCATCCCAGCAGCAGAACGTGCTTGGGGCTCACCAAGGGCGTTCCTGGAGGTTTCAGCAGCATAGCAAGACTTGGCCAAAGCCTGATCTCTGAGCAAGCTTACCTTTGGCATGGAATTTCAACGAGGGAGAGTGGAAAACAAACACAAACCCACAGTTTGGGTGGGTTTTCTTTTGCCTGAGCCCTGATCAGAAGCTGCAGGCAGGAGGTGTTTGGGCAACCAGGAGGCATCCAGGGTTTTCTGATGCTGAAGAGAAGCAGCTCCACCTAGGGCAGACTTTGCTGAAGCAGGGCCGACCTCGACACCAGTGCAACCATCAGCCATCATCTGTGTTAGGGAATGGCAGCGTCTGTTTCAGCCTGCAGCCAACACCAAGGTCCCAAGTCTTGGGGTCAGTTTGGGGCTAAGAATTCAAAGTTTCTCTTTTTCACATTGAAAAAACCCCTCCATTGCTTATTTTCTTTCCTTATGAGGCTGGAAAATGGGGGTTAAAAATGGTTGTTGTCAGCAAATTGCCCTGTGCATCCTGCAAACGCACCCCCAAACCCATGGTGGGGGGAAAACCTGCAAAGAGCAAAACTCCACAGCAATAAAATCCCAACCTATGTGGAAAAAGACCCTTAAAAAAAAGGTAGGCAAAGGAAAAGCAGGGTTTTACAGAGCCCTGGATGTGTCTGTGTTAGTCCCATAAAAATCAGTTGCTGGGGAATATCGGCTTCCCTGCAGGAGACAGCAGGAGAGATGCTAACCTGGTCTCATTTTGAAAGCTGCTTATTAGTCCTCATCAAGCATAATTATACTTCAAAGCCAAATGAGATGTCCAACTGAATTTTGAACGCACGTTAATGTTTTTAAATGCAAAAAAACCCAACCAAAACCCATTTATTGAATCCCAGCCAGGCTCCAAATGTTAAAATAGATGCTGCTAATGGCTCTGAGAAGGGGGGGCTGCAGCTTCATTTCAGCTTTGCCAATTAAATGCTTATTACTGACCAATTAGGCAGAAATCAACCCGGTGTTCAGTGATATCTGATTAAGCAGGTCCTGCAGATCAGCCTTGGTTGTTAATCAGGGGAGAGAAACACCTTCTTCCCACTGGCCCCCCCAGGATACTCAGACTGGGCAGGGTTTGTGTCCACCCTGCCCATGAAAACCCCCCTTTTCTTCCAGCACTACCACTCTCCTGGGGGAAACATCTCAAGGACCCACCCAGGCAGGGCAAAACCTTTCAGAGCCAGGAAGGAAATGGGAAGGAAATGAGGGAAAAGGGGAAAATTAACCACACACAGAGGGTGGCTTCTCTCCCCTGCAGCTTGCAGGTTGCTGCTGCCCAGGACATGCTGGGCCATGCCCATTCACAGGCTTTTCCAAATATTATCCCAATATTTTCTTTCAGTTCCCAGATAAATGGGCCTCTTCAGCAGGCTTTAAGCCTGCTCTGTTCCAACATTTTCTTTAAAGCAGCAGAGGAAACGTTTGAGTTACACCAAGCTGCTGAATCCTGCTTTCAGGGCTGAGCTGCAAGGGGTTTTCCAAGACAAAATAGGGGCAGTGTTGGGCTTTTTCCTTGTTTCATCAGGAAATATGAAGGAGGCCACATTGCCCCTTAATCTTCTTCCTGCCTCTTCTCCCACCCTGCAGTCCATCTTTCCCATGGTTTCCTGTGGTCTTCACAGATTTCTGAGCATGTTCCCAGCTTTCCATAGCACCCAATGGGCAAGCAGGAGCATTTCCCTGCAAGGCATCCCCCCACTGAGTATTCCTGAGCCATGGGGAAGCTCCAGGGAACCCTGATATTTACTGTGGGGCTGGGACAGCAAGGCTGCAGCACCCACGGTTGCTGAGGAAAGTGCCTGTGCAACAGCCTGAGGGTGGTGGAGCCAGACATAAGACAGGAAAGCACAAAAAAGAGAAAAATCTTGGAAAATGTCAGTGCAAAGAGCCACTTCCTTTCGGGAACTGGATGCAGCTCCATCCAACCAAAATTATACTGGATGGAGGATGTTGCAAGCCCAAGGAGACTGGCACGGTTGAGCAGGGAATGGCTGCTCTCCACCTTGTCACAGATGAGGAAGAGGTGCCTCTGGATGCTCTGGGTGGCTTGGACAGCCCAAGGGAGGCAGGTTTTGGGCAGTGCTTGGACAAGAGCCCTTGGTGGTTCAACAGTTGGTGCTTGCTGGGTCTGGGGGCACTGAGGGAGGCGATGCTCCCTGGGTGCTGAGCCACGTGGGGTCCCTGTGAACTCGTCCTTGGGAAATGCCACTGATAAGGACACCAAACCCTCGAGCGATGCCCGAGGGGTCCAGCGTCAGCGACTGAGGGTGGGATGTGACCCTGTTCCATGTGCCCAGCTGGGGTCCCGGAGCTGGAGGGGTAACATTCCCTTCCAGAGCTGTGAGATGGGGCAGGAAGAGGCAAAGAACCCCAGGGTCCGTGGTGGCCGCTGCCTGTACCCATGCTCCAGAGCAGCGGAGAGGCTGCATCAGCGCGTTTCCTCCCACTCCTCCTTTATACCCGAGCATCCCTCGGTATAAGGGCAGGAAACCCCCCAGGCAGACCACGGGTGTCTGGGAGCAGCCGGGGGCGTGTGGGATGTGTCACGAACCTCCGAGCCCGGGTTACTCCATCCCATCGCTGCCCTCGTCCCGTCCCGCGGCGGCCGGTGCGCCGGGCCGGCACTAGGTGGGGATGGCACCACGCCGCGGGGAGGAGGAAGGGCGAGAGGAAGGGCAGCTGCTGCTGCTGCTGCTGCCGGAGCTGCCAGGGGAGCAGCGGGGGCCCGGAGTGCGGGAGAAGAACGGGATGGGCTGAGAGGGGCTGAAGGGAAAGGCCTGAAGGGAGCGATGGGGCAAGGATGTGAGCGATATGGCAGGGATGCTGAAGAGTGAGTGGCGGGGATGTTTCAGGCTGTGTGTCTCAGACGTGGGCAGTGGCACGGCAGGGATGCTGGAGGCAGAGTGACAGGGACGCTGCAGGAGACAAGTGACCCAGCAGCACACCAGGCTGCTGAGATGGGCATTATTGTAAAGGCTGTGGCTGTCAGAAATTCTGAGCCCCTTTCCTTGCTCCTCTCAGGCTCATGATGGTTACTACTGACATTAACTACATTTCGCAGTTTTAGAAAGGAAGTATTTCCCCCATGTTGTTCTCAGCCAGACCTTATCCTGGGTCCCACAGCTTGTTTCATCCATGTATCTGTGCTGGATCATCACTAAGGTGGGACACTGGCACAGTGACAACCTGGGCAGTTGGTCACCAAGGTTTGGCCTCACTGGAAAGGCTGGGAGGTGGCTGCAGTGCTGGGATTGGGATGCAAAGTGCTTGTGGTCCCAGTTCTATCTCACTGCTGGGTTAAAGAGGGATAAACTCATGGCAGGAGGAAAACCCCACCACAGGGAATGTTTCACACTCCCTGCTTCACCTACAGGGAATGTTTCACCCTTCTCCCTGCTGCTCAGCCATGGGCAATACCTCTGGAACCTGCTGGACACAACAGACTAACACAATGAGCCCTGCATGTGAGAGGGTTTACTTGCTGTAAATTCTCCAGAATTCACTTGATCCAATCCTACCTCATGAGTCACCACCATATCCAGGGCACAGCCATAAATCTCCCTCCTCTCTGCTCACACCAAGGCTCTGCTCCTCGTGTCTGTGGCTGCTACACGAGGCATCTTCAGGGAAGGCATCACCAGGAGACAGGATTTTCCCAGCCTCCTCAGGCAGGGACCCAAGCACTGGCAGCAAGGACCAAGGATGGTCTCGGTCATCAGCATCCACAGGGAAACAACTGCTGACACTCCTTTTCCCACGCAGTTTTGGGTAGCCAGTCTCACCAGCTTGCTTGGTGCACAGACCACAGCCATGGTCAAGTTTTTCCTTTATTTTGGCTTCATATTTTCCCCCTAAAAACAACAAACCAAACCAAATCCTGCAGCACATCTGTCAAAACCCATGTTCACAACAGAAACCGTGGCTCAGAATGAGCCACCTGGGTCTGTGCCCTCGAACCAGGGGACAAGGGAAAGCAGCATCCCTGGGACAGGAGCATAAATCAGATTATTGATTTAAATGTAACTATTGATTTAACCCCTTCTGCTGCTTCCCTGTATTCCCCACATGCTCATCCAAATGACAGAGAGCATCGTTTTAGCCAAACTCCACAGCCACTCACTGTGCAAGTCATTGGCCCCCAAACCCCATGGGTCCTTGTGTGCTCAGGGACAGCTGGCAAGTCCCCAGATGCTCCCCTGTCAGCACAGAGGGCACCTGCCAGCCTCAGAGGGGGTACTGGGCACAAGCAGGAGCAGGATTTGTTCCCAGGAATAAGGCAGGATGTTAGAATGGACATAGCCAGGGAGGGCCCTGGAAGCAAAGCAGGAAAAGCAGCCTCACATTTCCTGGTGTCATCAGTGCTAAAGGTGCCAGATTACATTTCTCTGAGGGTTTTCTTCTTATTATAGTAAAAATCAGGTTCTGAGGGTATTATCACATATATATATATATGTATATTATATTTTTTATATCTATCTCAGCAGCTCCAGGAGGACCCCAGTGTTGCTCTGCACAGAGGAAAGCTGGTGGCTGTGAGGCACCCAGGGATGCTGCCTTACCTTAAACTCATCCAGAAAAACCCCTCCAGCACCTTCTCAAAGTGACATACACAGAGCAGAGGTGTTTTGGGGGGCTCCCTGGCCTAGACAGAGTGGGAAGGCAGTGGGAGGTCAGGACTGTGGTACAGGAAGCGATTCCCCCCAAGCTCAGGCCAGTTTGAAAGCCCAGCAAGCACTAACACTAACAAACAGTCAGTGTGTTTATATCCCACCTTCCTGACAGAGAGTGTGGGTTATTTTTGGCATATTTTGTCATTGTTGGAGACGTCAGTGAAGGCCAGGAGAAGTGCAGAGCTTTTGGGAAAGCCCAGAGGCGACTGCCCCAGGCACAGGGTGATGAGATGAGGGATGTGGGAAGCTGCTCTCAGCCATTTACACAGGGACTGGGTTTGGCCTGCAGGATGTGGGACACCTCCCTGGCTTGAAAAGACGTGGGTATTAAAAGCAGAATGGACAATCCAACCCACCTCCTCTTCCAGCCCCACACTACTCCCACTCACCCCATGCAGCAATGGAGCAGGACAGTCATCCTGAGCCCTCATCCACCAGGTTCTTCAGTTCTTCCCACCTGTCCTGCCCGTGCACGGACAGTGAACATCACCTGGACACCAGGAGTGATGTTCTGGCATCACTGGGCACCTCTTTCAGCCTGTACCCACTGCCTTATGGCAGGGCTCGCTGTGAACACTGAGTTAAAACAGAAAGGGAGAGCTCAAAGCAGCATTGCTAATCGCCCTCTTGCCATTGTGCCACAAGGCTTGGCCATGTTCCTTCAGCTCACTGCTGGGGGTAAGATCATTTAAACCACTCACCTCACCCATTTTCCCCCAGCAAGTGACCTCCTTACCCGCATGTTTGGATCTGCTTTGTCACTCCTGTGAGCACCAGATGTCCTCTGCAGGACTGCCTTTCCTTACAAAATCAGCAAGATCAGCAGGGAGAGCACATGAGTTCCTGCAAGTTCCTGCAGGCTGATGGCTTGGGCAGATAGCTGGGTCTTCTCTTTCAAACATGTAGCTAAAATAGGGAGCATGAGTGGCTGGAAAGCCCAGGCTTGATTTGGGCAGAAGCTTGGGCTGGTATCAGCCAAGAGGAAACAGGTAAAACCAGGATTTTAGCAGGTCAGGAGCTACTGGCCAAGCCCCAAACCAGGTGTGCGAACCCTAACACCATCCTTTCTCATGGCTTGTGCATGAAAACATTTAAACCCAGAAAGCAGAGAGGGAGGTGAGGAGAGCCCTTCTTCCATGTTAGCCCCACATCTGTAGTCTCTCATCTCCTTCAGCTTTTGCTGCTGTTAATTCCTTGTGCATCACCCAAGGATGTGGTCACCTTCATAGCTCTTGTATAGCACACATAGTTTAGAGAGCTGTGCTCCACCTGAGAACTGGTTTATCCCCGCAAACGCAGTGCAGCTGTGAGGAGACAATGGGCTCTACTTTGCACTAAGATCCTGAACTGAGCTCTGCTCTTGAACATCCATTCAGACCCAGTACTTTTTCTGGGCATCTTTATTTTAGAATTGATGACATAGATGAATAACTAAATAGCTGAAATTAAGAACATCCATATTAATTTGCTATACACATGAAGGGGTTGAGGATTTCTCCTCCAGCTCAGGATAGGAGACCTGTGGCCACCCTGAGCCCAGCACTGGCTTCCAGCCTCACTGGAGTGTCCAGCCCCTCCTCCCCAGAGATGAGCAGATAACAGGGCAATTGCCATAATGAGTCTCTGTCCTTCCAGCCCTGCTGGAAGCAATTAATGAAGCCGGCACTAATGAACTTGGCTTCACAGCACTGCGGAGATGGGTTATTGCCATTTGAGGTGGAAGAAAACCAAGGCGAGAGCAGGTGGAGCGGCTGACCCTGGTCATGAGGTACCTGGGGTTGGATGGAGGAGCCAGAGCTCCCTGCCTGGAGCAGGGAAAGGATGGCAGGTAGACAGCAGGGCAACCACATCTCTCTCATGTGGTGTCTGCAGCTGGAGAGACTGGTTTGCCCACATTTGGGACAGCAGGAGGGACTCCCCCACCCATCCCGGTCCTGTCTCAGCCCTGAGTGGCTTTGGGAAAGCTGTGTCTCTGTGGTCAGAGCTCCCGACACCCAGCACAAACATGCTCCTCTTCATCCTGCCTCCCAAGGTTTGCAAGACCCCAAATGTGGACAGTGAGGTATGGACTAGGACTCGTGAGTTCCCTTGCAAAGAAACTTCCTCAGTTTGTGACTCACCAGCCCACCCTCTGCAGTGTCACTTGTGACTCCGTTTCACTTTGCTGCGTCAGCATTCGACTGTCTCTTATCAGTGAAGAAGCCAACAGGGCAGCCTGACCCAGCTGCAGACTTGTGCCCAACATCTCTCCCAGCAGCATTTTTGGACCAACATCCATGTTCTTCTGCACTGAGCATCATCTTATAGACGACAGGTCACTCTGCAGCAGCAGCTCCTGTGTTCCTGCTGGTGGGATCACAGTGGGTCTCTCCAGGTCTGCCTGCAAGGGTGAGGATGGCTGATAAATCCCAGGGATGTGGCCTCTGCATCACATGCTCTTACAGCACACGTCCTCACATGCACGTTGATGGCATGCTAAAAATATTCTCCATTTTTTGACCAATTAAAATTTTCCAGGAGAGCCGGAACCACAGCCCACACCCTATCTGTACAGCCAGAGGTTTCCCCTCACCTCCCCCAGCCCTGCCAGGAAAACAGAATTACTGAACAACATTTCTGGTACTTTGAGTCTTTTTTCAGTCGCTTTAAAAGCCTGGCTAAATTATCACCTTTTTTCAATAGTTCATTCTGTGATGTCTGGCACAATCCTGGAGCCAAAGCTGGCACCGTGACACCCTTTCTTGCTCTCACCCTCCCACTGAGAAGGCTGTGGGTGAGCTGGGATGATCCCACTCTCCACCCAAAGCATTGTTTTGATGGCTTGGAAAATCAAACAAAGAAAATATATTTTTAAACCAGCGCTCACCTGGTGTTAGGCAGCAGAGAGGTAACCCTGGCTTGGTGACAGCTCTGAATGATGATGGTCATCCGCGATTTTCTTGTCATATCTTTCAGAGGTGCCTGTTGTGCTGCTTAAAGGGGGAATCTGAAGGATGCTCACAACCCTCCTGGCCACTGACCAGGCCCCTCCATGCCATCATTGATGTTTGTGGCAGCATTTTCTTTGCCCAGTTCGGCTCTTGACCATGGTGGAGAAGCAGGGGAGGCCACAGGAGGTGTTTACACAACAAGGGGATCGTCTCGGCAAGACCAGAGCCTTTGCCAAACCCAGAGCTAAGCTGATAGGAAGGAGATGTCATCAGTGCGTTTTTGCTAATTATCACTAATAATTATTTGTGTGTAGTTTCTCTTAGGAGCTCCAGTTCTGGCTCAGCCCCTGCTGCTCTTGCAGCCCTGTGCAAGCAGAGCAAACTGGGGGGTCCTGCCCCAAACTTCTGCAAGTGAGATGAGAGGGCAGACGAGTGCAGTGCCTGGTCAATGCCCCGATCATGGTGGTCAGCATGATGGATTCCCCCTCTTGATATTCTCTTCCCATTCACACCAGCGATAGCCAGTTAGACCCTGTCTGTCCTCCTTTTGCTTTTCTGAGTGTGTTTGATGCCTCAGCCTCCTGTCAAAACCCAGCACAGCTATCAGCTTCTCCCTCCCATGTGGGATGTCTTTCTGCTGACATGGCAATCATTTTCCCGTCATCATGCCTTGACAGCACCAGGATTTCTCATTTTGAATCCTGGTGTGTCCCAGGGTGATTCCTGGCTCCTCCATTAACCCCTGACCCTGCAGGATGGGGGTAGCCAGCCCTGATAGATGCTCTGGTATCCCTTCCGCCTCTGGTTAGCAGAAGCTGTCTCCTGTATTTCCTCCCAGCACTTGCCATACCTATGCAGAAGAGCACTTAACCTGGAGGTAGAGGGTGTCAGACTTTTCTTCTCCTTTCCTTCTTATTTTCTCTGCTGAGAACAATGGAGGCAAGGTTTGCAGAGGGAGGTAATGTCTTTTTTTAGACTGAGTGAAATAATTAGAAGAAAAACCAGGCAGGCTGTTGGGTACACGAGCCCTCCAGCAGGCCTGAAATAGCTGCAGAAGTCTGTAAAGCTGAATACCAGTGGAGAACAATAGCTCCAAGCATGACTAGTTGTGTTAACCAGTTCTGCCACCAAAGATCATTCCCCAGCTGTTTTCCTTGGGTGAATGGATGGCATCACCCCTCTGCCAAAATCCACTGTCCAGAGACCACCTTCTGGCCAGGAGCATCGCTGTGGCTGAGAGAGCCACATGGCTACATGGACCTGAGCCCTGGGCATTGCTCCACATCAGATTTGTGGAGCATCCCTCACCTCTCTGTACCCTGTTTCCTGTCCTGCTGCTCCTGGGACCTGAGCTGACCCCAGCCCCAGGGACACTGTCCCACTCTGGACCCTGTCTGACCCCTGGGACCCTGCCTGACCTGGGGGACTCTAATTTCAGGGTCACTGTCATACTACAGGGACCTCTGGGGATCCAATCTGAACCCAGGGGACCCAGTCTGGTCTCTGGGGACCCTGTCAGACCTCAGAGACCCTGCCTGACCCTTGGGACCTGCTGATTTCAGGGACAATGGGCATTTGGCCTGATCCCTGAGGACCCTGTCTGACCCCAGAGACCTTATCTGACCCCAGGGACCCTGTCTGACCCTGGAGATCCTATTGTACCCTGGAGACATTGATGGACATTAGTGACTCTGCCTGGCTTTGGGGATCCTACTGGACTGTGGGGACCCCGATGTACACCAGGAACCTTGCCTGATCCCGGGGACCTTCCAGTTTCAGGGACCCTCCGATTTCAGGGACACTATCTTACCCTGGGGGTCTGGCCTGATCCCTGGTGACACTATTTGACCCTAGGGACCTCTGCCACCCCAAGCTCCATGTCCCGCCCCGGGTATCCTGTCATTCTCGACATCCTGTCCTACTCCACGGTTTATGTCCCACCCCATGGTCCATGTCCCACCCTGCAGCCATCGTCTGAGCGCAGGGACCCCTTTCATCCCCCTGCCCTGGGCTCAGTCCCAGCCTGTCCCGGGGGCTCGCAGCCCCAAGCCCGCGGCAGGGGGGCCGGAGCCGNGGGCGTGTCCCCAGAACGGGGCTGCAGGACCCCCGGGGCGGGACGGGGATGGGGGACCCCCGGGGCCGGGCGGGAGGAGCGGCCGCCGGGGCGGAGGGACCGCACCGGCCACTTCGGGGTGTTTTCGGGTGTCCGCTGGCGCTGGGACACCCCGGCCGCGCTGCGCCCGGGGGACAGCGATAGAGACCGCGGGGCGGGGGTCCTCATACCCAGCAGCCCTCGGAGCACACCGGGCAGAGCCTGGGCAGCGCATCCCCGCAGCCCTCGGGGGTGTCGGACCGGGCCGGCGGGGAGGGGCTGCCGGGCTCGGCCGGCGCTGGAGGAGCCGCGCTGGTTCCACGCGTGCTCGGGCCATCCTGTATGACTCCCGCTGGGGTGTTGTCTTGCCCTGCTGGAGCCGCGCCTGGGTCAGAGAGCCGACTTGGACGTGTTCACGCACCTCCAGCCTTCCCCACTTCTGTCCTCCTCCTCTCTGTTTGGGACGGGTTTAACTCGGAGAAGGGCAGCGATGCTTCTCCTGCATACGTAGTTTTTCACGTCCATAGGATGACGCCCCAATAATCCATCCCTATGTGGATTAAGGTGCCACAAATTTGTTAGCAAGTTGAACAGGTCGTTTCCTCCCGTAGTCTGGCCACGCAATTATTCCTGCTTCCTTTCCCTGAATGAGGTTTTGCTGCTCGTGCACAAAGAAAGCTCCCGGTAGGACGGACTGCCCGAGAACTTCAGTCTCTGGTTGATGCGATCCCGGTAGCTGTGGGTTGTGTCTGCCCCCTCACACCCCCTTATTTCAGCTCCAAACCCTCTGTGGCAAGAATGAAAGCTCTTTTAAAACAACAGGGAGACGGCAAAGCAGCCCAGGTTGGTAGTGGCTGAGAGTTGTTATTATCCGCTGGCATCCATGAAATTAATCCACCGCAGAGAAACTGCTTCCAGCTGGTGGCCGCCGGCCAAAGGGGCTTCACACCCACCCCAGCATCGACCGACCGCCTCAGCAGCCGCTCTTCCTTAGCAATACATGAATCCTCCAGGGATCCCTTGGGGAAAGGGGTGTCTGATGCCGTTCCCGAGGTTCTACATGGATCTGAGCAGTTTATTCCTAGTGAGACAGTTCTAGGGAGAAGTGGAAGTGCAAACAGCCAGGTTTGGATGATAAAATGGAAAGGGAGAAGAGGAGTGGAGGTGTGGGGATGCAGGTTGTCTCCCGGGGGATGTTTATCTGTGCCTTGATGGAGAGAAGTGTGTGATAAGCGAGCTGCTTACTATAAATGAAGTTGCTGTAACTGGCCAAGGCACTTCTCTGCACTGTGTTTAACTTTAAAAGTACCACTGCAGTTCAACTCTTGGGGCTTCTTTTGTTGGAAGACATGAAGAGTTTGTGGGTTTGTGGGCCTCTAAAATACAACCAGGGGAGCAGAGAAAGAACTGCCTAATTGTTAAATAAAAAGCCATCCTGTCCCCCTGATCTGGGATCTCTGCTGAGCTGTGAAATCTGAGGCTAAACTAGGCTGGAAGAGTGGAATTTCTATTTCACTTCTAATGCCACTGTGATATAAGATGCAAAAATGGCTCATTTGGATTGTTTTTGGGAGCAATGCCTTTGATGTGATACAGCATTGGAATAACTCAGTTCTTCCTTCTTTTCCACTGGCTGGTTTGTCTGATGTCAGGGGGGTTCTTCTCATGGATTTACCACAGCATCAGGAATGAATCCAGCCCAAGAACATCCCAGGAAGGATATCTTGGTGTTTCTTGCAAAATGCTCACATATAACTGAGTTAACAACAGCAACTGATGTCTTTGTGCCATGCTCCTGTTTTAGTTGTGGAATTGCAAGCAGGGAGGGCAGGATGGACACTCCTGGTGCTGTTCCCTGGCCAACCTCCCCTCTCTGATTCAGGGTAGGGGTGGCAAAAAATAATCTGCAAAAATGTCAGGCAGCATCTCCAGGCCTCTTGTTGGCTTCCCAGGAACAAACGGCCAAGTTTGCATCATCTCGGGTTTTATGTCCTTAAGCTGCAGGTGAGGGATTAGAGCACCTGCCCCTCCTCTTGGGATGTGCTGGGTGTGTGTGAGGGGGAAGCTGATGACCCAGAGCCCGGCAGCTCAGCAGCCCCACGGAGTGCAGGATCACACCCCTCACTTCTGCCTTATAGTGGAGGCTGCTGGAAGCAGCAAAGGCTCAGGTGACTCCTGTGCAGTGAGGGAGGCAGAGCCCTTTGCTTGTGGCCGCTGTCATCTGCTGAGACCTGCAGTCTCCACCTCATCTCACCTTCCCTTTCCTGAGCTGCTCAAGTGGGGCTTGAAGTCCTAGATCCTCTATGTGGATGCTCCCGGGTCCTGGTACAGCGGGAAGTCCTGCCTGGTGCGGAGGGAGCGCCATGCACGGCTCTGTTCAGGCACGTGGCTCCAACCAGTGTGCTGGAGTGGCCTGGGGAGAGGGTGAGCTCCAAGGCCACACTTCAGTGGCATGGAGTGGAGGTGTTGTCCCCAGAAGACTGGAGAGCTGGTGAGCCAGACCCCAGACCAGCTCAGCCTCCTGCAGAGGTGCCAACATGAGCCCAAACTTTACTGGGACAGGTTGCTTTTCAGAAGCAGACATTATGTACTGTGATCACACTGGGAGAAGGAAGTATTTTAAAAACAGAGGAGTGTCCACTCTGCAGACCAGAGCATGGATAGACATATTTACTATGTGATTTCAGCCTTTTTGCCAGGTGGGAAAAAAGAACAGCAAAAATTCATCTGCCAAGTGAAAAAGAGCTTTAAAGAATAAAAGCATTTTGGCAATTGTTGGTCTGGACTCACTCAAATAAACTCTTCATACAGCTACATCCATTCAAAACTGTTACGAGAGAGGTTAAAGTCTGTGCCCAGTTATCTAAAAATGACATCAAAAGGGTGCAAGGGTGCTCGATCAGGAAACCAGCAGGTCTATATTTGTGCAGGAATTGATGTTTGCTGAAGTCGCAGATCTCAACTGAATACAACTTCCTGGCAACCTAAAAAGTCAAGTTTAAAAAAGGCCCAAGCCACACAGTCCCCCTCATTTCCCGGAAAACTTTTTGGTGCTCAGTCATCCTGTATTGTGGCCATTTCAGACACAGCTTGGTACAATTGCAATAACTTCTGCAAAAGGCAACAAAGATGTTACAACTTTCAGCCTCATTTTCTTTTAGGTGAAACATGGTTTATTTGAGTTTCTTGTTCCCAGTCTGCACCTGAGCCTTCCTGCAAAGCCCAGCCTCTTGCTGACCTTAGTGGGGATCAGAATAAATGTGGGTGCATGGGGTAGTTAAGCTGTTTTCCTATTTTTATGGGTGGGAGCTCCCTTTTTGGAGTAACCGCTCACCCCAGTGGAGCTGCTGTCCAAGGGCGTGTTCACTGGAGTCTGGTGCATGAAAACAGATTCATTAGCAAGGCTCTCCTCTGAATTCTTGGAGCTCATCCCTATGTACTCCCTCTGTCCTGGCCCTGGGAGTGTCCAGCTCCAACTCCTTTCCATGCACCTGGGATTTCCTCATGTTATGAAACATGGTGTCTGAGCTCCAGCCAGTGCAGTTTGTGCAGCAAGGGACGTTTTGGGATGTCTGGGGCTCTCCTTTGTCACGCATCCTCTTTTTGTGTGCTGGCTTTCTGCAGCAGGATTGTTGCTATTAGAGATGAAGACATGGAGGAAACTGAGTCTGGGGGACAGTGGGGTTCCTGGGAGGAGGCTGGAGGATTCAGGCTTGGCCTCTCCTGATGAGTCACAAGGTTGATGAAGTGTTTGTGTAAGGGGATTTGGCTCAGCAAGGGATTCTCCTCATCTTGCTCTAGAGAAAGAGGCTTTTTGAGAGGTCCCACGGGGTGTTTGGAGCAGCAGGGTGCTCCAGGGGAGGGGATACAGGGATCCTCCCTCTGCAAAGGCTCTTCCAGCACACTGGAGAGAGGGAAAGCTCTCATCTTTAACTAGTCCACTGGTGAACACATCAGCCAGTAAACCCCACTCCCTATCTTAGGTCTCCTGTCTCTGTTTGACATGAATATTGATATTGGATATTTCTGATGCTTTTTCAAAGCAGGGAAGTTCTGTATCTCCTGGTTTTCACCAGGCCTGGAAAGCCCAGAGCATCCCAGTGTAGGATGCTGGAGCTCTCCGTGCTACTGCAGATGGGTGACAGCAGGCTGTGACAGTCAGCAAGGAGCTAAAGGCAGGACACAAACCCCACCCCCACTCTTGGTGCTGCCTTCTCTGCCGGTCCTTCCCTCTGCCTGCAAACCTTACAGGAGTCTGCCAGGAACAACTTAGTGTGGATGGAATGAAGGCCTGGCCCTCATGCTGTGGATTTGCCCATGGAAGTTGTTTTGGGGATAATGACCAAATGTACAGACCTAGAGAAGTTTGTGGAAGCGCCTTGGGCTAAAATATGAGTGTTGCTACTGGTGCCAGCAGGATTCATTCTGCTGGGATTCATCAGAGAGCTGGAGGAGCAAAGATGAGAACAAGGTACTTGTTTTCAAGGTGCACTTGGTGCACAAGTGAGCAGGGAGTACCTGCACAGAGAAGGAAGCAGAGGAGCAAGGCAGACTTGCTGCCATCCCAACAGTGTCCCCAGGGGTGACTGGCATCTGTGCCCACTCCCCAGTCCTGTGGGAGCTGGTTGAGTTTTCCTCTGCGAGATGCCAGTCTTTTCCCTTGTGATGTGGTAGGGAGGGACCACGTTTGGTGGGTGCCAAGGTCTTCTCTGGGCAGGCTTTCTGAGGGTGGAAAGTGCTTTGGATGTAATTCCTTCTCACTTCTCTTCTTGCAGGATACAAAGGAGGAGGTGTCAGAGAAACCAAAGTCTGCTCCAACTGCAGAGAAATATGGCTGGATTAAGAAAAGCAGTGGGGGTCTCCTGGGATTGTGGAAGGATCGTTACATCCAGCTACGGAAAACACAGCTCGTGGTCTACGAGGACGAGGTATGGTCACAGCTGATGGCTGCAGTGAGGGTCAGGATCAGGCCCTTGGGGACACGTGGGTGTCCCTGTGTCTTTCACTCTTCCCTGCAGCCCATTTCTTTCTAAAGAGCTTCTCCAGTTTTCTCCAGAAAGGGTAAATGCTATAAAAGAAGAGTCAGCAGCTGTGTTTTTGAGTATATTATATATTATAAATATTTTAGCCAGTAAATATTTTGACAGTGCCATTGCCAAAGGAAAAAAAAATTGGGGCAGGACATCCTGTGAGAAGGTGAATGGAGTAAAGCTTCAGGCGGAAGCAGGATATGTGCAATGTGGTTTTGGCTTTTGAAGGATAAAAGTGGATTGTAGCAGGCTGACTTCCCACCTGCTGCTTGAGGGGATGGCAGGCAACCCTGCAGCTGTTTGGCACCCCACAAGCAGCTCTAATTGTTGCTAACCAGACTCTTCAGGGTTTCTTTTAGCCACTGATGGATACAGGGTGAGACTGTGAGTGTTTGCTGTCCTCCTTAAGCAGGGACGCAGTCTGGATTTGGCTCATCTTTTCCCTTTACTTGAGCCAGTTCTGAGCAAAGGACCCCTGGGAGCCTTGTCCTGGACTTCCCTAGATAAACTGCATGCCTTAAGTTCATGGCCACGATTAGAGCTGTTTCCAGACAAATGAGAAATAAGAGCCAAGTGAAATCTGTGCTGCATTTTTAGACAAGAAGAATGAAAAGTGCAGAGCTGGTTCTGCTGAGCTGCAAAGACAGCTCTTTCCTGAGCCAGGCCCTCGATTCCTGGGCTGGAAGCAGCTTCTGCAAGATCAGAGTTTGCCCCCAAAACCAGAAATTATGGTGCAGAGCACAAGCTACCACCAAGAGAGGTTTGAGATGGGGGGTGGGTAAGTTTAAGCCCTGCTGGTGAGTGGTGGCTCGAAGTTTGGGTGTGCAGCAGGATGGGGGAGTGTGGTCTACACAAGGACCACGTGCCCTTTTGGTGTCTCACCAAGGGGGTCTGGGTCACATGTGGGCATCAGGATGATATGAAAGCAAAATCCTGTAGTGCATCATGTGGAGTGTGTTGAGGGAAGAAGAATGGGGAAATGTCTCAGCAGCTGCATTGCTGTGATGATTTCAGGAACAACAGGACCAACAGTGAGTTTGGTTCTCTTTTTTTAAAAACATTGCCTAATAAAGAATATTTGTTATAAAAAGATTAGGTTAAAGGGTATTACCTCCTCCCTTATGCTGAACTCTCCTGCTCTTCCCAAATCCCAAAGCTTTCTGGAGGCATTTGTTCTTAGCTGTGAAATGTCAGAGGGAGTGCAAGAATAATGACAGGAGAAGTCAATGTCAGGTGATGAGCAGCTCGGAAGGCAGGAAACTGTTGACTCTCTGCAGATCATTTCCCAATGCTCTGGACACCTGTTGACTCCAGCTGAGGCTTCAGGAACTTGCAGATTCAAAATCTTTAAACATGACGTAGTTTTTTTTTTTTGTAAAGGGCATGCCTTTAAAAACAAGATACATGGAGGCTCTCATCACCACAAGGGAAAAGGAGGCTTTTAAAGTAAGATTAATTTTCACAGACATTCAGAAGAAGGAAAAATCCCAATCATTTAAAGGGTTATTTTATTATCTCAACAAGGAAAATGGCATTTGTAACAACCAGGCATAATGTTTTCTGGTAGCCTGCGGATTGTGGTAACATCCTGTAATAAATTGCATCTGTAAGCTACAGTAGCTGCAAGGTCCCATTATTGTAAATAAGGGATCATGTTAATATCTATAGGCTATTAAACTGGCTTACAGTGAAGTCAGATGTCTTAAGAGAGGAAATTGCTGCAAAATTATCTGGTAGCACAATAGCATAGCATGTGATTGTGCAGACTTACTATGGGGAACCAAAGGAAATGACAATTTTCTGCACTCAGGAGGGGTCTTGTTGCCACAGAATTGAGGCAGTTCATGTTTATTACTGTATTTATCTTCCTTTATTATGAGTCAGGGCAGTGTGGTTGTCTCCATCTTACTATTAGGAAACTAAGTTTTTGAGATGAGAAGGGCCAGTGTCTAAGGAGAGTCTGTGGTGTGGTGGTTTGTATTTCTGAAGCTCAAGGTGCCAGTTCCCCCCTGGATCTTCTCCAAATACCTGCTTTGTCTCATGCTGGAGAAGGACACAGCACCCCAGACCATCCTCAGGCTGAAACATTTTAAAATGTGGTTGTTCAGTGCTTGCTGAATTGGAGCCCTAGAAAAAGAAAGGAGATGAAACCTCAGGCAACAGAAATACAGACCTATTTCCTCATGTATCCTAAATTAGAGCTGGATGGGTTAAACGAGAAGGAGGTCAGCTTCCATGTGGGCGGGCAGGCTTAGAGCCTGAGTATTTCAGCTGGTCTGAGCCCATCAGATTTCCAGGAACTCAACAGTGCCTTGGACTCACTGTGCTTTTATCAGCCCCTCCCGTGTCCAGCCCGTCAGGAAGAGGTGCTGATGTTGCCTTTAGCAGTTGTTTCATATGCAGGCCACCCTGTTGGTGCAGTTGCATGAGCCTGGCTGCACTTGTAGCTGAGGTTTAGGTGCAAAACAAGAAACAGGCAAGAATGTTGTACTGTGTCACTGAAAAGTACAGTCTGAGCAGCACACAAATACTGTATTTATCACCATCAACAGCAATCTCGTGGAATGTGCTCCTGACCTGCCCTGGGAGCATGTTCCCCGAGTTGCATCTGTTAGTCAGGCTTTGGGTTTGGTTTTAAAGCAGAGCCACCTCCTGAAGGCAAATGGCAAATGGTTATTGTGTTACCTGGAGCAGATGGGGTGAAAGTCATCCCACACGGCTTCAGGTTTCTTTCAGAGGACAGAAATGAAGGGAAATGGATTTCTTGCTAAATGCTGTGCCTCTGTCTACAGCACCCTACATCTGTACCCTCACCTAAATGAAGACTCAGTTAAGCAAGATGTTTGTGTGGTAATTACATACCCAAATGTCACGAGAGGAGGCACCAATGCAAATATGGGGTGATCCTGAGAAAGTACTGTGCACGTCCACACACAACCAAGCAGGTTATTTTCTAATGGGGTTTCTTGTCTTCTTGTCTCTGTATATTCCTTCCAGAATAAAAAAACCTACAGAGAGCATCTGAAGACCAGGCAATGCTATGTGGAGGGACTAAGCAGATCAGTGTCATCACTCCATGGATTAGAAAGCATCAGTCTTTAGGGGTTTTTTAAGTGTATTATTTGACAGGGAAAAATCTTACTAAACAAAGTCCTTCAGAAATCAGAGGATCCACTTGGCATTCAAGAATCAGGTAGTTACCATCTGTATTTTGCTCCTGGTAAAGTGATAGCAAGGTATACCCAAAAGTGATATGTTAAAACAATTTGAGAGCCTCAGATAGAGAAACAAATTAATATTTCCAGTCTAGACAATGTACACTGGATGAAGGGTCCCATCCCCTGAGTGTGTGCCAGGGAGGAGGTCTCTGATGGAAATTATAGCTGAATATAAATAAAAATTTCAGGGAATGTTTTTTCCCCCCTTTTTATCAACTTTTCCTTAAGGAAATCGTTGGTCTGATGTGATTCTGTAGTTAAGCACATGCATTAGTATGTCCAGGTGTTCAGTAATTTTCTTCTTAAGGCCAAACCAACAGACACAGACATGTTTAAGTTACAGGATCTACTCTAGGAAGAGTTAATGGAACAGTTTTTTTGCATTAAATCAGGAATGTAGGGGTTCCTGTACTGAGACTGAGCTTGTCCAGAAACTGTCTGACATCTGTGTGTTGGGGCAGGACTCTAGAAGTGACCTTGTCTCTGTGTGATGCTGAGTATCCTCCAGGTCCCAGGAGGTTGAAGGGACTTGGAGACCTGCGGCAGGGTTGGGTCTTTCATTCTTCATCTTAGTGGTGCAGGACAGACATAAAGGATCTCTTTGTGACCCAGGTAGGCTCACAGAGAGGGAATGGCTGCTTGCCAAGGGTAAAACAGAGACAAAAGCCCCATTCTGGTGCTCCCTGAACTCAGATGTTTTGCCTTTGCCTCAGATACGGAGTTTTTATATTACTCTGGCTCTTTTCTTCTCCACCCTCCCTGAAGAGGATAACTCACTTGAGAAGTTCAGGTCCCTGAGAGGAAGGAGCTGTAGCTTGCACAGTCAAGCCAGTGTCCTTGGGAGTCAGGGTCCTGCATATCCCTGTCTTCTACGCCCTTGTTCCCTGGCCGGGTCACAGTTCCCAAAGCCTCCCCAGGGAGGAAAGGGGCAGCTGGAAGGCAAGAGGCAATTTCACAGCAAAACCACAGTTCTTCACCCTGCCAAGTCCTCCTTGTCCCTCATCTCGGTGCTCCACAGTCCTTAGGAAGTAGGGAACAGCTTGCATGGGATCAGAGGAAAAGCTCCCCTCCAACAGGCAGGAAAGATGGCATGGACATGGAGGGTGACAGGGAGCCACTGGGCTCTGCTGGGGACAGAGCTGCTCTTGAGAGCAGGGAAGGTGGGCAGGAGCTGTGGTGCTGGTCTCCGGTCATAGCGTTGCCAAGCCGTCTGCATCCTGAGCCCAGCCAAGGAGCTGGAGCTGCACCGGCGCTGCACCAGGGCTGGAACGTGGGCGGTCGTCCACTGAAGGCCAGGATGAGATCACCCATCCCCGAGGCATGTATTCCTGACCTCACCCTTCTCTGTCATTTGTGAGCCGCTGAGGGGTTATTATTTCCATCCCTGTCCTTTTGCAGTGACATTGCGATACCAGGATTGCAGCAGGAGCCTTCAAAGGGCTCAGTAGCGTCAGCAGGATTTTATCAGCTGGGTTATAGGTTTGGGCAGGATTAATCTCCTCCTCCTAGTATGCATCTTCCTAGTTCACATTCACCTATTCAGTGTTAAATTAAATAACCAGTAATGCCATTAAAACAATAAACCTAAATTAGGTCCAGACATCCCTCGGTGGCTCAGACCTTGCTCTGTACTGGCATCGGCTCTGCCGGGCCCCCATCCCCAGATAGGAGAGCTAAAAAAGCTGAAACACAGCCTGGGCTCTGCACAGCGACTTAAATGTCAAGTGGTAAGGGGAGGAAATTCCCTGCAGCCCACTTCCCTCTGAACTCTCCATTCCCTGCCTCCAGCCATGCAGCAGCTTCCTGGCTACAACATGTTTCCTCATCCCACACCCCTTCTCCACTTCAGGAATTGCTAAATACAAACTCATAGGGGTACAAGAGCTGCCTTGGAAGCAGAGCCTGAGCTGGGGGTGGTTATGGCCAGTGGTTTTAATCTAGGATGGTACTGGAGAGGTTCATGGGCCGTGCTGACTGTAGCACTTCACTGGCAAGAACTGCTCTGAGAGTCTCACTGCTCATTTGTGCTTAGCTAAAGGGAGCTTTGGTCTCTGCTTGGCTGCTGGGACATGAAGAATATTATCTGCCCAGCGTTACGCTGCAATTCCTATTAGGGATGGTGCTCCACAGCTGAACTGAGCCACGCACCACGTGTGGAATTTTAGTTATGTTGCTGGGAAAAATGAGCCAAGATCGTGGCCAGCAGTCATCAGTAGAGATACTCCAGAGATAAATATTCCCTGCTGAGACACTGGCCCAGACAGTTTTGCTGGCTGGATGGGCCTGTATTTCCAATCCTAAGCACTCTGACAGCTCAGAGCGTGGCTGTTAGAGGACTCTGTCCATCACACGTGGCTCCTGCCAACCTTTTGGACATGAGGACCAGCCACCCCAGCTCAGTGTGGCAGAAGGGCTCCCCTCTTATCCCTGCACTGCCTTGGGCTTCCTGGGGGCTGCTTGGACCATCGAGATGCTTGTGTCATCTCTTCCCTGTGCAAACTCAGGATCACATCTCCTTTCACTGTGGGGAGGAGGTAGTATCACTTCTGGCTGCAGATCTCTGGATGAGGCCAACAGCGATGGCAGAAGCTGGTGTTACTCTCCATAACCTGTTATTTGCTCAGCCACTGTGGGCCACTAGGACTATAGCTTAAAGACCAGGGTGTTTTCTTAGTGAGGTGCCAGCCCGATTTATGGGGCTTGCTTGTCTGCATGCAGGTTATTTTTAAGGCCAGAAGAGCTTCTAGACAGATGCAAGGGGAAGACATGCAGAGTTTGATGGTATATGATTGATTTCAGTGCCTCCTATTCATAATAATGTTTCATTCCCTCTCTGCAGGATGAACAGAAGTGCATAGAAACAGTGGAACTGGAGAGTTATGACAAGTGCCAGGAGCTGCGTGCGCTACTAAAAAGGAAAAACCGTTTCATTTTAATCCGCTCCCCGGGTAAGAAGGTAGGATTGCCTTTCTCATCACCCTCCAGTCTGCTAACTCCAAATGAGTTCCCAGGCAGCTGCTCCCAGAGCAGATGAAAGGCTCTGAGATTTAGGTCCTTGGCATCTGGGAGTGTGTAAGGAGGAGCAGCACTGTCATGCAGACTTTCTTCTTGTTGTGGGGAGAGGGTCTTGCTGTGGCTCAACTTTTTCCTCTTGTATTTTTCCTGCATTATCACTTTATTTCTTCCAGTATTTCCTGTGTAGTGGAGAATGACCATTCCCTGTGGTTCTCCCATGTGCTCTGGGTGAGGATGTGTCCCTGTCCCAGCTGTAGATGCTGCAGTTTTGCCCAATTTCCAGTAAAATCAATAATCCCAATCCCTGCAGTGAGACAGTTCCTACAACTGGAACTGTTGATCTGAGAAACTCCAGTGCAAAGTTACTTGCAGCAAAACAGTTCCTAGAGAAAAGATTTTGCAGAATTCATGAAACTCCACCTCTTTATCTTCCTGCACAGCATCTGGTTGGATCCAGAACATAAAAACCAGGCTGGTGTTGCAAAGAGACTATACATCCACATGAGCACTGGCTGAATGCAGGGACACCCTGCCTTACTTCCTACTTTCATCATCACTACACATCTTTGGAAGTTCTCCTTAGCTCCTACTTACATGCTATCCATTTCAGCATTGTTATGGGTTAGGGCGCTTCATTGTTGCTTTGGGGCATCATACTTTGACTTATTTTTAATTTCAGTGTGATTTTATTGGCCTAAGAAATCTTACTAAATCTCCCCATGTAAATCAGAAAGGTTGTGAGGGACAAAATACATTCATTTCCATAAGAACATGAACAGGCAAAAATACCAACTTGCTGCATTCCCCCATCTCCATTTTGTTTAAATAAATGGAGATTGTTTAGTCCTTGTTGTCATTGTTGCTTATTCTTTCACTCCAGTCACTTAGTGTTTATTTGTATAATGAGACCCCAGCTGAGTTCAGAGCATCATTGTGCTAAACTTCATTCAAAACAACAAAACAAGGACTGTCCTGGCCCAAAACACTCCCATGGACCAGTGGGGGGATGGAGAGAGGTGAATGATGCTTGTTTTTCAAGTAGCCACAGTCTGTATGGGGGAGAAAACTGATGAAGGTTTGGAAATCCAAACCCTGGGCTAGTGAGCTCCTGTGCAACACCAGAGCTCAGAACACATCAGGGAGAAATCCTTCCCTGTCAGGGTGGGCAGGCCCTGGCACAGATTGTCCAGAGAAGCTGTGGCTGCCCAATCCCTGGAAGTGTCCAAGGCCAGGTTGGACAGGGCTTGGAGCAACCTGGGCTGGTGGAAGGTGTCCCTGCCCATGGCAGGGGGTGGAACAAGATGAGCTTTAAGGTCCCTTCCAACCAAACCATTCTAGGATTCTGTAATTCCAAGTGCACACCTATTCCTATAGGGAGGCCAATAATGCCCTGTGTGTTCAGAGGTGGGCAGCATGGTAGGTATTAATATTATCTGCAAGTAGTTTCTGAGAGAGAAGAGTATAATAGCTGCATATGTCTCTGCACTGCTCCATGAATCAACACAGGGCGTGAGACCTGTTCATAAGCCTTTTATTTCTTACTATGAGAAAAATATGCCCAAATTGTGCCCAAAAGGGTAACTTCATCCCTTTGGCATGCTGGCAAGTTTACAGCTCCCCTGTTTTTCATGCCACTGATTCAATGGAGACCTAGATAGAGGCTACTTTTTATAAGGCTCTTTTGGTGAAAGGAAGGGCTTTTATAAATGAAAAGTTCCCTGTTTGTAGCTCCCCTCCCACCCTCCTTTTGGCTGGGAATCTGGTGAGGGTGTTGACACACAACATACTTTGGCAGATGTTAGCACAGGCTTCCATTAGGAGGCCAACGTACTCAACTGTCCTTCTTCTGTTTTGAAATCGCAGCTGTGACGATATATATCAGCTAAACATTTTCCATTTGGGAGGCTTGCTGCCATCCACAGTTCAAAATCACCCTGTGGGCCAGCCTGCCAAGCCCTGCCACATCTTGCTAGGGTTTTTTCTTTGCTCCCTCTCTTGAGTGTAATGCTGAGGAATGTAGAAATCCAGTGAGTTTGTGGGACTTAGGAACAAGGTAGGAAAGGCCATTTCTGTTTCACTTTACAAATAGGAGTTTCCCTCTTGAATACAAGGGAGCCCAGTTTAAATCTTGGATGGGATATTCTTGAAGAGCAGAGATGAATCAGTCAGTTAAAACCACTCTGCAGCTAAAGTTGCACTGGAATAAATAAATGGTCCTGTTAAACACTGGCCTTTGATGGATGTATCCCAGATTCTGTTTGCCCTGTTCACAAGGATGGTATTTTCGTTAAGCTATGACAATATGAGTGTGTCACATGCCTGCACTGGTATGGAACTGAAAGAAAGCTCTGCCCCCTGAGCTTCAATTCTTCAGTGAAGGAAGCTGGCAGTTTGCAGTAGCCCTGTTCTGCTTAGAAATCTCAAATGCTTCATTCCAGCCACAGCAATTAAATGAAAACTGTTGGATGCAGAGAGCTGGGCTTCTAAGAAAGGGCAGCAGCCTTGGCCTGGAGACTTTAAAATGTACTCACCATGCAAAAAGCAGTGTAAATGATGCTTGGTGTAAACTGCCTGGAGACTACAGAGATTGGCACAAGTCTGGTATTCAGATGCTGGGAAGTCTTAACATTGGGAAGAGGGTGGTAGTAAGGGAAAGAGTGCACCAGCAAGCCCTGCAGCTCCCCACATGTCCTTCCTAGCATGGGCAGGCACCTGAAGTCACGAGTGGAAACTCCCATTGCTTCTTTTTCCCTTCATCAGCCCTGGAGGCACCTGGAACTGCCTTCACCAGGGGCCCAGCCTGGAAGCTGCAGTAGAATGCAGTGAGGCACAGAGGAGTTGCTTCTGGGGTCTGCCAGTCTGGCAGAGATGCTGTTATTCACAGGGATGAGGTATCTCTTGGTTCAGCTGCAGAAACCCCCCAGAATCATCTGATAGTCATCTCATAGAATCATGGAATGGTTTGGGTTGGAAGGGACCTTAAAGGTCATCTAGTTCCAACCCCATGCCACAGGCAGGGAGTCCCTTGGCTTCCACTTTTCACTTCATGATCCAACCTGATGAATTCATGTAGAAGGCAGGAAATGACCTCGCATCTGGGAGAGAGACCCTGTTGCACTCTTGGTACTTTAAGGTATTAGTGACCCACCTCTGCTCCAGCTTCTGCTGGATGTTACCACCCCATAGCAAAAGTCAGCAGTCAACAGTCCCACAGTAGTTCACAAGCAGTTCCCGGTCCAGTTTATCCCAGCCCCAAGACAGGCTTGGCACTGAAACAGGTGAGCAGCAAGCACAGGTTTCTGCCACCCACCTCTGCTGCAGATCAGCAGAATTGCTCAGCAAAGAGCAAGTGTTGGTAAAGGTCTCAAACTGTAGCTACACAGTTCTCCAGAGCTTGTCTGTTAAATCATTCAGTGCAAGTACAACAGACTGACCCCAGGAACACCTGTCTTTCCTGGAAAGCAGGCTGGGCACAGCCATCAGACTGTCACTGCTTGAGGAGACTGATGTCTGGGGGAAGACAAGGAGCAGTCAGGGAGCCTGTGCCCGCTGCTGTCACAGACAGTGATCCGTGTGGGAGCTCTTGCTGCATGACATCTCGGCGGTGATTCAGCAGGAGCTGACTGGCCGTGCTGTGCTCTAAATGACTGACAGTAAATTGCGTAGCCTGTATTCATGGCTTACAATGGTCACTAGGTTTGGCCATGACAGCTTTTCCTGGCACACCAGCCTGTTGTTTATGGCATGACTCAGTCTCAGCTGGCTTAGCAAGAAGGAGTGCAAATGTGTTACCCTGCCCGCTGCCCTCTTTACTGCTGTCACTGACTCTCTGCATTAAATTCCTGCTGGAGAACAGACCTTGCTTAATGTTTTGTGGGAAATATCCATCTTCAGGTGCTTCCACTTATATTTGTAAACACTCAAATGAGAAAAGTGCAGACAAGATAAATTCATTTAGTCTTTGTTTGTAGAGGACTTGGGGGTCTCAGAGTAGTGTACAGAGCCCCAGTGACAGGCAGGACTGAGAGCAACTCCCCCAGCTCATTCCTGCCTTCTCTCACCATCCACTGGATTTGCATTGGATGGCAAAGGGTTGCATGCCAGAGGGACATCTCAGCTTCTCATTAACAAGGAGCCACCCCCCTCGCTGAGGTTCGCTCTGCCCTGCCACAGAGTTGCTGACACCAGCGCTTAGTCACAGTCTGGGAGGCTTTATTTGGAATGAGGCACAGAAAGTGGCATTGGAAGAGGAAGCTTGAAGAGAGGCAGGAATCCTTCCCTTGAACAACATGTACGGAGATTTGTAAACCCTGGTGCAGGCTGCCAGGTCTTTGCCAGGCAGTGCAGCAGCTCAGCTGCTCACAAGTAGAGCTTTCTCATAAGCTTTTATAATCACAAAGCTTTGGGGCAAAATCGTTTCCAAACAAAAAAAGTTTTTAAGCACACACAAAACCAGGCCAGCTTGGACTTAAACAAAATCTAGCTGTCACTCCATTTTGGAGCCTTGCCTTCCCTTAGGTTCCCTGCTTAGTGTGGCCCTTCTGCACCCCAGACAAAGGGCCCTTTTTGCAGAGGGCTCTGGGTCAGGCCCTAACCTCTCCTCTGAGCTCTCCAGAAGGGATGTGGTCCTGTTACCTTCTGTGCAAACTTATCACATAATCTTTCCCAAGATTGCTCCTTAACTCCCTGCATGTCATGGATGTGAGGGTCTGGCACTTTGTGGCTGTGCAGATGTAAACACAAGGAATAACTACAGTAAGGAAGAACAGTTGGTTTCTAACAGCAGGAGTGGGTGTAAGGAGATCAGGCTTTAGTTCTGCAGAATTTCTGATGGTCCCTTCAGAAGTTGCTGAGACCCAGAACAGTTGCTGCTTTGTTGTGCCATGAACAGGGAGTTGCTAAGAGCCTTTGACTGTCAATCACCATTAGCTTTGTCCCCCTCATTTAATATAGTCCCTGTTTTATACAGACACTGCTGCAATTTTGGAATGTGGGGCCTCACTGACAAAAAGGCTGAGACTACAACTGCTGTTGAAGGCAGTGGGAAGGTGAATAATACCTGTAGGGTGTTAAATACCCCAAAAAAACTATTCCAAATAAGACCCCATCAGAATGTTTTGAATGAGCCTCTGTGTAGCTCACTTCCATACCTGTAAGAGGTGGATAATTTCAGTTGCTCTGAAAATTAATTTCTGAAGCCCCCAGATATTTTACTGATAAGCAGGAAAGAAAAAAGACTGACAGGGGAATCAGTAATCCTGTTCTCAGGGCAGGGCTGGAGCAGAGTGCAATCAACAAGATATACTGACCCATGAGGATAAAACACACAATGGGATAACTCAATAAGAAGTGCCACCCTGTCTTTAGGGGCCATGCTAGGAGGAACACACACAGCAGGCTGACAATCCCTACAGCCCCAGAAACACTGGGAGTGTCTCATTTTTAAGTGTTTGATTCTGCAATGTTGCTTTAGAACAGGAGTATTCCTGTGTGCCTGTGCAGTGTGGATTAGGGCACTACATGGAGCTGTTTGGATCCCAGCTGATCTGCTGGGGAGCCACCTGTAATGTGAAGATGGTATTTCCCTCACCTGAAATGTACTCTGAGGCAAATCTACATAATACTTGTGAGGTGCTCAAAGAAAATAGCCATGAAGTAAATAGATAACACTGTCTATTGTCCCTGCTGTGGTCAAGAAGTGACTGCAAACACTGAGCAAAGCCATGGGAAGGGAAGAGCTGGCTGGCTGGAGGACAGGCCATGCAATCATCGATCCTCGCTCCTTTTTTGCGACCCATACTTCTTGCCAGCTCACTCTTGTATGGCCCACTCTTCCCTTCTCCCTAGGACAGCTCTGCAGACCCCAGAGTGCTCATTTCTGTGGCATTCACTGCTGGACTTCATTTGCAAACAGAAAAAGATACTGTGAATTTTTTCACTTGCATCGCCCTTGTGCCTCATCATGTCCGTGCTCAGCTGAGCCAGGGTTTGTGCAGCCAAGGTCAGTGCCCTGGATTGCTGTATCAGTTCTGTTCTGCAGAGCCACAGGAACAGGGAAGCAGGCAGAGCCCCCTGCGTGCAGCCTTCCCGTTCCTTGCAGCCTGGGGGAAGTGGGAGATAAAGTATTTTATTCCATCTGAAGCAGCCCAGAATGACTTGGACTTTCAGTCTGACTGTCTGCACAGTGTAACCATTTGCTGTACAATGCACTGCTGCACTGAGAGCTATTGCAAGCATTTTGTAGAAGGAAGAATCATAATTTCTTACTACTTTAGATACTAGTTAGCAAAATAAAACTACAGCAACAAGCTGTTCAGCATAACAAAATCCTGTTCATGGGAGCTCTGCCAAAGCACAGAGGAATCTGTAGTTTAAACACAGGCTGGAACTGGATGTTATATAGAAACTGAAGTGATTCAGAGCTGCCTCTGGACCTGACAAGGAATGCTCAGGCAAAAATTGTCTCTCTGCTCTTGCAGGTTCATGATATCAAATTTCAAGCTCCAACTTTGGAAGAAAAGGAATCGTGGATAAAAGCTCTTAATGAAGGGATCAACAGAGGAAAAAACAAAATATTTGATGAGGTAAGAGAAATAGTTTTCAAACTGCTGTGTTTCTGTGTCAGTTCTCATCCATGGCTCCTTTAGCTAAAAGCAGATCTTGCCCAAGCCCAAGTTCTCTCTATCCTTCCTGCATGTCAACCATGGTCCAAGGAAAGAGAAAGACAGTGTGCAAAGCAGGGCAACTTCCTTCCTTTCAGGCTGGGAGCTTTCAGCCTCTTCAGTTCCCAGCTCAAGAAGGCAGAACATGTAGAGAGTCATTTGCACCCTCCTGCACTTTGCTGCCTTTCCCTCTCTCCTGGCAGGGTTAGATGCAGGGAGGCAGAGCAGCTGGATCAGTAGACGGTGTGCCAGAGGGATGGACTGTGCTGGTAAAATCTGACATTAAGAGACCCACAGGACACAAGAGCTCACTTAAGTCAGTGGGAGATGGTTTGGTGGCTTCAGTGGGTTTGGGATCAAGGAATTCATAAGAGTTGCCCTCTCCCAATGGAAGCAGCTGATGCAGAGAAGCAGCTGCAATGCTGAGTTGTGTAGAGCTGAGATGCAGCCTGGAGAGACACATCTTCCCCATGCTGCCATGATCCTCAGCATCAAGCAGCCTGGAAATAGAGGTATTTGGTTAGGACATAGCCCAGTCTTGAGGACTGGAAAAATTTGAAGTGACTCAGTCCACCAGCTATTCTGCCTGCAGTCTGAAGAGAAGTCTGGTGGAAAGTTACTCCCATGGCCCCAGCCAAACCTGCCTGTCTCTCAGCTGGCCCCAGCACACCTGCACTCCCTAGTTCTCCTCCCACCCTGCTGCACAGAGGGAAGGATGAAGATTGCACATCCTAGAGCCTGTTTAACCTTGCCCTGTGCTCTGTTAGCTAAATCAGCCCTGAGCTAAACCAAAGGAGCAGCATCTCTTCTGCAGTTGTTTCAGTAACTGAAAGGAAGTGCACAAAACCACCACCACGGGAATGACACAAGAATAAAACGAGCAGGGTAAGCAGGGACAAAGCAACATCTGTTTAGCAAAGGAAACCAAAGCAATGAGTAAAAGTTTTGAGAAAAGGGCTGCTGTATATACAGTGCTAGAGATGTGAACTCTGAGAGCATGGGCTTTGCTTTTATTCAGCAGAGGGCAAAAGCAGGTGAGTATGGGGGCCAGTGAACTCTGCAAACTGCTCAGCAGCACAGCAAGGTGGGATCTCAGGTCACCTCCCTGCCCTGGGACCTGGGGTTATCCTCCTTACAGAGCGAGCCAGCCTCTAATTCTCATTCATTCCAGTAAGGATCAAACCTCAGATTTAAAGTTTTTCCACACGGGCTAGGCACAGGCTAATGGGTCAAGCCCTCAGCTGGCTTGGATTAGCTGTTCTGTGCTAAAATCACTGAAAAACCACTCTGCCATATCAGCCAGGGAGTGGGACCCATTTGTCCCTTTAAATTCCTATTTCACCCTTGCCAGCTTTCCTATTGTACAAACTTGCAGTACCAAGAACATGCAAACTTTTCATTAACCCCAGTCACTCCATGGAGCAGATTCCAGCCCTCGGCCATCACATCGTGGGCGAGTGGGTGGTCACAGAGCCAGCCCAGAGAATACCTGTCAAGGTGCTGGGAACTCCCTCCGTAGGTGTGTGAGGTGGTGGATTTATCATCTGATCCCAGGAAATAAATTTGTTAATTCAGCTAGAGTTGCAATTAATCCAGGTCACTGCTCACACCTTCTCCTCAGCATCCTGCAGTCATTAGAGCTGTGGAAGGGAAGGGCTGTTACAAAGCGCTGCTGATACAGTTCACCGTCAGGTCATGGTTATTAATGAGCTTTCACCTCTAAGATGGCAACAGCAATTTTGGTGCTGTGCTCTGCCACATGCAGGACCCAGTCCAAGCACGGGGTGCAGTGAGGACAAAAAACTCCTTGTGTCCTTCCTTCCCTGCCCCTTAGGTGGAGGGCAGTTTAGCCATTGCAAACCTCTGGGACCTTAAATATCCATCATGTACATGCAGGGCTCTGCAGGCAGGGCATAAGTGAGCTCTGAGGCAAAGACAGGTGTGAAATATTCCCCCACATCCCTTCCTGTGTGACAATGAGTATAGATATGTCTGGAGAAATTAATGACCCTCTTGCTTTTTACTTTCCCTGTTAAAGGTGAAAGTAGATGAGAGCCTTTCCTTGGACCACGTAACTCGGGACAGGGTGAAGGTGTCCCACGGGCGCAGGCCACCCACGAGAAGTCACCTAAAGGAGGTAAGTGCCCTGTCCTGGAGAGAGCCATCCCACCAGCTGGGGTCACCAAGAGCCGCTGCTTCCACTCAGGTAGAAAACCCCAGGGAAAACCCCAGGTACAGACAGCCCAGAGAAAGCTGATGAGGGAAACAACTTCCTCTGGGACAGACTGCGCCAGCACCTCTCTAATGAAGCTCCAGGTTCCCACAGATCTGTATCTGCTGCAACATGTTACCAACTTAGCTTTTTGCAACTCATAAGCTGCTTCACCATCTGTTGAGAGCCATTATAGTTTCATTTTCATCAGAAGAGACTGAAGCTCTTATATTTATTTTCTAAGACATGATGGCTTTGTAGCCACACTGGTCCAAAGGTAGAAGAACTGCACAGTCTGTGGGGAGAAGCTGTATTTTTATTAAGCTAACTGGAGAAAGCAGACAAGCTTTCAAGCTTACAAGCCCTTCCTTAGGTCTGAAACGGAATACATTATTCTCTCAGGCAGTTTTATGGACTAGCCTGTCTACCTGTAACTGATTTTCTGGATCTGTCACTTAAAAAAAATAAAGAAAAAAAACCAAAAATAAACCTACAGTTCATTTCCATGGGAGAGGTTCTTACTACTGTTTGATTGCTGTGATTTGTGAAAGTTTCCACAGACAGATAATTTAGCAGAGCATTAATCTCAACCAAGGAAGGTTTTTAAATCAAACCTTCTTTCTTCAGACTTCCAAGACTCTGACTTATGTGCCTGCACAGCACTCAGATGACCCTTGTGCAGAAAATGAGATGCCTTGAGACTTTTTACTTTGCATAGAAATGGAGGGAGAGCATCTCTTCCAGAGAAATGCATAGGAATGAATCATAGATTCTCATCCACTCCTCCATAAAACCGCAGAAGAAAACATGACAGAAGTCACAGCAACAATGAAGTGTGGATTCTCCGTTGCCTAATATGGGTTGGGTAAGGTGTGAAGCCCTTCCCTAGGCACTAAAGACATCTCTCTCCCCTGCTCACATCATTATTTTCACAAGATATCTCCAAGGTTAATACCTGTGAGACCTCTCACCTTCAGCCAGATTCAGGGGAAACTGGCTCACAAGTTCAGAAGCAGGAATGAGGGGAAAGGGAGGGATAGAGCCTGCAGAAAGATGTGTATCACAGCTGCTGGCTGCAGATCGGTGAAGGAAATGGGGTGAAAGATGATTTTCAGTGTCAAAGCAGGCCAGGTGAGTATGGGTCAGGGCCAAGCCACCAGGATGCAGCTTGTCTCTGTCTCTCTGATGGACTGGAAATGCAGAGAGACTTTAACTAAAGTCTCTGCACTGTAGGAGCCTGGCCCTGACTGCAGCTACGCCTTTGTGTGGTTTTGGGTTCCCTCACACAGGAACTGTCACCGCGTTTCTCCCTCTGGGGCACTGAGCTTACACACTGCAATGTCTTTGCTAAGGCCATCCTTTTTAGGAAAACCTCTCTACTAAAGTGATTTGCACACAGCCTGTGGTCTGAAGGAGGTTTAACCAGCTGAGGTTTGGCCCTGGTGAGACAGGGATGACATCAGGTTGGGGGAAGCAAGCAGAAGGCAACAGAGCTACAATAGTATCCCTGGCCAAGTGAACTAAAGATCAACTTGGTTTATCTGTTCAAGTAAAAATATGACACTCTCAAAAGCAGAAAAAAGGTGAGCCTTTGGGTAGGCACTTTGTAAATGAAGGGGACAGAGGGATCCAGCCACCACAGGACAAAGGACAGAAATATGGCAGAGCTTAACATTAGGAAAACCAAAAAATAAAGTTATAGTGGAACAGGCTTTGAGATGTTCTTCTCAAAGGAAATAGTAAAATAAGTTCTGTGCTTTTCATATAGAATCAAAGGCTGGTTTGTGTTGGAAGGGACCTAAAAGTTCATCTTGTTCCCCTGCCATGGCAGGGAACCTTCCACTAGACCAGGTTACTCAGAGCCACATCGAGCTGGCCTTGAACACCTCCAGGGATGGGGAGTCCACAGCCTCTCTGGGCAAACTGTGCCAGGGCCTCAATACCCTAACAGTAAAGAATTTCTCCCTAATATCTAATCCTTACAAGCTGCCCTCCTTCAGCTTAAGGCCTATCACTACATGTGAAAAGTCCCTCTCCAGCTCTCTTGGAAGCCCTGCTTTGGAACTGGAAGGGGCTCTGAGTTCTCCCCAAAGCCTCCTCTTCTCCAGGCAGAACCAACTCTCAATTTGAAGCAACAACCCCTTGCTTGCCACGCTGGTTGTGTGAGTTTAGGACTTTAACTTGAAGGGTGGAGCAGAGGATTGAGGATAGAATAGATATTGAAAACTTTCTCTCTTGTATTTCAGGCTGCCAAGTGTACATCAGATGGTATCCTGAGGCTGGATCTGGATATAGTAGACAATGGACCACCAACCTTTGATTCCACTATCAGCGAAAGTGACAATGAGCCACCTCAAAAAGAAACTCCAAAGCCACCTACACCACCTAAAAAACCCTCTGGCACAAAAGAAAATCAAGATGGAGAGAACAGTGTTCCTGACCAGGGACATAAAAAACCTCTGTCTCCTCCATTGCCTCCAGATAAGAAGCTTAAAGAAGGCATCACATCAAAGGACAATGTAAATGCCAAGGAAGAGGACTCTGTAAACCCAGAGGAGAGCGTAGAAGGATCCCAAGCACCTGGTGAGGAGAACAAGGAGAACCTCATTGAGGTCAGCAACAGGGTTATAGCAAAAGCTCCAGTTCCACTTCCTAAGAATGTGCCAGACAAGCTAAAAGTAGCTTGGGACCAACCAACCATTGAACCTAAAAAGGCAGATGACTTGGAATCATCAGGAGATGATAGCAAAGAGAACCTGGCTGAGATTGCTGCTGCAGATGTTACGAAGCCTCCTGTTTCTCCTAAGGCCCTGTCAGAGAAAATGCTTGGCACAGTGAACTCCAGCCACAGTGACCTGGAAGCTGGGGAGGAGCTGGAGCCTGGCAGATCCAAGCCCCCAGTGAATGGGATCGCAGCCAGTGAGGTAGCAGAGTTCACATCCCCTGCAACTGAAACAGAAGAAGGAAATGGGAGAACTGCTGCTGAGAAGGAACAGCAAACTTCAGCAGAGACAGAGACTTCCTTAGCTACAGAAACAGACCATGACAGTGTAAAAGCAGCTATTGAGAAGAAAGTTTCTACAGAAAGCACTTCATGTCTCAAGCTTCGCAGTTCTTCTCTGGGAGACTTGCTGTCTGATTCCAAAAATAAACAGAGAACACTTCCAGGCCAAGGTTTCCTGAAGGATTCCCATCAATGCTTAGCTAAAATGGAGGAGAAAGTTGCTAATGAAAGGGAAAAGGCAGAAAAACTTCTGCAGAAGGTTTTACGTGAAGGGTTGGAACAGGCCCAGGAGGGGAATGGACCCCCAGTGATGGCAGAGACGTTGCTCAATGAGGCAGTAGAACAACTTCGTCAAGCTACACAAGTTTTGCAAGAAATTAAAGGTCTTGGAGAACTGAAAAAAGAAGCAACACAGAAACAGAAAGAAAAGCAAAAGGATCTAGTGACTCTTTATAGGAGAAGTGCTCCCTGACATACTCCGCAGAGACTTCTTTCTCAAAATCAAAGCTAAACATTTGCCATTTATGATTTCTACCATTGCTAGGCCAGTGTTTAAAGGTGGTCTTTTGCTGTGCACACACCATGTTTGTGGGGCAGAATTGAGCTTTCAGTTATAGCATCTTTCTTTCTTCATGTTGTACATACCAGTCTGGTTCTAATCCTCTTAGCACAGCAGAAGGTTACAGGACAGTGAACAGTTTCAAAAATGTGAATGCTCTTTAAGGATTCTGTCCAAAGTCCTTTCAATGGATCAGGCCTTAAAAATTACTGGTAATCAGACCAAGCCAGATTTTTTGAAAGGAGCAGAAAGACTATTCTAGCAAAAGTCCCTGTCTCTCTGTATTTACAGACAAGCAGATACCAGATTACACTGGCACCTATCTGGTTTGCCCAGTTAAATTATATAAGGATAAATGTAGTCAGTGTTTGTTCACTTGCTGGCAAGGTTTCCCAGACCACCTGGCCCATGACATCTAGGAATGTAAAGATAAACCGTTTAATCTTCTCCAAAGATACTCATAAAACCACATCCACAGTTGAAAAGTGACCTCACACAGAGACAACCCAAACTGGCCAATTCCTGATTCCAAGTAGTGTCCCTGATCTGGAGCAGCTGTATGAAGGCACTCTGAGTCTGGTTCTGCAGAGCTTTAGGTGTGCTAAGCACTGCATGAGTGAACACAAGTCTCAAAGCATCATTGTCTGGCAATTATTCCTTGTTCCTCTTTCACTTATTTGGAAATTGAGGTTATACTTGGCCTGTGAAGGTGTCTTCTAGTAGCACAACACATTTATTATTGAGGACCTTACCTATCTGGTAACTCTGAATGCCCTCAGCATTGTTGGGAACAATTAGCCAGGCATTTGGAGAATTCATGTCCAGGAGATCCCCAGGAGAGCTGTCACTAAGAAGCTTTGGGGATCTGTGTTCCCTTAGTGCTGTCTTGGGATGTAACTGACAGGAGCAGCACATCAGGCAGCAGATCTGGATGAGATTCCCTCTTCCCACTGAACACGTCTCTATCTGCTGTGTCCTGGCCAGCCTGAGAGCCAGGGTTTGGCCCAGACCTCTGTAATTGGCAGACATGGAGGGAAAGGCATTTTGCACACTCAGCTTTGGGGCTGGTCCCAGTGGCTTAAGTATAATAAAATAAAAACATGTTGCTACAGAAGGGTCTGAGGAACGTGTTGGAGAAGGGTCCAGCACAATTCCCACAGCTTCCCTGGCCACCTGCTGAAAGCAACCACAGTTCCCGTGGTCTTTAGTGATTACAACAGTGACAAAATCATGTATTTGCACTACTGCTGTAGAACCCTGTACCTGAGCTGGGTCCCCTCCCCTATTCTCTAGAGTTGTTCTGAGGAGAATGTGACAGCCCAAAGGGCTTCTGCTTTGCTTGAGCCAGACTCTGAAAGCAAAAAAAAAGCTGATCTTTCCAGTCTGGTTCTAAGGAGTGATATGTTATCTAAACTCTTCCCTCCTGTTTGCCAGTACTTCCCCCTTAGTTCACCTATTTCTTCTTCTTCTAATTTCCCAGGTCTCACAAGGCTGCTGTGGGCTGCAAACACCCCCACAGCAGTAGTAAAGCTTCATCTGAGCGTCCTCTTAGGCTGGGCAGTGGGCACTTCAGGTCTGAGCACAAAAATACTGGCTTTGGGCTTCCAAACATCCTATTTTTCACCACCTGGAGCCAGTAAGACAAGTAATGACCACAGCTGATGCTTCTGCCTCTTTTGATTATAAGAGTCTTGGTTTTAGTAGTCTGTTCCCCTCTCAAGTCAGTCATAGGTCTCACATGGGATTTCACTTGTTATTCTATCATGTGGAAAGTTCTACACAGTCAAACACTCAGGGCTCAGGTGCCAAAAAGCTTTGCTTTGAGACAAAAAGTTTCCTACGTCCCAAGTCCCCCCCCAGGCACACAGCCTGGAGCAAACTCTGGATCTGTGTCATTTGCTGCTGTAGATTCAATGCGAACCATGGGTCATGTTCACCTTTCCAGACACATGTAGGACAAGGGCTAAGAACACAGAGAGTAATTCAGTGCCTATCTGCTATCTAAATGTATTTTTCTGCATGTGCACTTTTGTTTACCGAACACTGTGTGGTGTGAATGTGAGCTGTCAGAACCTGGTGTGCACTGGAAGTCGAGGGACATCAGCTCCAGAGAGTGGGCAGGCTTTTGCAGGATTCAGTTCTGTAACAAGAGACAAATTAGATGGGGTAAACCCCAGTTCACACTAACAGGAATATACACAAACCTGGGCAAACTCTGGGTACAGGTTCCTATCCCAAAGCTGAAGCCAGTCCTAAACTCCAGGACTGGCAAATCAAAGCCTGGAAGTGAAATCCAGGAGATTAACAACAGTTTATGGGGTAGCTCAGTCTTCTAATTTATATACAAATGCTTTTGCTCTCATGAGTGTTTTCTTGTGGCAGTGTGTTCTGTGGATACTCATCTGGCAAAGTGCTGATGACAACACCCAGACATCCCTATCTGTTACAGCCAAACCTACAGGATGTGCTTATATTTACTGTATATTTTTATATTATACTGAATATTCTAATGAATAAACGTCTGACATTTTACTGAATACCCATCAGTAGGAATCCTAACAGAAATACCCTGTATCTGTTAGGAAATGGGCAAGTTAAATCATTTTACAAGCTACAGCTAATTACTGTATATGCTGTACTAACAGAGCATACTAGATTTGTATTATGTCTTGTAAATAGGTATAACTTAAATGGAATCTCTGTAGCACCCCGTAACTCTCCTTCTGCAAACGCTGCATTAGAGACTCTTGGTTTTAACTATTTTTTCTAATAAGTTTAGCAGTTTCATCCTAAAACATCCAGTCTTCTATGGCAACTCCCGTCTTCAGCAAACATCCTGCCACCATGCACTTTTGTTTTTTAATCTTCCTTTAAACTTACATTTAAACTTGCATCTAATTCCTAGCTGCACTAAGGCTGGGGCTTTTGTGCCTGAAACCCCTCTGGGCATGGAGTGCTGGGTGTGAGTGTGTTTCAGACTGTGCCACCAGGTTACATGTCTGTGACAGGAAGGAAGTGAGTTTGCAAGCGAGCAAGTGTGGATGTAGATCTGAAAAGCAGCTGCTGCAGCCCGTGGAAAGGCAGCACTTTGTCTCCTGCTTGTAAAGACCTTTGAGATTTGGCAATAAAACCTCCTTTTAAAAATCTGCTCTTTCAGAGCTATTTGTCCTAAAGAGGAGCGAGGAAGAGCCACCAGAAGCAGCACATTAAGGCTTTGCTCTGGAGGAGGGAACGTTGCACAGGCTGTGGTCAGGCTGGGGTGATGCTGTGCTAACCACAAGATGGGAGGAAGGAGAAGCACTGGGGGCTGCAGCTGGCACAGAGCTGGAGCTGCTGCTGCACACAGAGCAGTTCCTGACTCATCCCTGCCTGCCAGCTTGGCTGCCCTGGCCAGAAAATACAGCCAAGGCCAGGATCTCTCTCTGGAAAGCAGTGGGAAGCATCTCCTTACCAAGTGCAGTCTCCAGCTGTGCTGGCGGGGCTGCCCTTAACATCTTCACGTGGTTTCTCAGGTGTCTACAGAAGGTAGAGCTCATTCAGCAGTCACCCCCTTGGTGGTGAGCAACACCAGAGCCTTGTTCCTTGGCCTGGATACCAGGAAGCTGCAGGAGGAGAAGGAGCTGGTACCACAACAATTGCTTCCCTCCTGGGCACAAACTGGTCAGTAGGTTCAAAAGTTACAAGGAAGCAGGGAAAAGAGTGCAAGTACATGTGCTATCCTGTTGCACAATAAGAAAATCTATTTGGGTAAAAAATGTCTTTAGCAAACCCTCTAACCCCTGGCTGGGACAGGGGCTGTTCCTCAAAAGAATCTCCAAGACATGGGGGTGATTTCTACAGATATGCTGTAGGGGAAGGCACTCTCTTCTAGCACTAAGAAAACACATCACGTTTTGACCTGAAATGAATGTTGGTAAGGAAAGGAATTGCCCAGCTCTATGTGAAACAATGTAAAAAATTGCAAAAGAAAACATTCATAGTATTGGCATATCAATTATTTGCCTGACTTGCTTTTAATTCAATGGATAGTCATGGGTTAGTGGTTTGAAGAGACTCCTGTGTAATCTGAAATAGAAAATGTAGGTCCTAGATTCCTTACAGTGATCCTACAGAACTCAATAATTTGCAACTGAAAAGGAGCAGAAAGAGCTATTCCAGTCCCAGGGGGCCTAAAGATTTACTACAGCCTTGGCTAGCCTACACTGATGACTAATTATTCTTGCTATTAAAAAATGCATGTTTTATCTTAAATATGAGTCATCAACAGTGAAGTTCTCCAAGATTTCCCCCTTCCAGTTTGAGAGTCAGAAAATCTGTAGACACAGAAGGTACTCGCTGTGTTTAGAGAATGGAGATCCCTGTTTTGTTATGCCTTGAAAATTTATATACTTCAAAAAGCCAGTGCTTAATTTATCCCAGGAAACTTAGTCACTGTGTTCTTCTAACCCCTACCTCACAGCTAAGCAACCCACAATATTCCTGACAACCACAGGTAGGTGATGCTACAAAGCATTAACAATTTCATTCTCAGCAGCAATTCTGATGTCTGAGATCCACATGAGGTACCTTAAGCCCGGTATTTTCCAACCCCTCCTGGGTATCAGGGATCCAGTCCCACCAGCTTCCCTGCAGCTGTGCAGTCTTAGTCCCTTCTTCTCAAACTAACCCAGCTTTGCAGTTTGGGGGTTGTAAACACCACATATGAATAAATGGTGAAAGAATCCTACCTTAGTGCATCTTACTAAAGGTGATACATAAAGCCCATGTCTTCACACCTACAGGAAAAAGAAAAAAACTGGAATGTTGTAAGAAGTTATTACAGGAGGAATGGCTGTCAACAGCTTATCACAGTGATTAGGTAAAGAAAAAAACCCCAAACTGGGTTAATTTGCTGCAAAAAAAGATTGGAGACTTCTAACTAGAACAATCTTCCAAGTCCAGGGTGGATGTATTCTACAATGGGATACACAGAGGGTCCTCCATCACTGGGATTTCTTAGGAGCAGATATCCAGGGAAGGTGAGTCTGTTTCACCTTCTTTCACATAGAAAGGTGGATGAAACTGTTGCCCAATGTCCTTCCCAGCCATGTGGTTTCCACTGAACACTGGCAGAAGCCTCAGCAACCACATTCAGGGAATGATAAACCTCACAGGCTATTCAGGCCTTTTACCCTGGTTTCCCTCTGACTGAGGAGCTGTGAGATGATAAATGTGGTGCCCCAGAAATCCCCCACAGACCATGCTCAAACCTCCACAGCCTGGTCTGCTCTCCTCAAATTTATCTTCTTGTGCTCCAGATTTCAGTTCTCATCTCTACCCACCTTCTCATCTCATGCCCCTTCTCTGGCAGAACAATTAACCTTTAGAAAGCTCAGTGCTGTGCTGATAGAAACTTTCCTAAGTTTCAGTTGTGCTGCTGCCAAGCAAATCCTTACTCCTCGCCCTCATCGGATTCACAAGCCATTTTCTACATCTCCTACATCTACAATCCCCATTTTTACATTCCCCATATCCTCCCTACCATCAGAGGTAAGTTTATGCTTTGGAACATGCGCATTTTTCAAAGGCAGGAAATGGATTTTAACATTATTAACCCAAACCAAATAAATGAAAGAAGTCAAAGTGCCAGAAACCCCATTTTTTTGCCCAACAACACTATTGACTGGGGTTTTTTCTAGCAACTTCCAGTACAACAACCTGAATATGTTTTGTGGCCATGAATTAATTTTGCCTTATGTTGCAGCCGGGGGAGATGATGGAGCTTCTCACCCTGCAGAATGAAGGCAAAGGCACAGAACTTTGAAGAGCTGGGCTCCAAACCCATTCTCCTGCAGCAGATACTTTTATTTTTAATTGGTGAACTAGTGATATTTTGCACTAAATATTAGATGACTAGAACATTAGATTACCAGATGAAGTGCTCCTAAAAACAGAATAGAACACCCAACAACAACCAAACAACCAAAAAACCCAATTCTGAGAATTTGTCCTTTGATGACTCTTCTAACCCTTAGCAGGGATGGGAATAGACCTCCAAATCCTGCTTGTTTTGGGCACTATGACAGTTAAGGAACTTGTATTCTTAGCCCATAAGTGAATAAGACATACTATAAAAAATACTATATAGATGTGTTATAACTACCATATTGTTCATTTAAAATAATGAATAGGAACTTGAAATATTTTGGAGATGTTCTGGGGCAAAAGAAAAAGCCATCTGGAGCAGAGACTGTAAGGAGCAGAGGTCAGAGACAGGAAGAGGGGAAGACGTGGGAATGCAGTGCCAGGACCCAGCTCCCATTCATGGGTAAGGATATGACATTTATGAAATGCAAACAGATCCAAAGACTCCTCCCCCTCAGAACTCCACAGCAGGGCCATATACAGAAATCAGGATATTGCTTGTTACTGGATTTTCTTTACCCTTTATTGAAACATTTAATTCCCTCTTGGTCCTTAAATACTTTCAGATGCTTGGTGAATGTTTTAACTACATTAATATTTTTCCCTCCCTTCCACAAAAACTCAAGCAGTTTTGGAGGACAGTTATTTTTTACCTTGCGGAAAAACCTGCCTTGCAGAGAAAAAAAATGCTTCTTAAAGGAGAAATGCTTTTAGATAAAAGTTACCTAGAACACCACCCCACACCGGGATATTTATCACTGAAATCGATAAAACATGAGAAGATCTCCAAAACTCCAGCAGATTTGCAAAGCCAGCATGACTAACTGGGCAAGGATCTGTGCAAAACAAAACTGTGAGTTCCTCTGCTATTTCATTCTTGACAAGAAGCGAGTTTTGAAATACTGGCAAAATCCTCCCGGTTTGTTTAGGCCACATCACCATGACAGCAAAGCACTGCCCGGCTCTTCTTGTATTGCATGGCTTTGTGAGTAACTGTGGTGAAGGGGAAAGGAAGCTCAAAGGAAAAAAACCTGCCAGATGTCATATGGGAGATCACAGGAGATAGAGATTTGCACCCACCTTCTCCAGTGCCAGTCCCCAGCCCGTGGACATCCTGCCTGTCCAACCACAAAGCTCTTTCTCTGGAGCAACACTGAATTTTCAACAGCATGGGTTGAATTTCCTGAGCGAGGCAAATAAACTCCACTTGTTTTTGACTGCCAAGATCTAATGAATTTCTGAAAGGTCATCAGTGCAAACAATAGTTATGTATTCAAATGGCAGGACTGCTCTCAGCTTAGCCACATTTCTGCTGTTCTGTCCAGGTGGGTTCAAAACCACCCACCTCAAAGGGTGGAATCAGGGCCTCATGGGAATTACTGGTGAAAAATTTTCTGGCACACTTTTTCAGGTCAAAACAGCAACTCAAAGCTGCTAACAGAGGACTGCAGATGTGGAAAAGTGTGATGGTTAAAAAGAATGTACAAAAAATAGTTTTGAAAAGTTGACATTTCAAAAGGGGGCAGTTTTGCTCTGCATCTGGAAAACACAGTTTCAACACTTTAGTTAATCCATGCTTTTTAAAGTAATTAACCCAAAGAGTTTTTAGAAGTATGAAATTATCTATTTTGATGGAGCTTATGTGATTGCTTCCTGTTTGCTCATGGCAGTTTTAAAATTTAATTTTTTTTCCTTGCTCTAGATAAAGAGAATTTAAATCCTTGAGAAGGCTGAGAAGATGTGAAAGCTCATCTGCACAGGATTGCTGTGCAATTAATTCAAAATATGGCATAGGGTTCTAGACTGTTTTCTGTGCTCCTCCAAGGAGCATTGTTTCATTCTCAGATGATTCAGTCAGGCCATGAGCTGTGGTCCATTTATTTTGGCTCAATACAAGAGTAACTGCACAGGTATGGAGTTGGGTTTTTTAAAGGAATGAAAATGCCATTTTCTCACACAATCCCAGTGAACTTCTAGAAGAAAGAGTCCCTAGAATATCTGTAGTTGGGTCTTATTCCTCTGACAAGTTTGCATCCAAGAGTGTCATGCTCTTCTGGTAAGCTGCTTTTTTGGAATTAAAGTACTTTCAGCACTAAACACAGGAGATGTAAATTTGGGGGCTTGGAGCCAAGGTCACCTTTCCTGTACAACAGAAAGAACACAAGCTGTTCTCTACAGCTTCTGTTCTGCTCATTGCAACAGGGGCAGAGGGCAACCTCCACAGCAGACCCAACCTGGTCAGACATCGCTCCCATGGACTATGAGGCATGTCAGCAGAACAGAAGGAATTTTTCAGCCCTCGGAGGACCCTTCCCATTCACCACAGTGAATAACAACAAATTGAAATGCAGCCACTGCCTATCCCAGTTTCCTGGCATCTCATAAACACTTGCACTGGATAATTGTCACCGGTTCTGTCCTACCTAGAGCTCTCAAATACTGCAACAAACTGTTTTAGGGAAGAATACACACATAGGGTTCTGCACATGCCATAAATACTGTGGGAAGAGCATCTGGATTTGAAGATGTAATGCCCATGGATTGGTTCTGCACAAATGCACTGATGAGAGGAGCCAGCCATTGGGGTTTGACCCCAATTTCTAGATTCAGCAAACAACAGAAGCCAACAGAGTTTAATTATTATTTTTTTCCAAGCGGTTGGGCACTCAACTGAGTTCCTGTGGCTGTAACTCAGCTGTGTTACAAGCCATCTCCAGCAAGAAGGCACTGGAGCAGGAGGTAATTGAGGGTTGGCTCCCAGAGGGAATTTTCCCTTAAAAAGATAACTACATTGTCATGATGAAACCAGCTCACTTCCACTGCCCGCAGAGCTTTTTGCAAACACGGCTGCCAGAGCTGGGGGCGGTGGCGGGTATTAACAGCAGACAGGCAGGAGCAGCAGGGCAGTGCCTGCTCCTTAAATGCTGCAGAACCACTCCAGCCTCCCTCAGCCACGCTCTGCCATGAAGGGCAGCAGGACACGCAGGCAGCCCCAGGAGGTCACTTCGATGCCACGTAACCAGAGGCCAACTCCTACCATCTGCTCGAGGTAAAAAGAAACCCAAGTGAGGGATAGCAGCTGAAGAAACCAGCCTCACATGGAGCATTTGCACTCAAAATCAGCAATATTTTCAGAGAGAAGCAGGCAGCATGCCAGCTGAAACCATGCCAAGGTCATGCAGGAATTTTTCCAATTAAATATTTTTCCACCAGAAAATAACCGAAACCCTAGCTTTTCATTTGAGAGTCAGTGGAACTATTCTAATCAGGGCTCTTTAGATGGGATCAAGGAGAATGATGAGAGGGCAGAAGCCTAGAGTGGCCTCTCGCCCAGCAGCAAGCTGTGGAGAAGGCAGAGCCAGGTCTAAGGCCAAGCTCCTCTCTGGCAGACAGCCCTGCCCTCCCGGAACCAAGAGGAAACTGCCTCAGCTTCAACACAGCCCTGTTCCAGACCCAAGATACCTCCTTGTGCTCTGGAGACAGCCCACCCACCTGGAGCTTTGCACTGTGCTCTCCTGTGCAGTGCAGGACATGCTGCATTGTGGTTTTGACATGGAATGAGGCTGAAGTAGGAAAGGCTGGGTTTGGCCCAGCAGTGGTGGCAAGCACCGGTTTCCACCTCACAGCTAATGCCTTCTTTTCCAGATCTTGGGTGAGGTTTTCAACTCTGACTTACGCTCCTCTAGCACAGAATAAGCCACCCATCATGCTGCAAGAGAAGGAACCAGGGCCTGGTGTTTCCCTGCACTCTGATGAGCAGACAAAGTATGTGCAAGTGAGCAATGGCCAGGCCTGAAGGAAGCAGAGGCTCCTGACCTGCCAGTGCAACAAAGGCTTACACAAAGCAAAACACCATCCCTAGGACTGGCAGCCCACAGAACCCCAAACAGCTCAAGTCCTTCTATTCTAGTGGGAAGAGAGCTGGTGAGACAGATTTGTGGTCACCAACAAGCCAGTGTCACTGGAAGCAGGACCTCTTAGCACTGAGCACTTTTAAGAAACAGACCACCAGCAACCTCCTCCAGACCACAGGTCAGCTCAGGAGCTGCAGAAACTCTGCAGCCATTCCCAGTTCTGCTTGGTTGTTCCTCCATCTGCTCCCGGCCTGTTGCTACACCTGTAAGTGTCCTCTTGAAAGAGTCCCATTTCAGGAGCTCCACAAGCAGCTACAGAGATTCAGCACACTTCCTCTTCGCTTTAGGGGTAGAAAACTTTATTTTCTAATCAGTCTTTCTCTGTAGAGAGAAGTATTAAAAGTTTCAGCAGGATAAGTGTGTTAGTGTCGATAAACTCATCCAAAGATTAACAGCAGAGAGCTGGAGAATTACAGGTGGCTACAGGTACAGACTGGTTGCCATTTGGCTTTTCATTTCTATGAGTAACAGCAAGAAAATGAGTCAGACTCCACAGCTGAGTCACAGTGAGTGAATAGAAACTTGCTCTTCAGACCAGAAGAACCTGGGCAGGTGGAGGAAGAGCTCTGCATATTCCTCTGCCTTGGATAAACACAGCATGGTGAGTCCATGGAGCTGTGCAAGTCCTGCTCCAGGGCCTGGGATCTGCAAGCCTGTCCCAAAGGATGACCCCATGGTGGAAACATATGATAAACATATGACAACATCTGCCTTCTGTTTCCTGTGCTGTGTACAGATTATCTCTCCCCACAGATAACTCTGTCCTTCTCAAAGAGAAAGATGGAGTTGTGCTTTTAAAACGCTGCTGAGGCCAGCAATGATTTGAATAAGCTCCTTCTATACCTGTTCTCAGGCCACGTGCATCACCACATTTCAGCACCATCTGCTCAACACTCGAGTGATGTGATTATACATCTGCCTGGGGTTGTTTGTTCTCTCATCCCTCCTGAGCACTGAAGTCAGAGGCGGGACAGGCAAAGCGCTTTCTGCATTCACGTGCGCTCCCTCCACACACAGAGCAGAGCTGACGCCCAGCTGAGCTCCCCCACCTCCTCTCCACTGATGTCATTCCTTTCGTGTTGCTTGTTGTGCCCAGCAGTGAGGAAGCCCCTGGAATGCAGCAGCCGGTCTTGGAGCTGTTCCTGCACTGATCACCAGCAACTCTATCAGCGGACTTTAAAGGGAATCCTGGTGGGCTGCAATAAAATAAAAGTCATCAGGCTGCGATTTGACATCAGCAGAACTCCTTATAGAGCACACGACTCCGTCTGCTGCCCCAGCCCCCTCCCCCTGCCTCCAATTCCAACACCATAAAATTACTCATTAGGCTTGGAACAAAATGCTCAGTACACTTGCATGTGGCTGGAGGCAGAGACAGATGTTTTGGGCTCTGGAAGAAAATTGCTGAGAGAGAGAAATGAAACCCTTCCAAAGCTTCACTACTGCCTCCTAACAGTGTGCTTGCCTGCTCCCGGTGCTCTCCATGGTTTTCCATGGGGTCTGAGAAAAAGGAGTGATGGCATCACAGCTGAGCAACCCTTTGCTTCCACTTTGCTTTTATTAAATCCTCAAATACAATTTTCTGTTTCACTTCAAGTTTTGCATTGAGTCCTGCAGTGTGGCATAAGAGCAGCTCACGGCTGTGCCCCTGGCAGTAGGTTTCGGCACCTGGGGTTTATGTTTGTAAGATCCTACATTTCAGCTGCACTTTTGTCTTGAAAAGAGCAGGGAAGAGACTGCCTTTAGGAGCCAGACAGTCCTCAGAGGCCCAGGAAGCAGAGGATCCTCCTTCTTTTTACACATGCAGGAAAGTGAGAAGAAAAACATTGCCTGCAGGCATGTCAGTGAGGGGATTAGGATTCAGTGTCCGATTATTGCTTGGTTTATATGAGGCAGCCGTTCCCACCTCCCATAACCAAACACTTGCTCAGTTAACCATCACATACGAACCAGGCAGGGCCAGAACCCCAGCTCCATCACTCCATTTCTCTTCTTAAACTCAAGAAAGAATATTCTGCCCCTTAGATCTTTCCCTGCTACATTTGCTTGTGGTCACATAGTAGATTTTTAAGAGCCATACTAATGGTGTATTCGCAGCTTTGAAAGATCAGCCTCCATGATTTCAGTGAGGCAAACAGTTCAAAACACAGCCAGAATGATCTGGGACCTGATCATCACCACGAGACAGAGGTTGTCACAGCAATAATGTCTCAACTATTGGTCAAAACTGAGACTCAGGCATTCAGACAGTTTGAACACAATGGGCTAATATGACCTCCTTCAGCAAAGCATCACAGAAATAACATATTTCCCCCTCTACAGTAATTTCTAAGATATTGTTCAGGCACAATGGTACTGGGCAGGTATTTTTTGCTTCTCACATATTCCTGCAGGATAGATGTGAGCCCAGTTCTCCACAGCTGGAGGGAGAATATACTAAGTTGAAAGATATAGTGGACTCGTGTCAGTAAGCAATATGTGGAGGTCAGGGATCAACAGGAGTGAACTGACCACCAGGAACAACCTTGGCCATGATGCTAATTACATGCAATCTTCACTTTCAAAGCTACAGAGAAGGTTAAGCCCATTTATCTTTTCAAGGGATTTAAAGGCCTATCAGCTTTGGGAAGTGAGAGAGAGAAGAAAGGGAAGTGCAAAATCACCAGCTGAAACTTCCAGTTGCTGTTAACATAGACTGAATTATCTATGTCAACACCATGCAGCAGAATCTCCCAGGGCAGGGCTCACTCACCAACCCTCTCTGACCTCTCTGACTTCCTCGAGACTTTTTCTTACAAACAAACAAACAAACCAACAAACCAATCCTTCAGTTTTTCCAAAGTGATTTTCTCCCAATTCCGTAATACTGAATTACTCCCAAGCCTAAAGCAGAGAACATCCTTTGTGATTCAGGCTGCTTTCTGAGGTAGGAGCAACAGCTCAGCTGAAATACCTCATTCTGAGCTATCTGAAACACTACACAGGATGAGCAGTCTGGGAAGACAAGAAAAATGTAATTACAGGCTCGTGAAACGGACACTGACAAAAACCTGAAGTGTCGAGCTCACTCAGATGCAGTCTGTGTTTAATCCAGTCATCAGACAGTCTCTGTTTAGCAAAATATTTGACTTCAAAATTGGGCCTGAATTATTACTGGCAAAGCTTCCAAGCTCCACAGGTCCCCCTAACAAGCTGTTCCTCTGTGGACGCCTTGCAAGGAAATGAATGCAGCCTTTGAGGAAAGTGCTGGATCCCTTCTCAGGCTTCCAGAGTGGGTTTGTGGGTCCCGTTAGGTGCCCAGGCCTTCTGAAAGCTCCATATGTTGACGGTTAGAAGCTACAGGGCTGATGTTTGTGTGCCTTGCTGGTATGTTCCCAGAGGAGTTCTGGCTCCACAGCATGTCACAGGAACACAGTTATCAAAGAAAGCACCAAAAATAACCCAGTCTACAGAACAACTAAAAGCCTAGCCCAGACAAAAATAAATAAGCTGGAGCCACACATGAAGCCATGTAGTCAGAGCTGTAACGTGTATTCCATTCTAATGGGACGTATCTGAAAGCACAGTTTGCAAGCCAGAACACAGAACTGGTATCGTTAGTCCCTTTCATACCCACAGCAGGGACATAAAGCAGCATAAACATACAATTCCTCATGGCATCAATGGCAGCTGTGTAACACAGAGCCCAAAGATCAGGTTTAGGTGCTGTCAGGCAGAGCCCATGGTTGCTGTCTCAGTACATTGGGCTGTTTGACACCCTGTCGTGTAAAAACAGACCATCAGCAGTGAAGGAGGAGTGTGGTCATCCCCTCTCCCATGCAATATTCAATTCTCTGACTCTGGCAGCATATGCCAGAAAAGACAATCCCCCAGGGATGGAGGCTGTTCCCCAGCAAGGCTCTCCTGCTGTGGGCAGCTCCAGCAAAGCAGAGGCTTGGCTTTCCAAACTACACGCAGCTGTGGGCAGGAGGAGTCACCTTCCAGTTTTGCTTCCAAAGGAACATTATAAATTAAAGTCCAATTTGCTAAACCTTTAGGTAAGCAACTGTTTTTGCATAAACACATACTGGTTTGTGGGCTGCATTACATGGCTAACTGCAAGTCTGACTGACTTTAAAATCACAGTGTACACAACTAAACCAGAGAGCTAACAGAGGCCCATTTTAAAATGACATGGATTTAAGCAGCCTGGCTCATGATTCTTGAATGCAATTGAAAATAATGATTATCCTAAACTAGTACATAAAAATTGTGCATGCAAGGTAAGAGCACAGAATGCTCTGTTGGAGAGCCTCACTTCTAAGCAAGAAAGAGCACGTAGCTGGCTCAGCTAAAATTATTCTTCAAGTGAAATAAAGTCAAAGACTTTAACACCATCCTGAAGATGGGGTCAATGTCTGGAATATATTGCAAAAAGAGCCCAAATTACCACCTCCCCCTGTCATTCATTATGCTACAACCTTAGTGGAAAAATCCAGCAGCTCTCTTAGGTCTGTTAGCTAATAAATGGATCACCAGGCAAGTGTTCAGTGTCATTAATAAATCGTCGCAGCATTCTGTACTTAGTATCAGCAGAAAGTATTGGTCCCTTCCACCCCTGAACACAATACCTCTTTGGGAAGGACAGAAGGAATTGCCTACACTGCTTTTTTTCTGCCTGCTGGAAACACCCAAGCTCACAAACAGATGCAAACTTTCAGTACATCTGCACTACTTCTCTTCCAAGGTCAGCATTAAGCAGCTGGAGAGCCTGGGTGATCAGTCCTGGCTGATTCAGGGTCTGGAAGACAATGACAATGACATTAACAGTGGCAGGTTAAATCCAGACAGCTTTCCATCCAAGGATCTCTTAGAGCATAACAAAAGCCTAGCAAGAGCCAGAGGTCCCACACAAGGCTGGGATGGATGATATGCCCATAGTCCCTACAAGCAGGGATTATTCCCAGCCCTATTCAGAGCTGTTTCCCCAGCCCCCAGGCACTAGGATACCCAGTGGGAAGGGCTCAGCCCTTCTCAGCCATTCCTGCTGGCACCGTTCCAGTTTGTCTGAAGACACTTAAATATTCATCGAGAAAGAGCAAGTCTCGCCGGGTGCAGACTGCTCTCCAGGGAGATAGGACACCTGCCTTCCCCACTCCCTGATCCATCAAATCATTAATTATTTAAAATAACAGGAAAGAGCAAGGAAAACTCTCCACACCAGACATGCTCACAGCCTGTTGTTTACGGTGCTCTCTGGGGTCTTGTGTGGCCCAGGGTTTGTATCTCCCCTCTGGCAGAAGCAAGGAGCAAGCCCAGCTTTCCCCCTTCCTCGGGGAGGATGCCCTACTTGCTGAGCTATTGTGCAAAAGAAGGGCTTCCCCTTTATCCAGACAGACCTTATGCTCGCTTCTCCTCTACCAAAGAGGGGGTCTTCTATTTTTTTTAATTCAATTTGAATAAAAGGTGAACAAAACACAAATTCAAAGCTCTGAGAGCTACCCATAACCCCCACAAACACACATTCTGTGTTTGCTCAAGAGCTTAAGTTCCACCTCCTCATTTCATAGCCAGGCAGGCTTGTGGTCTCACTGCATCAGCAAAGCACTTGGCTACCAAGACCCTCAGTGCTGGTTTTCCATGAGTTGGAAAACACCATCTCCCTGCCCTGCAGACTGCTCTGGTGTAGCTGTGCCCACAGAGGGTCAAGTCTGTAGCAGTCGAGGGTCTCTGCATCCCTCCAGGATATCGACTGCCTTCCCACATCTCCCACTGCACCAAGTGCCCCATGTTCTCTCTCAGGAGCATCACAGAGCCTCATAAGGGTCCCCGTGACAGGGGTGTCCCCCAAAACTGTCCCGAGCCCAGGGAGCAGCTCCATCTGCACCCTGGAGTTCACTGCTCGAGCAGCAAATCGCGGCAGGTGAACAGCACTGGCACCCTCATGTGGTGACCGGGATCAGCATGCGCTCCCAGCCAAAACCAGCGGTACAGAGAGAGGGGAGGGCTGGGACAGATTCCTCAAAGGAGTCTTGACAGCGCCGGGTCTGTGGGCCAGGATGGTACAGGGAGGGAATAGAAATCCGATGTCACCTCTCGTAGCATGAGACCACCAGCAAAGAATCACAGAGTGGTTTGGATTAGAAAGGACCTCAAAGATCATTTTGTTCCACCCCACTGCCATGGACAGGGACACCTTCCACCAGATGGAATTACTCCACGCGCCATCCAACCCGGCCTTGGGCAATTCCAGGGATGGGACCATCACAGCTTCTCTGGGCACCGTGTGTCAAGGCTTCCCCACCCTCACAGGGAAGAATTGCTTCCCACGATCCCATCTAACCCTGCCCTCTGTCAGTTTGAAGCCATTCCCCCTTGTCCTGTCACTCCAGGCCCATGTCAAGTCTCTCTCCAGCTCTCCCGGAGCCTCTTTAGGAACTGGAAAGCTGTAAAAAGGTATCCCAGGAGCCTTCTGCTCCCCAGACTGAACAACACCAACTCTCTCAGCCTGTCTCCACAGCAGAGGTGCTCCAGACCTTGGAACATCTCAGTGGCCTCCTCTGAGCTCAATCCAGCAGTTCCACATCCTTCTGCAGAGCTACATGTAGTACTCCAAGAGGGATTAGTTTGGGGCACCCACAGAAACAGATCTGATTCTCCCCCTAGCCTCAGCTCAGCCCAGTTCCTTCCTCATCATACTACCAAAACGGAGAATAAAACAAGAGACAGAACCAGCCCCAGATGCTGAAACTGGAGAATTCACTAAAACTCTGAGGGAAAAGCCCTTTTGTCCCTTCCTGCACTCACCTTATTCCCTGAAAACACCAAACTCTTGACCCTTGCTCTGAGGGAAAAAAGCAACAGCCCACTCCGTATTTACCACAGAATAGCCATCCCTCTCCTCCTAAGTTGCTTTGGGAAGAGAATTTTGAATGAAACCACTCCGACGCAGGAGCACGCGCAGAGCCGCGCTGAGGGGCGGGGCAGCACCTGGCCGAAATGGCGGCAGCTTCATGTTCATCCCAAAACGGCCCGAAAACACCATGTTTGCCGGAAAGAGGCCTTATTTATGGCATTTTGCTTTAGAGGATGAAGAAGCACTCTACGGCCGCGGGGCCGTCTGTGAGGAGGCGCGTCCCCGCCGCCTGAGGGAGGGACGGCGGGCGCGCGCCCGCCTCCTCACGGGCCAGCCCCCTCTGGGTTGGCGGGGACGCGCCTCCTCACGGGCCAGCCCCCTCTGTGGCGGCGGGGGCGCGCCTCCTCAGTGCCCGCCCCCTCTGGGTTGGCGGGGGCGCGCCTCCTCCCNGGCGGGGACGCGCCTCCTCACGGGCCAGCCCCCTACTGTGGCGGCCGCGCCGGGCCCGCTGTGTCACGACATGGGGGACGACTTGGTGTCGGAATGCGACACGCGTGAGTGGGGCTGAGCCGGGGGCGCGGGGCTGTGAGGGGGGATTCGTGTGGCGGGGCCAGGCGGGCGCCAGAGGGGCTCAGGGGCGGAGCAGGGATGCTCCAAGGAATAACCAGATACATGAGAACCCAGTCAGGGACAAAGCAGGTGTATAAACCTCACGCGTGAATCAAGAGTGGTTTTGCCCCAAAGCATCCTGTCCCCTGGGGTGCTGCATATACCTCCAGTGCCCCCCACTTGGGGGTTTTGGCCTCCTTTATCCCCCGGTCCCCATCCTGGGCTGTCTTTGTGTCCTGCAGCCCCAGGCAGAGCCCAGTGGATGTTTTAGCACGTTTCTTTGCCTATCTTTCATCTCCTTTGCTTTTTTTTACATAATCAACTGCCTGTGAATTGATGCATAGGACTGAGGGTAAATAATTTGAAATGTTTTCCACGCTGTTTGGGATAACTGAATTCATATTCAGTAACACAAGCTGTGAAATACCCTGGAATCTGAGCTTGAAAGAGAAGGAAAATGCTAAATATCCACTGAAATGCTGCTGTTGGTTGGATTTATGTCACGATGAGGAGTGCATTTACATTTGCAGAGTGCCACCAGAGCTGTGAGGATCCTAAACAGGAAACTCAGACCATCAAATTGTTTTCCATGTGTTGCTGAAAATAAATTGCGGCTTCTACAGCCTTAGTGATGCCGGGTTTGTTACTGTGTCTTCATAGGTAGAGGAAAGAATAAATAAGGCAAGGGGTGGTTTGGCATCTCTTGGCAATGATGCTTTGTGTGACCATAAAATGTAAGAACACATTTCTGTTGCCTGGAGAGCAGGGACAGCAGCATTTGACTGAAACATGGGATTTACTCCACTGAACAGAGAGAAGCATTTACAAGGAGGTGTTATCTGTGTCACCACTGGTGTTAATAATTAATGAAAACTCCATGTGTTTTTCACAAGTTCTTCTGATATTTCCTGTCAAATGAAGAGTCCATGTGCTGTGGAAATGCAATCCTGCTAACACACCTGACCAGATGATAACAGAGTCTTAATATACAGTACAGGAAATCCCATTGCTGCAGAAATGAGTGTCCAAATCCTACTGCCTTAATTGTAGCAGCAGATCCAACACTGTGGAATACACACTCTCAGATGGTCATGCCTGATGTTAAGTGGATAAACACACTATTGAACGATCATGTTTGTTATTTGTGTTGTTCTTGAGCTGAAGTTTTCTATTTAAAGGTAAGGAGGATGAAATTATACCTCTGTTGCTCTAAGAGTCCACAGTAGGGATGCCTTTCTTCTGTGCCCTCTGAAGAGAAAAATGGGGTAGTGCTATTTAGGCAGCAAGTCTCCTATTTATCTCTTCAGTATGGTGGAATGGGAACAATAATATGTTTTGATCCCTCTTGTATGGTCTGTCGTTAGGGTCTAGTTGACATGTTGAAACAAACTGAAGTTGCATTGAGCCCCTCAAACTACAGCCTGAGCTCTGCAGAAGCATAGAAGAGAGCAAAGCCTCAGGGCCAGCTCTAGGCCAGCTCTCCAGAGGAATGTTACAGGCTGGGGGGCTGAGTTAAGCACTTCTTGAAAGAATTTCCCCAAAGCAGTAGGGCAGAGACTGAGTCCAACAAAGACTGACATCAGCCTTGCCAAAAACCCTCAGAGCCTCCCTGTCGGGCTGTGGCAGCCCCAGAGTCATAGCTTTACTCTCATTTCTTGGCAGGAAGGTTTGTTCAATCAAGGAGAAGATTGCTGGGGCAAGGCCCAGCATGGAGAGTAAACAGTCTTAAAGCGTGCCTAACTGTGCAGGACAAATACAGCCAGTGGTGGTGAATTATGTGCAGAGCTGCCATGGTTTATTAAGAGATGCAACACTAATCACAGGCCAGGCCGGCAGTTCTGTGCTGTTTGGCTGGCTCAGGTTGCAGAGTGGGACAGCAGAACTGTGTGTAAAGGCCTCCTGGTAGAGTGGTGGGATGGAGGTGGAAGGATGGAGGAAAGAGTAATCTGTCAGAGCCCTTACACTGGCTCTGGGCCTCGCAGGGTGCCCAGAGGACATGAACCTCATGGAGCAAAAGGTTTTGCAGCTGGAGCAAATCCCTGAAGAGAAAGACACTGAATTAGAAGAGAAGTGGTACAGGAGTACTCAGAGAAGGAGAGACAGTGGGAGAGGACAAATCCAGGAAACATGCCAACATCTGTAGGACCAGGATTCTTGCTGGAAGAATCTTTCTGCAATCATCCTTCCCTGAAGCCATGAGGGCTGGTGAGATGAAGGGGAGGTTTGTTGGGGCATGCTGCCCTGTGCTCCTTGCCAGCACTGTTCTAATGCTCACTCTTCTGCTCTCCTGCAGTGCTTCAGTCAGAGAAGGAGTTCCATGATGCAGCAAAACGGAATGACATTGCCAGGATGGAGGAGCTTATCAGGAGAGGGGTTGACATCAAAGCCAAAAACAATGTAAGTCCTGGATTTTTCCACCTCTAAGCTGCAGGAAGTGCTGAGGGTATGTTTCAGAACTGCAGCTCCTTAATGTTACTCTTCTCATTAGCTGCTTAATTGGTTATAGCTTTAAAATACACCTCCCCATGCTAAATAGAGCCTGTGGCAACCAAGAAGTTCCACAATACACTGAGACCCCCAGCACTACCATCCTGACCACAATGGAGAGCTGCAAGTGCTGAGGGAGGATGATAATTTACGGTTCTCCTTGTAACCTCTGTGCCAGTTACACGCTTGCCTTGAAAGGCTTTGACTTTGCTATCTCTGCATGCCAAGGCTGTGGGACAAACTCAGTCCCTGATGTGGGTCTCTCCTTGTTGACCAGTAGGTTCATGGAAATACAGGATTGCAGCCATCCCTGCTGTTTCATCCTGTCCCTTGATGGGCAGCAATGTTCTTCACTCCTGTGCTGTCATTATAGTCCAGAGCTGCAGTTCCTGAGTGCAAGGTGACTAACTAACACCTGTCTGCCTGGCAGGAGAGGAAAGAGGCAGAGGGTTGTGTCCACAGAAAACCCTGCACAGTGTGAGATGTTCTGGCTCCAAGGCTGGCCAGGGAGATTTTGGCCTTCAGGGAGACTGGTGGATACACACGCACTCTGCATACATGAGCCTTCCCTCTCTCTGTCCTTCCCTTCCAGACAGACCGGACCGCCCTGCACTGGGCCGCAGGAGCAGGGAACGTGGATGCTGTACGACTGCTCCTGGATCACGATGTCCCCGTGGATGATGAAGACAGTGTACAAAGGCGACTCTCCCTTGCATGCCCTGCAAACGTGTTCAGTGTTGGGGCAGTGCCAGGGACTGGGTGCTGGGCCAGCGGTTACAGATTTCACCTTAGCCCTGGGTGGGTGGCACAGGGTGGCACATGGCACCTGTGGAGCAAGGGGCTGAAGCAAGCCTTGTTTTCAGATGTGTCTGTGCTCTGTCTTTTGGCTCTTTTCTTGCATGCACAGTAACTGAGAGTAGGCTGATAGAATCTATCAGGTTTTCTGTAGGGCATGGGGATGCTTGGCTTCTTCTGGTTGTGTTGTTGGGGCTTGTGGGACAACAGGGACAGCCAGCAAATTCTCTGTCCCCCATAACAACCAGGCTAATACACACCATTAACTAGGAAGTGGCAGTCTAGAGGCAGGTCTGTGTTCAGCTTGTGTGAATATTTGTGGCAGGAATAGTAATAACTGGAGAAAGGGAGGCTAAAAAAATACCAATGAGAAACAAATAGACATAGGAAACTTCATGAAGTTAAGGGGACAGCTTTCCTCCAGGGTGGAGATGGTGTTTAACTGTAAGTATCTCTCTTCTCTTCTGCCCAGTTTGGAATGAATGCTCTTCTCCTGTCTGCCTGGTTTGGCCATCTCCGTGTGCTGCAGATCCTTGTCAACGCTGGGGCCAAGATTAACCGTGTCAACAGGGTGAGAGTCTCCCTGTGTCTCCATCACACAGCTCTAGACAGTGCTGGGGACAGAGAGAGACTTACCTGCGGTGAGGTGGTCGTGTGTGACAGCATCTGCTGTGGGGATTGCCATCTGCTCTCTGCCTTATCCCTAAAACAGGTGTAATCCCTAAACCAGGTGTAACAATTGTAGCTGTAGAGATGCACATGGCGTCCTCAGCTCACGTTTGTACGGTACTGAGGGGGAAGGTGATACAGAAATGGGAAATGGATTTAGTGAATCAGCAGTTCATGTATTCTAAAACAGTCCTTGGTTGGGAAAAGGAGCATTAATATTCCCAGTCATAACTTGCTGTCTGTAGCACAAGGAATGTAGCCCTAGAGGTGCAGGGAGGAATGGAATGGGTGCCCTTGCTAACAGGAGCAGGTTCTCAAAAGAGACAGTCCCACAGTGTTGGACTTGTTAAACAAACAGTCCTTTATCTCCTCTCCAGAAAGGCAGGAACTTACTCCACTGTGCTGCTCAGAGGGGACATGTCCAGGTCATAGAGTTCATCATGGAGGACCTGGAGGATGTGTGTGTGGATGAGACAGACAAGGTAGGAAAGCTCATCAGTGCTTTGCTCTGCTGAGCTGAGCAGGACTGTGGGTCTTGGGAAGAGACTCAGTTGGATGCTACTCCCAGAAGTCTTCCTGTAGAGTGGGCTTAGGGATCACGGGGATTTTGGCTCAGGTCAAGCTTCTAGCAGCCAGGACTTCTCAATGTTGCCTTTTGCAGAATAAATTCAGAAATTTCAGTGTTATCCTCTCTTGCAGCTCCTGAGTGTATTGTAGGTAAGTAATAACTAAGGGTAGCCCTCTTCCAGCATGTTCCAGCATTGGGTGAGCTGTTCCTGGAGATAGCACACGAATATAGAGGAGTTAGTGCACATTCTTTTTACGTTTCCAGGAGTGATTCCCACTCAGATGCTTGGGAGTTAAATGAAGAAACAAGAGAGTTGTCTTTCCCCAAAAGGGGTCCTCACTCACTCAATAACTGGGGCTTAGATATTAAGTCAATTTTTTCATCCTTAGTTGCTTTTATTAAATTATTTATTATCCTCTATTTACAGGAAATAACCACTAAAAAGACCTCTTTTCCAGTGTTTGGTAGAGACCAACATGCTTGTTAGCCCCAGTGGTAGTTCTGTTCACCTTGCTTTATTAGGGTCATCCCAAATATAAAGCAGAAAAAAAGCAGCAGGATAAAAAATAACTATTTCTGAAGTGCAGCACTTCTGCCCTTTGTGGAATGGGTTATTACCCAAAGCATTATTGTATTTCTTGCAGCAGATGGTCTGATCTTGTGCTTTCAGAGCCTTTTTTGGACTGTGTCTCTTTGTTTCCTTCCCCAGATGGACAGGACGGCGTTTCACTTGGCCGCAGAGTATGGGAGGCTGGAGGTGGTGGAGCTCCTCATTCGACTGGGTTGTTCTCACAGAGCCAAAGACAGGGTATGGACATAAAATCACACGCAAGGCAGGTGAATTCCAATGATATGGGGATGTGAAAATCAGGGAGCAGGATACCAAAAGGCTGGTGCAGGCAAGTTGTCCATAGTTTTAACTATGGTTGTGCTATGTCAGGGCTTTTCTCCCTTATCCACTTGCAAGACATTTCCACCTTAGTCCATGCTGGATTTCTCTCCATGACTTTTCAAACAGGATATGCAGCAAGCCTGGTGTACCATGCTCCCTGCTGTAACTGTTAGAGGATTGCTTCAGTCTTGTGTTACTGGTTACAACATCCTTTTCAGACACACTGGATATACTCTGTGCAAGGTTGTGGTGTATGAATATGCAGTCCTGAGATACATATATTTATGAAGTAATATTTACTTTCAGGAAGAAAATACAGCATTGCATTTAGCTGCTAAAAATGGACACCTCTCTGTCCTGCAGAAGATTATAGATGTTGGAGTGGACCTTGATGAAAAAAACTCAGTAAGTACATTTAAATGAAATAAAACCCACATCAGTTTCCCCTTTTTCTCCCTAGAAATACATTCCTACCACAGTCACCAGGCTGAATAGTCAGTACTGAGGTGTAGAAAATAGCTGATTTTATCTCAAGCTTATGTGGGTAAATCCAGGTCCCCCTTTAAGAGTATCAGTGAAAGGCAACATCCGTCTTGGACCAATTTCCAGCTCTAAAGTGTTGCCTTCTCTTCCTGCTGTGTCTGCTGACCTACCTTATCACTCCATTTAATCTCTGTTTTTCTCCCTGACCCTTGTACATTCAAGTATCTAAATGGTTATTGAATGTGTTTTAAACTAAACTTCACCATGCTTTATAGTATTGACTTAGGCACTGAACATATGGACCTTCTGTTTGAGATCTTTCTTTTCACAGATCTGGAAAATTACGTGGCTGGAACACAGTTAATGATTTAGATAGCAAATATTGGCTTAGTATCGCTGTTATTTATTCCAGGGCACACTCCCAATTAAGTTTATCAGCATTTTTTTTAGTCTTGTTTGGTTACTGTCTTTGAAAGGTGTATTTGATTGTGATTAAGATCTGAAACAAAGGGGAAGCCACCTTCTGTGGTACCTGGGAGCATTTGTCTCCCCCCAAATGAGCTGCCCTTTGTGCAAAGAGCAATAATAAAACCAGATTCAATCACTTAGGAATTCTGCTTGTTTCTCTTTTCCTGTAAAGAAATGAACTGCAGCCTTCAGAAGGGAGAATCAGTGGCTGAGGGTCACGAATTTCCAGTTCAATCCCTGACCCTCAGAATTGGTACTTTAAGATGTCATGGATTCAGAAGATGGTGTAGAGTCTTGCTCATTCTGCTGCTCTGTCTCGGCTTTGTGTACAGAAATGTTGCTTGTGTCCTTTTTTGTCTTTTCCAGGAGGGACTTATGGCTCTGCATTTGGCTGCTGAGGGGGGTCACTGTGACTGTGTGAAGCTGCTCGTGGAAGCAGGTGCTGATGTCAATGCCCAAACCCAGGTTAGCTCTGTGGAAGTGATTCCATTTCCAAACACTACTTTGTGGATTTATACCTGGCTTCCCAGGGAGGGCCTTGTGGCGGAATAGCAGGGAGTCCAGAGGAAGGTACACATTGGTTTTGTACAAAAAGGCAGGTGAAGCTCTCCGGGACTAGTTTGGCTGTGGAGACAATCTCTGTGAATTTGTCAGTGTGGAGCCATGGAGCTCTTGCAGGAGGGAAGCAGGGAGCTTTCTGTGGATAGTCTGTAACAATTGCAGCCTCTGAGAAGAAGCCCTGACTAACCCCTCTCTTTCCTGATGTGCCTCTCAGAAGAAGATGAACTGCCTTCATTACGCAGCACAGCATGGCTATGAGGAGATAGCCAGGATCCTCATGGATGCAGGAATCCACAGAGATGCTGTTAATCATGTAAGTCCTTCTCAATACTCTCACCACTTAAAAAAGGCAAAGTCTCTTCGTCGAGCTGCTCAAGAGCACAAAGAGATTTTGCAAGGACCGGTGCTGCAGTGTCCCCATTCAGCCCCCAGTCCTGACTGGCAGCTGTGATAGAGTAAGATATGCTGGGCCACAGCATGGTCCTTTCCATGCCATGAGCTAAGCTCTTCCTAAGCACAGGGTCTTCTTTTGACAGCAAAATGCATCAGCGACACACATTGTGGTCCTGCAGAACTTCCCAGCCATGGTGAAGCTCTTCATCGAGGCAGAGTGTGACCTTGACATTCCAGATAATGTAAGACTGCAACTCCTGTTCTTTGTCTTTGAAATGTCAACCAGTTTCATGGGGGATTTTATCACCCTGGGGACAGGATTAAAGAGGAGGGCTTTAAATGTGGAAAAACCTGGGAAGAGCAACTTAGGAAATGTGGAACCTGTGAAATGATTCTGAGTGTTGCAGTGAGGTGATTGCTTGATGGCATTCAACACGTGAGCTGTGCTATGTCCCTGGGACTTGTGCACAGCTGCGTTTCAGTCAGGCTCTCTCCTCCTTGTTGGAAACAAGCAGGAGAAACTTCAAGTTGGAAGATACACTTGGAGGGCTGAGAAAGGGAGGCAAGCCTGGAGTTAGCTGGTTGTCTCACCAAATTGCAATTTTCTGAATGAAGGGCTTTGTGTAGCTTGTTTCAGTTAATGTTCATTCTTGTAGCAATGTTCCCTCCTGATGACACCCTAAAATTGCCACATTTTGTGTTTGATTTTACTTGTCTCCATTAAACAGCCCCAGGGTGGAACATTAAGCTGACCCTGTGTCCCAGGAACAAATAACTGGCACAGGTCCTTCCTTCCCATGGCCAAACTCCCTCCCCACAGAAACTGTTTAAATAATAGGAAATAATATAGTTCTATAAGTGACCCTGGAGAGCCTTATGTAGCTGAAGAGGTTCCTTATCCAGACTGAAATGTTATCAGGGAGGTGTCTTAAAGTTGGTGCTGGGATAGGAATGGACCAGTTCTGCTCAGCCAGAGGAACCCTACTCTAGTTGCAGATAGGAGGTTGTTTGGCCCTCAGGTTGAAAAGGGATAGAGGGGAAAGATGGGCAGAGCTGACAGCATTCTTACAGCATTTCCTCCTGGTAATGTTCTGTCTTGTCCTTCCAGCCTCACACTTGGCCTTCTCTGAAATTTAATCGTTTCTCCCTCCTTCTGCAGAGGCAGCAGACCCCACTCCACATTGCTGCAGAGCACGGCAGGCAGGACATTGCTGAGATGATTCTCATTGCGGGAGTTAACCTGAAGCTGACAGACAAGGTAAATGTCTCCATGGGTTGAATAGGTCCTGTGGTACATGCCCAGGAAATGCTGAAGAGCCCTGGGCAGAGAACAAAAGAGTGTTTGCCATCCTCAGTGGGTTAGAGCACATTCAGGCCTGAAGATACCTGGCTGAACTGGCCTTCAGCTGGGGTGAGCAGCTGCGATGCAGGTTGTACCTCCTAAGGCAGCAGGTCTTTTCCAGCTCTTTTCCCCATTCTGATTTCAGCAAGGAAAAACATCTCTGGATGTTGCTGCCCGAGGCAATCACATCAACTTGGTGGACATGATTATCAAAGCTGATCGGTTTTACAAATGGGAAAAGGTGAGCAGCTTACACACCACCCCCTGCCCTTTCTAGGGCAGGTGTAGCTTTATCAACTCCACTGAGACTCCACATACCAGCTGTTGAAGGAAAAGAAATACAGGATATCCTGTGATAGCCTGACCTCTACTTTCATCCCCTTACTTAAGGAAAATAGAAGTCCTCACCCTGCCAACAGCATCTTGTTAAGGCTTTCCGTATTTAAAAAGGCCTGTTAGAAATCCCAGGCTGTGCTGCCAGGAACAGAGGTTTTCAAGATTCTTTTACAGCTGTCCCCAAAGCCCTGTAGAAGGGAGTGTGGTAGTACTGGTTCCTTTTCCCAGGAAAAAGCTGTAAGTACTGAGCAGGAAAAGGCTTGGCCTAATGTCACCAAATGGGATGTGGTGAGTTTTTCAGCAGTGGAAGGAAGCACCTCCTGTGTGCAGCGATCTGTTCTTGTTGGAGTCAACCAACTTCCCTCTCAAACTGCAGCTGCTCAGCCCCAGTCCCCCACACTGCTTTCCCCAAGCCTGTGCCCAAACCAGGCTGAGCAGAGCACGCTGCACGTACAGCCAAATGCCACATCCCTTGAGTCTTCTTAGGATTTTGGGCATCTTCCTATACCAGGGGGAAGAAAAGAGAGGAGGGCCCGTGCCTGTGACTCAGGCACAGCTTTAAGAGTAATGCTGTGTGGAACAGGCCCTTGCATGGGCTTCCCCTGCAGCCCCAGGGAATGTCATTCAGCGTCTCTGCAGCCAGGCACCTAAAGGCTGTGAGCACGAGCCTGTGTTGCAGGGAAGCAGGAGATTTAATTAAAGGATTCTGCACCAAGCCCAGATAAAAGGCAGTATAGAAATGGAAATCACAATCCACAGGGGCTTCTACAGAAAATCGGCTTTTTTTAAATGGTTTTCCTTAACGTGCCTGGTTAGCACAGAGTGAAACAAGAGTAAAGAGAATAAATAAAATGTGCTGTGCAGAATGAACTTTCAGCGACCTGCAGAGCTGAGGGTGTGGGAGGCTGCAGAACAACAGGCACCATTGCAGCATCCTGACTGAAACTGTCACCCTGTTCTGGCTTTGCAGGACAACCTGAACAGCGACTCCAACTCATTGGTGGCAAAGCACCTGACCTTTAAGCAAGATCACAGGCTGGAAACGCAGCACATTCGCTCGGTCATGTGGAGATTGGCCACGAAGTACCTCAAACCTGGGGAATGGAAGAAGCTGGCACATTACTGGAAATTCACTGATGCTCACATAAGGGCCATTGAGCAACAATGGACAGGTATAAAAAACTACCAGGTATTTTCCTTTCTTCACTCGGACCACGTTTTTAGGAGATTCATCTGCAGTATGAGCAAAGCATGAAGAAAATCTGTTAGCGTATCTGAAACAACCAAAAGATTATGTTAAAACCACAGCTTTTAATGATTGTGGAATCATTACACACACACTGGAATTTGTTTAGGAATAAAGCACACAAGCAGGTGGATTAGTGGTTCATTGCTCACTCCTTGTGAAGCACTTAACAGGCTGGTGAGTTCTGGGTACAATTCTTGTTCTACAGGACAGAAAGAACTTGCTGGTTTTATTTTTTTTTCTTTTACAGATATGAACCAAGAAGGCAGTGAAGTTCCATTTAGAATTTAAGAGATAATTAGCAGAAGCAGGGGCTGAGGGGCAGAAACAGATCACTGCTGACTTGGCTGCTGTCAGGACTCTGTAGTTTGGACAACATGAGCAAGGGGCCAAGCTGTGCTCTGAAGGCAGAAACTCTGTTATTGCCATGAAAGGTTGGCCAACAAGTCCAAGTTCATCCATGGCCACTCCATTAAGTTTCACATGGAAGGAATTTAGCTAGACCATACTTTAGAGCATCCTAGTAAAATCCAAAGGGAGGGGTGTCCAGACCCACCAGCTCAGAAATCGCTGTGGTCAGGGCTGTGCACTCCAAGGGTGGGATTCATTTGTGGTTTGATCTTGCCAGGCACCAAAAGCTACAGGGAGCACGGCCACAGGATGTTGCTGATCTGGCTCCATGGTGTCAACACTGCAGGAGAAAATCCAATCAAGGGACTGTACGAAGGTCTTGTGGGCATAGGGAGAAGAGATTTAGCAGGTAATACTTCTATCTTCCTTCACTAAACACTATTTAAATCAATTTACTTGTACTGTCAGATTACACAACACACAGAAACTTCAGTGAAGCCAGTTCACACAAGCTGAAAGCACCTGCCCTGCCCCCTTGCTTCCATGACATGTAATTGCTTTCCTCTTCATTTTAACAAATGAACACATCCTGCCATGGCTCTCTGTGCAGCAGAACATTCTCTCTTACAGAAAGTATCCGGAAAAAAGCCAATGCCGACTCCACCTCTCCACGGAAGTGCACAGCAATGTAACACCGGGAGCATCCTCTGCTGGTCTCACAGCTGCAGGAGAAACACTTCTCTGCTGCTGATCAAAGGCAGCTGCAACTTAAGGGCTTCCTGTCACAAACAGCTGGCACTGCTGGATGCTTCTGCTCTGGAATGACAAGGGTAAAACAAATGCTAATGGTCAAAACGCCTCTTTACACAGAAGGGAGATTTTTATCAGCAACTTCCTATGGTCTGGGTACCATAAGGGGAGTTCAGCAAGCAAGCCTCACTTGTCATACTGTATCAGGAAATATTACACTGTTTTACTGTAACTTGTTTACAGCACATTTCTGTATATAAATTTTTAATTGTCGGGTTTTTTAAGTTAATAAGGGGAAAACCTTTCTTTTCAGGAGTGTTCTTTACTTACCTTATTGGTGGCGTGTCTATCACTTGTGTCTTAAATGTGTCCATAAACTTCCCTTTTAGGGTGGGAACTTAAGAAGCAAAATCAAAAATTGCATTTAGTCCTTTTGGAACCTTTGGGGTTGATCTTTAATGCTTTGCCTCTTCACAAAAAGTTCTGAGAACAACATTAACATACATACTGTTTATAAATTTAGATTAATACACATGTACTTTTTATAAATCAAACAGGTGACTAATGACCCCTCTTACCTTTTCAAACTCTATCTTTTCAAAAGATTAATTATCTACACAGCTTCTGACAAGGACATACAGTTTCCTTACATACCAATTTGTCATGTAATACTTCCTATTTATTTTTACAGCATTTTAAGGGGAAAATAATGTCTGTATTTCAATAAATCTAGATTGTACCCTCAAATTTGCAAGTAATATCTTGTTATCTTTATTAAAAAAGCACTACAACAATCTTACTTAGAGCTAAACCAATACAATCTTGTAATTAAACCTTGAGGGGAGTTCAAGCAGAACATGCTGGTTTTCTTCATTCCCAGAGGTGTCTGTAGAGGCAAACCAGGACTGTAGTGAACTCACTGCTGTTCTCTGGGAGTCAAAACAAGACACACTTGCTGAAAGTGAAGGTTTATTGAAAACCATTTTTAAGCAGCAAGAAAGTTAAAAATTCAAGTGCTTTATTTCAAATAGAAACAAACTAACTTATAACACAGTACAAAGCAAATAAGTGATGGCAACATTGTCACTTAAACATCTTTTAAAGCAAACATTCAACAAAAATATATGTCAGCTTGTAAGTACACAGTCTGCATGTGGTAATATATACAGCCCAGTGAAAAATATAAAAAGAAATATACTGTTCTGCTTAAGAACATGACAGTGAACACTTTGGTAGAAAAAATGTCTATGTTTTTAAAAGTGTAGTCTTCAAAGATGCTTCCTTGAATCCAAAGACTAAAAATTAAACAGATCTATCCCATGACAGTGCTGGAGGTTACTGTCCGTGGGTAGTTCACTGACTTGATCCAGTTGGAATCACACAGTGATAATCGGCTAAGACAAGGGAAAAGGCAGAGTGGGAGCAGTTGATTGTACACAGGAAGACCAAACTGATGCCTCCACTGCACTGGCACTCCCAAGCCTATTGCTCTTCTTGCTCGTTGCTGGTGTGAAGGCTGATCTTTTGGACTTCCAGCTCCTCTGCACTGACCATGGAGGGATCGATGGCTGCGTACCGGGTGCCGTGGAACTGCAGCAAGTGGATCTGTGGGGCACAGCAAGGAACACTGAAACAGGTGGAGAAGCACAGTGTTTTGGTAAAGGAGAAACATTCCTTCCAAGTAGTTTTTGTGAGGATGGAACCATGGCTCTGGAGTACAAGAGTTCAGAGACAGGGCAGACAAAACCACCAAAGCTGCCCCTCCATGAACACAACAGGAGTTTCTTTCAGCTGTTGTGGCTAAACTGAGTTTGAATTCAGAGACTCACCTGAATATACAGGTTGACCTCAGCGCTCCTGCAGAGGTAGGGGAAGTTGCCTCCTGTTTTGAGGTGAGCTCTCCTGGCATTGGGGTAAAGCTTATACATTTCTTCTTTCGCTTCTGTCGAAAGCGCGCTTTGGTCAAACACCTACGGAACAAGTCCCAGCAGTCAGCTCTGAGTCTCACGTTTCGTTGTTACCTCAGACTGGCTCTATGCTGCTCACACGCTCAGCTTCTTAGCAGAACAGTGTTAATGAAATGAAAACAAGCAAACTTGTTGGGCACTGACAGCTAGAAAGCCAACGCTGCCAATACTGAAACATATGGTTGAGTTACTGCACAGAATATACAACTCACAGTACAGCACAGAGGAGTCAGTGTTGCCCAGTCAGCAGAAGGCTTCCCTAAATATGAGGTCACATGCTGCAAATGCTTACTAAGTTGCTGATGGAATATCAAGGCCCCACCTGCCAATGGGAGGAAACAGCGCTTAAGAAAAAAATGAAGCTGAGATAAACTTACATCCATAATTGTTACAGGGATGTCTCGGATTTTGTGAGGTTCTACATAGGAGTTCTGGCAGTTGAGGGTGAGTCTCGAGGCGAGCTCGCTCTGCCCCAGGCTCTCCAGCTTGCAGAAGAGAGAAACACTGATAAACAACACATTTCACTGCAGAAAGTTAATGTAATATTAACAATACAGCCAAAGAGAAGGGAGTTTTAAACTCAGTATTTCTCTGCATGAGACAAATGCTTAAAGCACATTTCATTAGTTGCTCCTGCCCCCAGGGAATGGCCTAGAGATACACCCCAGTACTTTTTCCTCTTCCATCTCAGTTCCTTAACTTCCTCTCTTTTGATCTACATAAATAAAGTGAAGTCAAGTCAAGTCGCCACATCAGTTAAATTGCTGGGACTGTGACAGCACTGCTAAAGATCCATTCCTCACTCCTCCCTCCTGGGTCATGGAATGCAAAAAGCACAGAAATCTCCACACCCTCCTGCTCAGTAAATCTGCAGTGACACCACAGCCATCAGAGCACACAGGTACCTACCCTGTCCACCATGAAATCAATCCCATCTGCCATCTCAGGATCTAGAGGACCAGATGCAAAGTTCCCAAGGACAATTTTTTTCAGCATAAAAGCAGGCATCAGCCAAAAGCTAGAACAGAAACAAGATGTAACAATCTTCACAGCAGCAAGGGCTGTAACATCAAGATGTTTCATTGTAAAAGCACAAACTTTGTGCTTTAACATCAAATGAAACCCTGAAAAAGCTTTAAGAGCAGAGGGATGGAAAACATGGTAGCTTGATGCTTGAAATGCTCTGGGAAGCTTTTCATCTTATATAGCAAAAGTGTATTTTAAACATAGTGAACAACACCTTTCTTGCTCTAAATGGTTTTGCTGGGAAACAGGCAGAGGATCATGGAACAACTTATCTAATTCCACACTCTCAATTGTGAAAATTTCCATTCTCCTTGTGGTAATGCCTTTAGAAGTCCGAAGTTTTCCATCCCACACCTCCCTCAGCCAGGCTGGAATCAGGTTAGACATGTCCAACCCAATCACTGTGACATTTCATTGCAAAAAGATTAATGCCAGAAGTCTCCTTGCTTCTCCCAGTCCTCCTTACCTGTTTGCTGTCCACGTCTGATTGAAGATAGAAGTGTCACTAAAGGCATTACACAAGATCAGAGACTGAACTCTGGGCGATTTGTGTGTGTATTCAGCAAATTTTTGAGCCAGAAAACCTCCCAGAGAAGCTCCAAAAAGGTGAACCTAACACAAGGGGGAAAAAAAGTAAACAGATGATGTTACATTTGCAAAATGTGACCTCTGAGCACAACGTTTCATTACAAAAATAGGTCAGCCAAGTTTACCCTGTCCCCATAACCCATTTTTTGAGAGAGTCACTGTTCCATTGATCTGCTGGTTTTCTGAGTGATATAAATGTGACACATGCTGACAGAAGGAAATGTTCCACCACAGAATCGCAGTGCAAATTTGGGTTCATCAAGCTTAAGACAAAACATGAACATTTCACTCTGTTCTCCACAGCTATTCCAATCCAAGGTACTTGATTGTGGTGTTCTGTACTTTGAGAGTCAGGATTGATAACTTCCATGGCATCTCATGTAACCCATACAATTTAATAAGCATAGAGTAACAGCTGAATTTAGGCCAAGCATGACAATTTCCAAGGGTATTCACCTTCAAAAAAATAGTTTCAAATGTGAAATTGCAACACAGCCTCTTTATTTCTAGCCTGCATTTTTGTGTCCTATTTTATTTACTGGCTCTTAAACAAAACTCTTTCAAAATCAGGTTTTTACTGCAATGATATGTCCACTTCCCCATCTCTAGGCACTCACTTTATCCAGCTGAAGGTGGTCTAACAGTTTCCTGAATCCATCACAGAACTCGAGGTGATCCCAGTACACTGGATACTGCAACTACAATAATATAAAGTTAGAAAAAGTTGGTGTCAGATCAATCTGCTTGAAAGTCATAGCAGTTCTCACATTAAAGGTTTCAAGACATTAACCAGCCTCTCCTGCATGGTGAGGCTCCTCAGCAAGGTCCCCACAGCCCGAGGGTGCAGACACCTCCTCCTCACTCACACACAGTGCTGCAGAGCAGTTTGCTGGGGACAGGGCAGCATTGCCTCATTCTGTAACCACCAGGAGGGGAGGCTGTAACTGTTTTTCAGTAATTCTGCAGTATGTAACAGCCACACAAATCATTAACTGCTGCAAGACAGAGAGCAGTGCTCCTAAAGCCAGGCTGTTTAATATTGTACAAATGGATTGTTTCAGTCCAGCTCAGGAGCTGAGAAGCCACAAAAGGAGCAGGCTGGTAGGGTTTTAAGGAGTGGCATAGCATGTGCAGACACTACATGGGCTAAAAACATTATCCACCATCCCCAAGTAAAACACAGAAACCCTGAACTAACACATATTTGCCTCAGGGCCAACAAAGATCCAGCTGGAAGCAAAAATTACTTGTGTCCAGGACACACAAGGGGAAAAGTAGGCTGAGAAGTTAATTGTGTACATGCACAAGGTTTTGAGTAAATGCTGCTCTGAGCATACAGCAGATTCCAGCCTGGATCCACACCCCACCTATTCCAGAGTGCAACTTAGCATCAGGTTTTTGGTGAATTCCCCTAGTCAAAACTAAGAAGTTCATTATCCAGCTTCTGATTAGAGCAACAAGCAGGAGCACATGAACTCTGACACAGGACTGAGAATACTCACAGCAATTACTCTGTAGCCCCATCCAGTTAGTGCCAAAATCTGCTGGAAAAACACATCTGCAGTTCCACTTACAGGAGGGAGAAATATGAGTGGGCAGCGAATGCTCCTCGGTCCTGCATCATACAGGGACCAGACTTTACTGTCATCGTCGTCTACTATGATCTGGAAAGAGAGGCACAGGAGGGAGAAGAAATACAACACCAGTGAGGTTCCTCAGCCAGCTTCCACAATTACTTCTAGATCCATCATCTAGTAAACGTTATGATACTCAAGACCATCTTTTATTCTTCTTGACAACAGCTTTCCTCTCTAAGGCTGTTTTCTAACTGGAATGACAATCTCTGTGTGGATACAGCTGGCACAGAATTGTGGCCTTGCACCATCAGACCAAATGTTTTGTGCTGGGAAATGAACTGCACCTCAGGAAAGGAACTCTTGTGCTCAGGAGAGACCCAAGAGGTCAGTTCAGGGCACCAAGAGCAGCAGCTGGAGGCTGGAACAGCCAGCACTGCCCCAGGGACAGCTTTTTAAACAGCCATCGACATTGGCATCCATGCACAGAAGACATTACAGGTCTGGATCCTTGCAGGCCTGCTGAATTAAGCAGCTAACACCACAGATTATTGATCTGAAACACTGAGAGCTGCCTGCCAGAAACAGAGGCACAAACAACTCCCAGGACAGCACTGCAAAGCTGAGCTGGGAGGAAAAACACTTCCATCATCTGGCATCATCTCAGGAGCAGCTGGAGATCCCAGGACACATGGCTGGCTGAGGCAGATTATTCACAGGTGCTACCATTAATAAGCAGCTCCTCACACTCATCAATATCTTCAAAAGTATAAGAATTGGGTCTTCTTTTCTAGGGGTGCTGAAGCCTGACTTGTTTTGACAGGGCCTGTTCTACCAGCAAACTGTTTTGTATAATAAAATGTCCTTTCTACTTCACAACCCAGCAGAAGCGTGAGGCTCATACCAAATTAACAAGCACAGACCTCTGGGGAAGGCCTGTGTCACGCAGTGGGACACACTCCTCTGTATCAAGATCTTACAGCTTTTTGGAAAGTTATATACAAGCACAATTTACTTTTCCAACCCAGCAGTTAAGCTTCTCAGCAATCAGAGAACAGCGTATCACGAATCAGATTTGCTTGACTAACAAGTCTGCTTCTAATAAAGCCAGTGTTTCAGGCTCTGAGAACATGTGAGGAATCACATGATACTGTTGTTTTCTAAAGTCTCTATAAAAAAGGAAGATTGCATACCAGAACTTCCAGACCACTGAAACCATTTAAACATAAACCTTGTACAAAAGATCTTCCAACCCCATAAAAAACCTACCCTTTGAACACAACTCCTGGACTCCAGGCCTTGCCATTCTCAGCTGTCATCCCATCAGTAATGCTGAATCTGCTCAGGGTGGCTCCCTTGAGCTTTGCAGGGCCAGGGTGTCCTTTGCTGCAGACTTTTAGGAACTACTTCTCTGAGACAGTGAGTAGTGTGTGCAAATGGAGGCTCACAGGCAAAGCTAGAGACTCAGTTAAAAATGTTATTTTCTGTGCAGTACTTCTTGTATCTGACCAGGGCAGGAAGGGTGATGTGCTGTCCATTTCCTGCGCCTGTCAGGAGAAACTTCTCAGCCCATTCCCTAATGAACGCCCTGCCTCTGCTTCCGTAGGTCGATCTGATGGCAGGAATTAAGGTTGGTCATTCCTTCCTCTGCACTTCTGGGGGGGATAATGCAGGCAAATGTATTCCCAAAGACTGCTCCAGAGATTAATTACATCTTCAAATCAGGCATTTTTTTTCTCTTCTCTCTCCAGTAACCAGGACTAGTTTATTTATTTACCTTCTTCATATCCCACATTGATCACTGTGGCATCACTGCACTTCAGAGCAGCCTGAATCACTCTGGAGGGTAAGGCAATCCCTCGTTTGAAGGTCACCAGGTCACCATCAGCTTCAGTTTACACATCCCCAGTTACGAAACCCTGAGCACTCACAGCAGCTGCAGGCAGTGGCTGCTGGCAGTGAGCTCAGTGTCACAATGTCCCCACAGCAGCAGCACCACGGTCCGTGGTAACCACAACCTCCAGCTCCTTCATTCACCACTCTGCATCCCATAAACAGAGCCCTGGAGCACCCACACATCCTTCCACTGAAATGCTGCCTGCTGGCTCTGCTGGCCCTGAGAGGCACTGCCTGAAGGCAACAGTGTGGCACAAACAGACCCAGCATGTCTGGTACTGCCCAGAAACACACAGAGCCAGAGCCCACACAGTGCACGTGTAGTTAACAGCAACAGATCTTTCTTAATTCCAGAACACAAACTGGCAAAAATGAATGAAAATCCTACAGCCCCTCCCCAAGGATGTTCCTGCAGCCCACACAGCCATCCAGATTAGGGAACCAAACTGACTGGAAGTCGGCTTAGCCCAAAACCAAGCCAACACACCCCAAGCTAAATAGGCCACTGCCTCTGCTCAGTGTGTATGGCCCCAGCAGTGACTGTGCTTGCAGGGGCAGGCTGGGGGGGAAGGCAAGGCTGTCTCAGTCTGGGCTGCTGCAGCTCAGGCTGTAAAACCAACCTCAGCCAGCCTGACCTACTAAAGGCATACAGGAAAGCCTGAGCTGGCCAGGAGCTCTGCACCAGCACTGCACTCTGTGCCCTGCTCTGCCACTCGACACCTGGAGAGCAGGAGTGGGAGCACTGCACACCTCAAACACTGTCCTGTGCTCGGTGAAAGGAAGGGGAGAAACCCAGAGGAGAAACTTGTTGGACAGTGTGATTAAGTAAACGACATCTAAAGGACACACAGCAGAAGAAACCACTTGGGGTTTTCCACCGTGGTTAAGGATTGTCCCGCTCTCAGGAACCCTGTGTGAAGTCCAACTGCCAAGAACTTGCCTTCAGACACTGCTCCAGCCTGAGGACAACGGGTAGGGACAGTGGAGGTGGCTCTGGTGGCACAGGGTCACACAGGCAGCTCTGAGAGGCCACAGGGGTGACCCCCAGCACCCACTGTTTCCTTGGAGCCGCCTCCTCCTCGGGCATGGCTGGGACCAGGTCACAGCTGAGAGTCTCTGCTCCCACCACTTGCAGGAGTGACCTCTGAGGAGCACGTGAAAATGAAGGGTGTGCTTTCATGCACTCACATGACACGTGGGGCAACAGTTCAAGAGATAAAGCAGGTCAGTAGCACAGCCACAACTGCTCTGCATTAACCACACAGTTTGGTTTTCCCCTCGCTACAGAACAAGAGGAGACTTCAACCACAAGAAAATTCCAGCTATACGTACCTTTTTAAGAGGAACTGTGCTTCTGAACCAGTTATAGTCAGGAGAGACTTTAATCTCTCCCATGATGTTTAGAAAACCCTCAGTTTGGGTCAGCCTGAAAAAGAGAGAGAAAGTGAGAAATCAATACAACAGCTTTCCCGTGGGCAGCCCTCAAAGCTGTGCCTGTACATAAAGCATTGCAGGGTGACTTGCTCTTATCAGTTGATGGCACCACCTCTGACTCACACCAAGTTTACTTTTGCTCAGTTTTCATCACAAACCATATAATTATTCCCCCAAGAGGCAGTCACCTGACTGCCTTACTGCAACAGCCTAATTATGAAATGCTGATGCTTTTGTAACAGCATTCCCCTGTGACAGCTGCAGAGAAAGTCAGTTCTGTTGCAGGCTGCAAGTGGCTTAAAACCCTACAGCATGTTTTTGATTTGTTTTAAATGGATAAAGCACTCCAGATTTATAGCTGATAAATATTCATACAATTCACTCAGCAGCTCACACCACAGACATTACTTCATGTCTCAGTATTTAGACCACGTCCTTCCATCTGACCCAAAGGAGTCCCGGAGCACCTCAGGAACATCACCTGATCCCAGGCTTAATTTGCAGAAGATTCCTGAAATTGCAATTCTATCCACACAGAAGCAGACTCTTGTCAGGAGTTACCAATGAAGAGATCTTTGAAGCACAACAATTAAAACAAGACAAATTGATTCAGAGTTGGGGCCACACAGGAATGCCACTAATTCACTCCCCAGTCAGACTATCCAAGCACACATAATGAGCATCTTATAATACGCCATTAATTAGTAATAAACACTGAGGTAACTCTAAGATTTAACTCTTTTTTTTTTTGAGCAGCTTAAGAGACCATTAGCATCCATTTATACAACAAATGGCATCAAATAGTTTTCAAGCTTTGAGACTCAACAGCTTCACCCCCAAACCCAACTGCCTCAGGAGATTATTTTCACACACAGCACTGAGCACAACAAAACAAAGAAACTTTTGCTCTTGCTACTTAACAGTTGCCAAGTCTAAATCAATAGGTTTTGTTTCTTAATTCTTCATAAAATAAGACCTCCTTGTGTTCTGTGAGTCACTCCAATTCCTTTCTCCCTGCAGGAGAGCTGGGCAGCTTAACCAGTTTACAGGGTTACAGCTGGATTAACAGTTAGTTACAATTTCCTTATCTTTCACTCTTCATTTGCCACGTTCCAGGTGCAGAAAACACGAAGTTTAAAAGGGGAAGTACTTTCTGAACTGCAAGACAACTCACACCATCCACAGAGCACATGATGCTACACCTCCCATGTCCAAGAGTTTGAGGTGGGCAGTTCACCTGCATGGCCATTTTTGCAAAATCGTGTGGCTTCATTTTGGTGCTTGCACCAATTATTTTGCTGTCCATCATAATCTGGCAGCAGGTAAAAATCACAGCCATGGTAAAAACAAAACCATTTCCACATCAGAGCAGGTGCAAGGACGTGTTACTGGGCTGGGGGACAGCAGATCCCTGGAGAAAGGAAACAGCAGCTCAGACTAATAATTCCTTTCCACAACCACACAGCAGTGGCTCTCCAAAAGCTGCTCAGCAAACAAAGCTGTGGCAGACACAAATCACAGGAAATGCCTTAAAACACACGTTATCTCGGAGTGTTGTATTGGTGGGGCCAAGAAGCACAAGCCACGGGCAGGGGGCACAGGGACATGGAGGCACCAGAGAGGGACTTTCTGCTGGTAATTCTGGTTGCCAGAGAGGACTGGCAATCTCTCCCTGCTGTGATCACCTCGCTGCTTCTGCCACCTCAGTCCTTCAGCACCATTAAGCTGATTTTTGTGGGCTGGGAGCACAAAGCTGTGTCATTACACTGAGTAAGGAAAGGGAACGATGCAGGTGGACTTTGTGCTCTTTGTACCTTGTCTGTCACCACAGCGAGCTGAGAGTCCATCTGAAATCTGAATTTTGAGCTTCCCAGCTCACCTGTTATCACCTGTGGAAGGGAACAATTGGCCAGTAACACCTGGGCTGACTGCCCCCACCTTTCTTCTAAAGGTGTATGTTTGACCCCCCCTCTAAGGGCTGCCCCTCTTTTCAGGCAAGAGGAAACAGTTTGGTCTTGATTAAAGAAGCTTTTGATGAAGTTGATGTCCTGTTACTGAAATGCTTTGTTTTTTATTTTGGCACAGAAATGCAGCACCAAATTTGCACACATAAATACTCGTGTCAACACCACCACATGCAGAAACACTGAACCAGGAACTCAAAACAGGAACTCAGCCACTAAAAAGTAACTCACATCACAAAGAACACGATGCTGGTCATGACCAGGCTCTAAAGACTCAATTTTCAATTTTAGAAAAACCAAACAACCTGAAGGACTCTAACCTCTTAAAAACAATTCCCCTAAAGGAAGGATTCTTCTTGGTCGGTAAAATTCCCGTTGGGAGTTACTCCACTACACCAGTGACATGTTCCATTCGTTACTGGTTTAGAAAGACAATGAGAACGAAGATTTACGGATAACTGGGGCATGGCAGCAGCACCTTCCCCTCTGCCCAGCAGCAATCCCCCTTCCCTGTCCCCAGCCCCTGCTCCAAGCCCCTCCTCAAACACCCTCAGATTTGCAGGGACAAGGGGTAACCCCTCCCTGAGCACCCTCAGCCCCAGCTTTCCCCGTCGCACCCCAAACTGAGGGAGCCCCTTCCCTGTGACACCCCAGGAAAACACCCCCCAGGGACGGGGCTTTTGTGCTCCCCAAGGCGCCGAGTCCCGAACCCTCCCACCCCTCCTTCGGGGGTCTCTGCAGAGCCTAAAACACACCTCTCTCCCGCCCCCGCGCAGTTCCTCCGGCACGGCCTCGCCGGGGGGGACTCCGCCCCGAAGGCTCAGGGGCCCCCGGGCCGCCCCAGGGCCCACTCGGCCCCTCAGAGCCCCCGCGCTGGGGACAACCACAGCGACAAGCCCCACCTTGCCCGGTCGGTGCTGGGCGCTGAGCGGCTGGCGGGGCTGAGTGCAGGATAAGGAGCAGGATAAGGATGAAGATGAGGATGAAGAGGAGGAGGCCGAGGCTCCTCTCGCTCCTCCCGCCCCGGCCGGGGGCACGCGCCGGCCGCCACTTCCGGGTGCTGTGCCCGCGCCGCCCACGTGACCCCAGGTGGGCGGGGCCCGAGGCCCGCGCGCCGCCATGGCCGCCGGGGCGGAAGTCACGTGCCACTAATGCAAATAATGCAATTAACACACGGGCTGGGCTGGGAAGCCTTAAAACTTACCCAGTTCCCCCCGCCTCCTGCCACCGGCAGGGACGCCTTCCGCTATCCTAACCCAGCCTGGGTCACTCCCAGGGATGGGGCAGCCACACGTTCTCTGTGGCTCGGGAGCGCGGCAGCTGACACTGAGTCACGCCATGGCCAGGTGGGGTTAATTAGCTCCGTTTAATTGGTGGTTGATACCAGATGGGAACACAGCTATAGTTCCCTTCCGCTTACCGGTGCGTTCTCTGAGAGAAGCGCCCAAAGGACACGCTTCATTGGCCAATATATATTTGCTTCATGTATCTTTGCTCCCTGCTCGAAGATCGCCTGGGGACCGTTTGCTGCCCCCTCCCAGAGCCGCTTCGTGTTGCCTGAAGTTTCTGTCTAGCTCCATCTTTTCATGAAAGGCTTTTTAACAAAGTGCTCCCGTGATCCAAGGGAATTACCCCTCTCACGCTGCATTTAGGAGGAATAATAAAAGGGAGGCATTACCCGAAATAACGGGTGTGTTGGGAATAGCGGAGGAATCTCGAGGAGACTGAGAGAGACCAGCTCAGTTGGCTAAAACTTGGCTGTAATAATGCCAAGGTCATGGGTTCAATCCCCTGTGTGGGCCATGGACTCAAGAGTTGGACTCGATGATCCTTGTGGGTCCTTCCAACTCAGAATAGTCTGGGATTCTGTGAGAGTCCCCGGAACGCTGCCCCTCGCAGACTACATCTCCCATAATGCCCCGCGGCGCGCCCTCACCCACTCACGGTCTGGACTACCGCTCCCATGAGGCCCCGCGCGCAGCTCACGTTTCTGCCGGGCGGCGCGGCGCGCGTTGCCCGCTGGGATCTGCAGTCCCGCGGTGACGCGCACTGCCGTGTGACGGGGCAGCGGTACCGGGGCGGGCGGGGCCCAGCGAGGCCTGGTCGGCGCCGGGCGGGGGCAGCGGGGCGGCCGCACCATGTCCTGCCACAGCTGCGCCGCCGCCGCCCGCCTGCTCGGCTCCACACTGCCCTCCGCACGCAGAGGTAACCGCGACCCGCCGCCCCGCAGCCTCCCCGAGCGCGGCCCCGGCCCCGCCGCGCCCCTCCCGCGCCCTGACACCAGCGCGGCCTTCCGCCGCTTCTGTCTTATTTGTTGTTTTCCCCTCTCCTGTTAATGGTTTGCTGGTGCAAATGTCGGGGCTAAGGGGCAGCGCAGCCCTGCGGGTCTGCCCTCGCCGCGGGGATGCAGCAGTCATGCTCGCGGTGCTGCTCAGGGAGTTTAACTAGCTTAGACTTCCTTAATTATCTTAATTGCACAAACCCTGCCTTTTCCGCAGCCTAAACTTGAAGTTTTTATTATCGAGGCTTGGTTTCGGTGAGCGAAAAGTAATTATTTATTCCCAACTTTGTATTCGGGCGAGGCTGTGCAAGCCACCGGCTGGAGTTGGAGTGAGGGGTTGGAGTTGAAATGGTGTTGGGGTTTTGGTGGTTTTGTCCTTTTCCTGCTGTTCTGAAGGTGCTGAGAGTTGACAAACCATGTGGTGCCTTCGGGGGTAAAGGCAGAGCACCCCCAAATTGTGTTGAAAATCCCTCCGTGGCCACATTTGTGACAATATTATTAATTATTGTACCCTTGGCAGTAGCCTGATGAGTCAGAGATGATTTATTGCCTTTGAGAGGTGAGTTAACTCGTTATTCTTGACTTCACGTGTTTATCTCAGCTATCACCTGTGCTGAAAGCTTTAAGCCAGTACTTTCAACTCCAGCCTGTCCTTATGCAAACCCACCAAAATAAACTTTAAAGAAAGTAATGTTCTAATTTCACTTCTAGAATTATATTTATTTTTAATTTGCATTGTTGGTCAGAACTAAGATTTAAAAGGGTTATGTGAAAGGACAGGTGAGACTAAAACACAGAGTAATACAATTATTTATGCATCATAATAAGTTGTTTTTTTAAAAAATAAGTGTTATTCTGATGCACTTATTGGTAACAAATTATGTCTTCTGGCAGGTGCTTTGTTTGTTGTTGTTGGTTGGTACAAATTTGAGAGTGTTCAGGGTGTGTGGGACAGATGAGGCTTCACTTCTGTCACAGTCTTGAGCAACAGATTCTTCCAAGATACCTGAAGCTTGGCCCAAAAGTCAGTATTTATTTCATCAAGTATCAATTAAAGGTTAATAAGGTGTCAAGGAGCTTCCCCACCCTTCCTAAGGCACTAATCCGAACCCTTTGGACTCATTCCAACTTCAGGGGCATATCCTTTAAATTTACTGCTCCAAAGAAACCACCTGAGCCAGCAGTGCCAAGTGTGTCTGAGGGAACGTTGCCAGCTGTGACCTGCTGGAACATTTACCAGGATCTGGATCATTCAGTGGAAGGTGCCAGGCTGGAATGTTTTCTCCTGGAAAACCCTGGAGTTTTCTCCTGAAAAAAAAACCCCTGGAGGTTTCTCCCGAAAAAAACCCCTGGAGGTTTCTCCCGGAAAAAACCCCTGGAGGTTTCTCCCGAAAAAAAACCCTGGAGGTTTCTCCCGAAAAAAACACCCTGGAGTTTTCTCCTGAAAAAACCAACCCCTGGAGTTTTCTCCTGAAAAAACCAACCCCTGGAGTTTTCTCCTGAAAAAACCAACCCCTGGAGTTTTCTCCTGAAAAAACCAACCCCTGGAGTTTTCTCCTGAAATCCTGCCTCTGGACTTATGTATGCAAGGAACTGGTTGTGACAGTTTTGTTACTGCTTCATTCTGTAATTACACAAAGATACTTTGTCAAAAAAACTCCACTCAGACGTCACAGTAAGCACAGGGATGAGGTTTTCATGCTTGGCCACCAGCTGACGTAGCAGTAATATGGATTTTTTTTCCTAGTTTAGCCTTCCCAGCTCACTGGGCTTGGTTTCACAGTTCACCCCGTGCAGCTTTCAGTGCATTTTGTGTCTCGCAGGAACTCTCTGAATTAAAATCAGAGCTCTTTAAACTCCTTGAGCTTCTGTGTTGGTGCTTCCTCCTTTCTCCACAGCCCAAACCTCCTCTTCTCCCAGGCACTCAGCAATAGGACAAGGGGGCACGGGGGGCTCAAGCTCTGCCAGGGGAAATTGAAGTTGGAGAGCAGGAAAAAATTCTTTTCAGAGAGAGTGCTCAGGCATTGGAATGGGCTGCCCAGAGAGGGGGTGGATTCCCCATCCCTGGAGGTTTTTAAGCTGAGCTTGGCCGTGGCACTGAGTGCCATGATCTGGTAAAGGGACTGGAGTTGGCCCAAGGGTTGGACTTGATGATCTGGGAGGTCTTTTCCAACCCAATCCATTCTGTGATTCTATGGATGTGGCACTGAGTGAGAATCCACCATGTCTTGATCCAACCCCACTGTGATCACCAGCCCAGTGCACTCTGTGCCCTGGGCTGGTGATCACAGTGGGGTTGGATCAAGGGTTGGACTTGATGATCTCGGAGGTCTTTTCCACCCCAATCCATTCTATGATTCTGTGATTCTATGAAAGTTGTCTCACTCTGGGGTTTGTTCAGGGGAGCTCAGTGCTGGTTGGGTTATTTTAAGGGGTGTTTTCTCAGTTTCTAACCCAAATCTCCCTAAAGGAACCATCTGTGAGGAAAAAGCCTCCAGGAGGGAACAGCCATTGCATTGTAAGGAGTCCCCAAAGCTTTTTCTTTCCTGACAAGTGCTCTTGGCACACGGAGCCTTTGGAGTTCTCTGCAGGTTCAGCTGAAAGGCACAACTGCTTGTGGATTCCAGCCAGTGTTTTTAATTTTTCTGTGATGTTTTCATAGTTTACCCTGTGTTGCAGTGACACTCACAGAGGAATTCAGAATGGGAAAGCACTTTGATTATTGTCCCTCCCTCACATTTACAGTAATGCAATTAGAGATCTTTAAAAGACTCATTTTCAGTCAGGTTAAAAATAGCTGCAAGTCTTCAGGAATCTTAAGCAGCATCTCAGTTAATAAACCAGCCTCAAATCTCATTTGATGCTGTTGTTTTGGTTGGGACTTTTCAGAGGCCTCTGAGGGTTTTTCTGGTAAATTCAGGTTTGTCTTCTTTATTTTCCTCTTACAGTAGGTGTATTTTCTTAAATTTTTTTTCTTTATTTTCCTCTTACAGTAGGTGGATTTTCTTATTTTTTTTTCTTTATTTTCCTCTTACAGTAGGTGGATTTTCTTAAATTTTTTTCTTTATTTTCCTCTTACAGTAGGTGAATTTTCTTTCATTTTTTTTCTTTATTTTCCTCTTACAGTAGATGGATTTTCTTATTTTTTTTCCTTTATTTTCCTCTTACAGTAGGTGAATTTTCTTTCATTTTTTTTCTTTATTTTCCTCTTACATTAGGTGGATTTTCTTAATTTTTTTTTCTTTATTTTCCTCTTACAGTAGGTGGATTTTCTAATTTTTTTTTCTTTATTTTCCTCTTACTGTAGGTGGATTTTCTTTATTTTTTCTTTATTTTCCTCTTACAGTAGGTGGATTTTCTTAATTTTTTCTTTATTTTCCTCTTACAGTAGGTGGATTTTCTTTTTTTTTTTTCTTTCTTTTGCTCTTACAGTAGGTGGATTTTCTTAAATTTCTTAGCTCTTTCAGCTAAGTTTCCTGCTCTTTGTTGTCACTGTTATTTCTTTCAGACCAAATGAACTGTATTCCTCTTGCCACACTTTTTATTATTTTTTAGAAGAGTTTTGGAGTTTCCAGTGGGATTCTCTCAGCTCTGTAACAGTGAAACCATGAGGATCACTTTTTATTATTTTTAGAAGAGTTTGGGAGTTCCAGTGGGATTCTCAACTCTGTAACAGTGAAACCATTATGATTATTTTTATTATTTTTTTAGGAGAGTTTTGGAGTTTTCGGTGGGATTCTCTCAGCTCTGTAACAGTGAAACCATTATGATAATTTTTATTCTTTTTTAGGAGAGTTTTGGCGTTTTCAGTGGGATTCTTTCAGTGACAGTGAAACCATTATGATCACTTTTTATTATTTTTTAGGAGAGTTTTGGAGTTTCCATGTGATTCTCTCAGCTCTGTAGCGGTGAAACCATGAGGATCACTTTTTATTAATTTTAGAAGAGTTTTGGAGTTTTCCATGGGATTCTCTCAGCTGTGTAGCAGTGACACCACGATGGTCAGCAGGTCTGTCACTGCCATTGCTGCTGCTCAGCTCTGCAGTCAGTGGGGCTCAGAGTCCTTATCAAAACCCCCAAGCAATTTGCCACTTTAGCAGGGAGAGCTGCGATAGGGGTTCTGGGCTGTGCTGATGTCGAAATCACAGGCACAACAGATGCTGGTTCACGTCACAGCCATGAAATGCAATCCTGCCCGTGTTGCAAGAGGAGGAAAAGGCTGTTTGGTTTCTCAATGTGGGTTTTTTTCTCGTGTTATTTCAGCAAAGTGAAGGTTACACTGGATTTATTTGTGCCAAGTAGGACACGGCCTCTGTTTTCCTCAGGACCAGTTTGGTGTCAGGTGCTGCCTGAAATTCCTGGAAACTAATTTATAGTAAAGTTCCCAAGTGGAAGCCAAATCCAGACGTGCAGTCACTGAATCTGAGACAGCCTTTGGTAATTTTTGCATAATAAAGAGACACTTCAAAGGTCTCTGTCTTACTCCAGGTGCTGAATTATTTCACAATAAATGCTGTAAGTTGATTGTGTTTATCATTCTGAGGATCAGTTTCATAACTGGGATGTTCCCCATTTCATGGGACTCTCAGTTGTCTCATGTCAGAGGACCTGGAATTACTTTGGGGTCGTTTTTGGACAGTCCAGGCAGCTTTTAATGAGATGAACATTAAGGTGGTGAAGAGAATTTATTTGGGGTAATTGAAATGTGAATGGTGGGCTCTGTTGCCAAAACTTTTGAGCTGCATTTAATCTGGGATTGGGTGGCTTTGAGATTAGACCTGGAGTTTTTTAATGTTTAGTTTTTGTGGGTTTTCCCCCCAGGTATCACTTGCGGTCGTTCCCGCATCCCTGTCTTAGGAAAACTTGGGACTTTTGAAACTTGTTCCCTAAAACGAATCCCTCTGAGGAACTTCTCAGAAACACCAGCATATTTTGCATCCAAGGATGGTGCAAGCAAGGATGGTTCTGGAGATGGAAACAAGGTAATCTCCCAACATTGACTTTTTCAATACTTTATATAAATGTTCCTTAATTTTTTTTAATTGATGATTTCATTCAGAATAATTCTGAATTTTTTGCCAACTCTTGACAACATTTCTGATCCTTTTTGCTACAACTGACAGTGAAGAAGAAAAAAATTGTTATGAATTTTTTTGCAGAAAAACATTATAAACATCCCACAAGACTTTTTCCAGTTTTATAAATATTTTTGCACAGTGTAAAGAGACACTTGAAAACTTTATAGGATGTTACAAATCCACAACAGGTTTCAGGATCAAAAGGAAGAGTGGCAATCAGAATTATTCTCCTTTAAAAGCCTGCTGCTCCCAAGTAGGCTTCTTAAAATAAATACGTTTTAAAATGTTTTTGGTTTTTTAGCACTGATTTGGGAGTTGGGTTAAGCAAGTCAAGTCTGTGAGGACATGAGTTCTATTCTTGTTAGTCAGTTATAGTCTATATTCATCCTGGCTGTTCTCTATAATTATGGTTAATAAACAGCTGCTTCAGATAAATGATTACCTGAGAATAAAACTGCTCTTTAGTCAGCAAATAACATTTTGAGAGCTCACAGGCAATAACTCTGCCTTTGTATGGCATGTTGTCACTCCTGAGGAATGTCCAGATGGCACAGGTGTGTGCTGAGGGTTCATTAAAAAATAAATAAAGAAGATAAAAGAAATTTAGTAGTATTTGTTTTCTTGATAAGAGTTGTGAGGAGAAATGAGTAGGCAAGGAAGGTTTATAAAAATGGGGAACTGCCTTAGAAAAGGGAAGAGAGATCTTTGCTGTTTCCTAAAATATAACTTTTTTTAATCTAAGTATGAAGTTCTAAGAAAAGTTCTTGAACCAGTAAACAGGGTAACATGGAGAAAGACAAGTTAAGACTCTGCCTTAGAAGTAAAAAATACAGGATTTCCAAGCAATTTGAGATGCTTATTTTAGCACAGATGGAGCACAGCTACACCTGTAAAGATGTGAAAACAGCTGTGGCTTCGGAAACCCTGAGCATCAACACAGCTGAGGTAATAAAGTTGCTCTCTAAATATGATTTTTCTTTTTCTCTGGCTTTAAAACATTGAAATACACTATTAAAACATTCTTGGCCCAGTTTACCTGGTTATTGCTCTGGTGCCAGTGAAGCAGTTGTAATGTAGGCATGGGAAACCTTTTCCATGGGCATCCAAAACTGGGAAACCTGGGAAATTCAGATATGTCTACACTTTAAAGTGTTCTGGTCATGTTTTCAGAGTCTTTAAAATTCCTGACAATAATTATTTTGTCATTCAGCAATGCAGTATTCAAATTATTGGATTCCATAAGCACAGTGCTAAATGTCTGCTGTACCAGCTCCATTGTTTTGGGGCTCATTGTGTGGAAATCTCTTCTAGAAATCTGTTGGAGAGGGTGGGAGTAAAAAGTCAAGCTCTGGAAACTCTGGGAAAGGAGGGAACCAGCTGCGCTGCCCCAAGTGTGGAGACCTGTGCACACACGTGGAGACCTTTGTGTGTAAGTGCTCATTAAAACTTCCTTCTTTAAAGACACAAATGTGGCTTTGTTTGTGATCTGTCCTAGTCCTGATAGGGCAGTTTTAGCCTACCTAGTTATGTGATGCCAGAAATCTTGTTATGCTTAATTTGGCCCTGTTGGTGTAATAATGTATTGTCTCTGCAGGAGTATTTGTGTAATTCCCATGATTGTAATTCCCATATGGTTGTGCAATTCAGAATGTAACTTTGAATGTGCAGGTTTAAAATAGTCTGTTCCATTTTATGCATAAATCACACCATTTTAACTACTGATACTTCTTTCTATTACATATATATACACATATATATACACATATATATACACATATATATACACATATATATACACATATATATATACACATATATATACACACATACTCACATATATATATATACACACGCACACACATATATATACGTATATATATATTTCTGATGTCTGTCCTTTCTTTCCTAAATAATAAAACTTTAATCCTGCATGTCCTGTAACCAAAGTGCTTATCCAGCAGAGGAATTAGTATCTGACAGATGGCTTACTAGAACAGTCTTCTGTGGCAAAGTCACACCCGTAATACATTCCAACAGAAGTCCAACTAGAAAAATCCAAAAATGCCTGTTCTCCAGCAGCAAGAGCTGCTCTTTTTTGGAAGTGTAATCCAAATTAATGCCAGTTATGCTTTAGGTTCTGTTGAAGACATTTCATGATATCTCAGCACTAATGAGACCAGCTTAGAAACCAGTTGTCAGAAAGCAAATGCCCATTGTTGGTTGGTGGGGCTCAAGGAGGAGGTATCAAGTCATAATCAGACTTGTGCACTAAGAAGCTTAAGACAAGGTCAGCATAAACGTGTTCAGGAGTTGTTAATGTCCCAAACAATGAGGGGATGTGCTGGTATTTGCTGCTGCTCATATAAAATACTGTTTAAAAATGATCAAAAGTCAGGAATCACAACACAATTCTGTAACAACAATGTATTTGTTTCTGTTAGCTGAAATGATTAGCCCTCAATTACTTCTTGTTGGTTTTTTTTCCCTCAGAAACACGGCTGTTTTTCTAGTTTGTTTGAAACTATAGGCAACAATGTGCTCTGCAAAGCCTGGCCCAAGTCCATGGGACTGGAAATACGATCCTGTCTGGTGTTCAATATGTTGCTCTCTCCCTGGACTGGGTGTGTTTGGAAACAGTGGAAGGATTTTTAAGCTCATTCACCTTCTCATGATTCATGGATAGGCAGAGTCATTTTGAAACTCTCTCACTTCACTGGGGTGTTTCCCTTGGTCCTGGAGTTTGTACTTTTATCTGGAAGTACATCCAGGCATTGCCCTGGAATGATCACTGTGTGTCCCTGGAAAGCAGAGCTGTGATTTATTACATTGTCAGTGTTGCTGGGGATATTTAAACATGCTCAAAACTTTCTTAGGAAGAGAATTTATTCACACTATCATGGGAAAAAATGTCTGATACATACAATCTAAAATGCACAATTAGAGAGTCCACTTCAAATGCAAATTCAGAATGGCACAGGTTCTGTAAACAGCTTGGGACTGAAATCCCACTTTTCTCCAAAATTCCTGTGAGTCATGGCCAAGTTTTCTCTGGACTTGTGTCTTTTCTGGTTTAGTCTGTTAATTTGGGTACTCTGTTAATTTGGGTACTCTGCTTCCCAGCCAAACTGTCTGAAGCAGCTGGAAAACACAAGAGCTAAGCTCTAATTATCTTAAAAATTATCTTTAAAATATAAAAGCTAATAGTGAAAAAATGTCTGTCCCATTCTCCCCAAAATGAACGGGCTGCAGGTTGTATTAAACCTACAGTAACTTGATTTTTTGAGATAAGCTTTTGATGTTGCTTAGTCAGGGAAAAACGATGAATTTGCTCAGTTCTGGTTTGAATTACCAACCTGAACAGGCTTAAATAAATATCTAAAGCCAAAGGAAAACATGCAATTAGCATTTCTTTCTGATTAAGTATTAGATTTCCGAGAGAAGTAGGGAGACAAAATATTGAATAAAATATTGAATAAAAATATTGAATAAAAGCCACATTCATGAGTAAATTAATTGCCATTGAGTGGCAGTGTGACAGGCTGGTCCTCCAGTGGAGTTTGGTTTTGATGAGGCTTCACTTTGTGTCTGCAAATCTTGCCCAAGGATTTGCCTGGCAATGGTTTTCCAGTAATTAACAATGAAGGGCAAAGACGATGCGAACAGAAAATGATTTTGCTCTGACCTCCTTCCTCAGCAGTTCCTGGGTTGTTGTGGGTTGTGAAAGTCTGTAAGGAGTTTGTGATCAGTGAAATAAGACGCGAGCTCAGATGGGGAGTGAAATCCAATCGCTGGAAAGCTGATTGGCATAAGAAGCTTTATTTAGATGCTGCTTTTACTGTCTCCACTTGATCCCATCGGGCTGCCCACCCTCCAGAGCAAGACTTCCCTGCTGCTGTACATACCCAGCTCCCCTGCTGTCTTTTCCTGCTGATTTTCTATGTTACAGCACTTTGATAGTAGCCCATTATCTCAACCCTCTGAGTGTGTTTAGGATTAATCCTCTGATTGTTTTGGTTTCCTGTGCTGTAAAACCCCAGCCTTTCTCTTCAGCAAGGTCAGCTCACACAGACTTCAGAAGTCCCTCTGCAAATGCAGCCTCTGGGGAAAGGTTGCCTGATTAAAAACAACATTTGACTTGCATTTTGGCACACTGTAAATATTTGCAGACATCTTAAATCACAGGGGTGTAACTTGGTGTGAAGGTTCTTTGCTGTGCTTTTACGTGTTTGCTAAAGGAACGTATGAAAGCAGGACATTGTTTAGGATTAGCATAAGTTGCCTACAATTTTGGCTGCTCAGATTTAGGGAGATAACAGGACTTAAACTGGGTGTCCTTGTATTTCAGAGCCAATTTCTCAAATATTTTGTTCTGTTAAAGCTCATGTTGATACTTTTTCCCTGGAGTGTTGGGATAGGTGAGAGAAACTGCCCTGTCTTTTGTTTGATAACAAATTCTCCTCCCCAAGGCACCCCAGGCATCAGTTTCTCTGTAACTACAAACCCTATTGGTCCTGCTGAAAATTAGAAAATTTATAGTAACCTTCCTTTGTGCTGCTTGAATTAATTGATAATTACACTAATTTTTTTTAGTGAAATATATTTTAAAGATGCACAATAGTGCTGTTACAGCCCTCTCTTTATTTTCTATCTTTTTAACCATTCCTGTGGATCTGTAAAGGGAGCAACTATTCCTCTGGCTATTCCATCTCCAATAATGCTTTATATAAGGAAGGACCACAGCCTGGTGGCTCTGTAGTCATCAGGAGTATCAGAGGTGTTTTGAGAGAAAGGTTGGGTTGGGTTTTTTCCCTACAATATTGTTGCTAAGTAATAGTTCTGTAAAAGGAATGGTGCACACAAGTGGATCTCCATCCAGGCAGATAGCAGCAATGGGAAGGTTGCCAGGAGAACTTTCAAGGTTGTTACACAAATTTTCTTTGGACTAGAGTTAATAAAGCTGTGAGGATCACTGTATTAGGTGCTGCACTCTTAAAATAATCCATTGGCTCTGCTTATCCAGGTGTAATGTGGGATTAATAGTAAGAAACCCCCTCCCACTGCTCTTTCACTGATGCCAGCTTGGTGGAAGCAACAACAAGCTATAAATAAGCAGCTTGTTTATTGCTAGAGGGTGTTATCACAATCAGCTGGTGCTACAGTGTTCAGGCCATTTTCTAAAACCTTTCCATGATTTCAGGTTGGACATTACAGTTTTTCATGGGGTTGTTTTACTACGTTTACTCTGCTTTTAATTGAATGCATTTATTAATATAATTACCTTAAATCAGTCCTATTGCACATGATTTGCATTTCAGAGCACAGTAATATGCTTAGAAACGATATAATCTGAATTACAAATATATTTTATTATTCTTCCCTACTGTCTATTATTTAAACTTTGCTTTTCCAAAGTCAAAGAGAAGCAGTTCAGGTTCTCATTTTCAGGCTTTTGAAACCCATCTTTGCAGGTAACATGATTTCTTAGGACAGAGTTCACAAAGTCAGCAGGAGGACAGTTGAGCTTTTGGAATTTGAAAGAAATTGGTTCTACTGTTGACAGTGAAAATAAATAAGCAGAAGATCTTGCAAAACATCAAAGTGCTGCTGGGTCTGTTGCATCCCACAGCTGCCTCTGGGTGGGATGAGCCCTTTGTGTGACCCCGTTTCTGTCCTGGGCTTGGGAGACTCGAGCCTGATCCACAGTGTTCCAAAGCCAGTGGGATGCAGCACCAGGAGCTGCCAGAGCAGCCTTTGATATTCTAGATTGCTTCCCCACACTGCAGCCTGTCCTTAGCCACAGTGTTTTATTTTGCTGCTAGTTTGAAACTAAGAAACCATTCCTGCATAAAGCCTTCATTAACTTCGCCTCTGTGAGGTGCAAGGTTTCCTCTTGAGTGTGGTGCTACTGGAGAAGCATCACACAGATTTCTGCTTTTTAATCCCTTGTTTGATTGCTGCCCTGTGCTGTGACTCTTTGGGCAAACTGCATTCCCTCTGTGTCAGATTTCATAGGTCAATAATTGCTTTGAAATCTAAAGTGAAGGAAGGGGAAGGGTCGTGCAAACACAGAGTGGCTGTGCTGCCTCCCAGGTGCTTTTCCTGTGGGATGAACTCAGGCAATTCAGTGAAGAGCAATGAGGCTGGAGAAGGGACTGGAGCACAAGTGCTGTGGGGAGAGGCTGAGGGAGCTGGGGGTGTTTAGCCTGGAGAAGAGGAGGCTCAGAGGTGACCTCAGCACTGTCTGGAACTACCTGAAGGGAAGTTCTAGCCAGGTGGGGGTTGATCTCTTCTCCCAGGCACTCAGCAATAGGACAAGGGGGCACGGGGGGCTCAAGCTCTGCCAGGGGAAATTGAAGTTGGAGAGCAGAAAAACATTCTTTTCAGAGAGAGTGCTCAGGGATTGGAATGGGCTGCCCAGAGAGGGGGTGGATTCCCCATCCCTGGAGGTTTTTCAGCTGAGCTTGGCCGTGGCACTGAGTGCCATGATCTGGTAAAGGGACTGGAGTTGGACCAAGGGTTGGACTTGATGGTCTCGAAGGTCTTTTCCAACCCAATTGATTCTATGATTCTATGAATGCTCTCAAAGCAATTCCTCTGACCACTTTGTTTCACGTCTTCTGCAGCTTCCACCCGTTTCGTGAAGTGTGAGAAGTGTCACCATTTTTTTGTTGTACTGTCAGAGGCAGACACAAAAAAGAGCATCATCAAAGAGCCCGAGTCAGCAGCAGAGGCTGTGAAATTGGCATTCCAGCAGAAGCCACCACCTCCACCCAAAAAGGTATTTGTGTTCCTGATTCCACTCTGGGTCCCCTTGTGTTCCAGCAATGCTTCACTTCACCTGCATCAGGTGTGCAAAGGCTGCTGTGGCAGAGCAACAACCAGTAAAGGTGATTAGCTCCAGATTAAACCCTTGAAAGCTGATTAAACTTTTGCAAGCTGTGTGACCCAGCAGAGCAGTGATAAAGGGAACAAGTAGATCCAGGGAAAGTATTTGGGTTTGTTTCCCTCTACCTTTGTGTGGTGACTGAAGTCCAGTACCTTCATTTTCTCCTGTGACCTAAGGGTAATCTCACCAACCAGCGTGGCCTCATATTCTGCATCCTTATTTTAGCAGCTTCTTCTGCAGCTGCAGAGCCTTTAGTTTAGGGTAAGAGCTGTGGCTGATTAACTTATGGCCATGACCCCCCTGACCTGAAGTCATTGGATTTCCCTCTACCAATTAGTGAGGGAGTTTTTCCTGTTTCTCAGTTCCTGGTGGACTGTCATGGTCTCTGAAGCTGCATTTGCCTTCTGGATAGGCCTTTTTTAAGAAATTAAGTATTCTTGAAGTTTCTGTTGCTCTTACAAATATGGATGAAGATGACTGTGTTGACATGTTAGTAGGGCAGAACTGACACACAATATGATTGTGTAAGAGGCATGTTTTTTAAGTAAACTTATCAACAGGAAGATATTTTATATTTTAGATGTTGTGTTTCTATTTCTCAGGTCTGTAATGGTTGGTTTAGACCAATCTTTGGCACAGTATATTATCTTTTCCTTCCTGCTGCAAGGTGGTTTAGAAATGTTACTAAGACTGAGTTATTTTTCAGATTTACAACTACCTCGACAAATACGTTGTTGGTCAGTGTTTTGCCAAGAAGGTGCTTTCAGTTGCTGTGTATAATCATTACAAGAGGATCTACAATAACATCCCAGCCAACCTGAGACAGCAAGCAGAAACTGAAAAGCAGACTTCTTTAACACCAAGAGGTTTGTATCATGTTTGGTATTTCTGTGGTCAAATAAAACTTACCATTTCAGGGCCCTAACTTAATAAATCTGAGAAAGGTTTTTACCTTGACACTACATGTTCTGTAATTGGAGTGATCTAAAGGAATTTCTATTAAATTTAATTTTCACTGTGAGCTTCTGTGATGTGTTTAAATGGTAATCCAGAAGGTTTATGGTGCCTGGGGTGTTACCTACTATATTAAATGTTTATCCCTTTTTAATGATACATATTATTAAGTATTCTTTAACTTTCTGAAGTGAGCCTCCTAAATTTTTCTTTCTAATCTCATTTACTGCTTAACAGTAAATCTGCTGCTTAATCCACAAGCAACAGTGTAGATCAGGAAGGTGATATTTTGCATAGGTAAATTGATGAGTGCTTAGATTTCTACCCTCAGCTGCTGCATCCAGTGCAGCATCCAGTGGTCACCACATATTGTTCCATGTCCAGCAGGTGTAGATGGAGTTACTCCTGGCAGACTTTCCCTACTGAGTAAGTGTGTAGCTATGTTGGTCTAATTTATTTTTAGAAGTAGGATTAAGTTACCATCTCTGACTCAAAGTGTGCCTTGGGTGGTTTGTTTTTGTTTTGTTCTGTTTTTTTAAGGTGTTTTGTTCTGCCTTGCAAAAACCATCATGTTAAGCAAACTCAAATCTTTACTTTTTGAATTTCTATAAAGAAGACTTTAAATTGAGGAGGGAATATCAGTAGCACTGCTGTGGTAATAACTGTGGGAGAGCAGTTGTGTACCTGGCACTGGGCAGTTCCTGGCCCTCCACAGGGAGATAACAAGGTGCATTATTTAGAGAGACTGACAGGGAATGTTCATAACAGAGTGTACTTGGAAATATCTAAAACCTTACATTGTAACACTCAGATAGAAATGGGAGAGTTCAAGGAAGCCTTTTCAAACCAAAATTATATTATTGCATTTTCCTCCCTTCTGTAGGTGATTTTTAAAGTGAAAATCTTATCAGAGAGAATAGATTGTTGCTGTTTTAAGAAGTGCAAGGCTTGCTGTCATTTTAAAAACATGCAGATTGGGGTTTGGGTTAATTTGGACAACAATAAAAACCAGTTCAAGTGGGGATTTCTTGTTAGAAATACATTCCTAGACAGTGGTGAGATGTATTCAGAAGAGGGCAAGAGGTGGAGATTTATAAGCTTTTATAAACTTACTTTTTATTACTGTTTTCATCCTCTCTCTTAGAATTAGAAATCAGAAGACGGGAGGATGAGTACAGATTTACAAGTAAGTGAACTCTCTCCTCGTGTCCTCCTCTGCAATACCTGCTCTTGATGTTCCTGTAGAATAGTCTCCAGTGACCAGTTTGAAATGCTGAGTGAAATCCAGTTCTTGTACTTTTTCATCATAGAGATCAACCATTTGGGTTTATTTCTTCTCATATGTTAAAAAATTATAAAAAATTACAGTTAAAATGAATTAATTTGCAAGGACTGAAAATTTGTTCTGTTTTTTTATAATAGGGGAATATTTTTAGGTCGTCTGCTGTACCACTGGAAATTCTTTTCATATGCACCTGTGCAAAAACACGATTGGGACTCATGTTTTGGTAATAATTGTGCCATATTTCTGTAAACTTCTGCACAGAGAGAATCCCAGACTGGCAGAACAGACCAGCAGAGCCAGGCTGTGTTTGTGTGTTCAAAGCAATGCCAGACCTTGCTGGTGCTCACAGAGCTGTTATTGTCCTCCTCAGAACTGCTGCAGATTGCTGGGATCAGCCCCCATGGGAATGCTTTGGGAGCATCAATGCAGCAACAAATGAACCAGCAGATACCTCAGGAAAAACGGGGAGGGGAAGTGCTCGATTCGCCCAACGACGACATAAAACTTGAAAAAAGTAATATCTTGCTGCTTGGACCAACTGGATCAGGTACACAGCTGCATGTTTTTATGGGGGTCACATTTTTCATGGAATTTGTTGTTAATGGGTGATTTTCCTTTTCTGTGATTATTCCAAGTTGGTGTATAAAAAAATCCCTAAACTGTGAATTTCCAATTGGGATTTCAGTGCTTTTGTGCTGTGTTAACACACTGAGCTAAGTGGCCTTAAAAAGGAAGCAGCTGTAGATGTGTAGTTTTCTTTTTTTTTTCCTATTTTTAATGCTCATATTTACTGACTGAATAAAAGGTGCCACTTGACTGACCTGGAATAAAATCCATTTAATAGTCTCTGCTTTAACTGGCAAGCTGAGATGCTGCAGTTAAAAAGTGTTGTTTCACCTCTGGAACAGCTCAGCTGCAGGGGGTTGTAAAGAGAAATTATATTGTGTGTTCATAAGAAGTGGGAGTGTTTGTGCTGAAGAGATGGCATTTTGCAGACTGTTTGGGAGAACATTCACTAAATAATATTTTAATTCTGTTTATTCCCAACTTCAAAGCAGGAGCAATTGGACTTTGCACTGCACCCTGAGTGTCTGCAAAGGACTACTGATTTATTTAATCTTTAAACTCTGCAAGTACATGTGTTCTGGTTTTTATATTGTGTGACGTTTTATTTGTGACACTGTGTGCATTTCAAGCTGCCTTAAATGTGTTACTATTCAACCAAAGTCAGAAATACAGCTTGCCAATGTAAAAACCAATGGTTATGAGAAATACCTCCCTTGGAAAATGTTCTTTTGTGAATATATGAATGTGCTGGCATCGTTTGGAATGTCTAATAACAGCAGTGATGATCCTGTAGTAAATTCAGGAATGGTTTGGGTTGGAAGGACCTCAAAGCCCATCCAATTCCACCCCCTGCCATGGGCAGGGACACCTCCCACCAGCCCAGGGTGCTCCAAGCCCTGTCCAACCTGGCCTTGGACACTTCCAGGGATGGGGCAGCCACAGCTGCTCTGGGTACCTCTACCAGGGCCTGCCCACCCTCCCAGGGAAGAATTTCTTCCTAATACCTCATCTAAACCCACCCTCTTTCAATTTAAACCCATTCCCCCTTGTCCTATCACTACATGGCCTTGTTAAAAGTCCCTCTTCAAATATTTGGATTTGTGTGCTCTCGAGACATCCATGGCAGCTGTAACATGCAGTGTTCCTTTTATCAGGTAAAACCTTGCTGGCTCAGACTCTGGCTAAATGCCTGGATGTGCCCTTTGCTATCTGTGACTGCACTACCTTGACCCAGGCTGGTTATGTTGGGGAAGACATTGAATCTGTCATTGCAAAGCTCCTGCAAGATGCCAACTACAATGTAGAAAAAGCCCAGCAAGGTAAACTTTTACTGTGTGTTAATTTTGCCTAAGTGATCAAAACCTTTGAGACCACCAGTATTACAGTAATTTATATTCCTCTTGCATGTACCTGAATTTTAGCACTTTAAATCAGACTGAATAAACCTGAAATGAGCTCTGTCTTGTACTTTTTTCTTGTCCATAATTGGATGAAATTGCACCCATTTTTGCAGTGTACAGTATGGAGATAGAACAGACTCCTGCTCTCTTAAATTATGTTATTCCCTGTAAATTCTTGCTTCTCTTAAGGAGTGAAATCTTCCTTAAATCAGTTTTCTGTGACTGCAGGAATTGTCTTTCTGGATGAAGTCGATAAGATTGGCAGCGTTCCTGGTATCCACCAGTTACGAGATGTTGGAGGAGAAGGTGTTCAACAGGTAAATATTTCCTGGAGTGGTTTTTACTTCTTAAGTGAGCAGCCCATGGAGTGGACATGTCCTGTCATATGTCAAGCAGAGTAGGAGTGTACAGAGTCACAGTTCTTTAGTTATTCACCTCTGAAACCCTCACCTTTCCTCTTGACTTTGTTCAGTGGAAAAAGTAAAAGCAATCTGAGAATGGCTTCATTGAAATGCTCCCATTGAAATGTCTTTTTAGCATTCAGGCAGTGAATTGCATAATGGAGGCAAGAACAGATAACATTTCTCACTTTACCAAAACCCTTCAGGCAACTCATCACTGGGTACTGCTTGTAATGTCCCAGTGGGAGTCAGGTTAAGGAACAATTTTTGTCCTTGACTTGAATTCTCCTATGGAAAACTGATTTCTTTAGACACTTAACTGTTATTATAAAGGTATCAGGAAACAAAAAATCTAAGTACATCTGTGAAAATGAGCACAGCATGGTGTGCCCTCTTACATGATGCTGCACAGGAATATTTTTTTTATTGCTTATTTCTTCTTTCCTTCCTAGGGCTTGTTAAAATTACTCGAAGGCACAATAGTAAATGTTCCAGAAAAGAATTCTCGTAAACTACGTGGAGAAACGGTGCAGGTTGACACAACCAACATCCTCTTTGTAGCTTCTGGTGCTTTTAATGGTCTTGACAGAATTATCAGCAGGAGGAAAAATGAAAAAGTGAGTGCATCAGGCTGTGTCTGAGCTGAAAAATCATCACCTTAATTACTCTTCATAGTACTGACTTCTAAAGGTCTTGCTGTGTTTGTAAACACACTGAAATTGGGTTTTTGGGGAGCAAATAGTGCTAAAAACTACCATCATCTTAAAATACCTGATCATGCAGTTCACTGTGTTGTAAATTGATGTCTGGGACAGAGTTCTTCTGAGTGCAGCTTTCTGGCAAAATGTGCACCCTGTTTCTAATTTGACTAAAGTTCAAAATATTGTTCACATTAATTTTCACATAAGCATAAACTTACCTGCAGTTTCTTTACTTATGAAGTGTCACTGGTATTTGTAAACTTACCAGGACTTGTTACTTACCTCCTTTATTTTAAGAAAGACTTGCTCTTAGACTGATGTGTTGATCTTTCACTGAGGGAATTCACTGTTATGAGAGCTTGATAGTGTGCAGTTTTAATTTAAGTAGTTTCTTGAGCTTGAGCTACCTGAAAGTTGTTGTAGCCAGGTGGGGATTGGTCTCTTCTCTCGGGCAACCAAGAGCAGAACAAGAAGGCACAGCTTGAGCTTTGCCAGGGGAGGTTTAGGTGGGATATCAGAAAGAAATTCTTTCCAGAGAGAGTGCTCAGGCTTTGGAATGGGCTGCCCAGAGAGAGGGTGGATTCCCCATCCCTGGAGGTTTTTAAACTGAGACTGGATGTGGCACTGAGTGCCATGATCTGGTGATCAGAGTGGGGTTGGATCAAGGGTTGGACTTGATGATCTCAGAGGTCTTTTCCAACCCAGCTGAGTCTATGATTCTATGAATTAATATGCAATGTCATGATCAGTCACTCCAGATGTTTTAGTACTCATGCAAAGTGATTTATTTACACCGAGAAAACTCAGCTACTGCAGTTCTGTAAGCAGAGCATGTTTGTGTTGCAGTATTTGGGCTTTGGGACACCCTCTAACCTGGGGAAGGGCAGAAGGGCCGCAGCAGCAGCCGATCTCGCCAACATAAGCGGAGAGTCGGACCCACAGGAGGACATTGAGGAGAAGGACCGGCTGCTGCGCCACGTGGAGGCCAGAGACCTCATCGAGTTCGGGATGATCCCCGAGTTCGTGGGGCGCCTGCCCGTGGTGGTTCCTCTGCACAGCCTGGACGAGAAAACCCTCGTGCGGATCCTCACCGAGCCTCGGAACGCTGTGGTTCCGCAGTACCAGGCTCTGTTCAGCATGGATAAGGTTGGAGTTCTTGCTTGATGACTCCTCAGTGTTTGTGTTTACAAACACAGTGGTGTTTTCAGTAATGCCTGCGCTCCACACACTGAGTTATAAATGAAATAATTAACTGGACTTACCTTTTCTCTGTGTAGTGTGAATTAAATGTAACTGAGGATGCACTGAAGGCAATAGCCAGACTGGCCCTGGACAGAAAAACTGGTGCCAGAGGTCTTCGATCTATAATGGTGAGTAAATTAAGTCTTATATAAAGTAAATGAAACTCTCTGGACTTGGATATATGGACCTAATCGTGCCAATTTTCAGTCTAAACCTCATTTAGTTCTGGCTCGTATATGGGTACAATAAGTCTTTGTAAAACTCCAAGAGTCTCTAACTCTGAAAATCACTTGCTGACCATATTGTCACGTAGAAGAGGGCATATAGAAATGTTTTTTCCTCTTATTTTCTTGTAGGAAAAGCTGCTGCTGGAGCCCATGTTTGAAGTGCCCAATTCTGACATCGTATGTGTGGAAGTTGACAAAGATGTTGTGGAAGGCAAAAAAGAGCCAGGATACATTAGGTAAAACTGTAACAGAAGTAGCAGAACAGACCAGTAATACAGCTAGACAGGTATTCTGTTGGGATAAACACAAATCCATGCATAAAACCTAAAAGAGATCCGATGCTCTTTATATTGTACACACTTTGCAGGTTGCAACATTTGCCAGAACTTCTGGAAACTGTTTTGAACTCGGTTTCTGAGGGATCTGATAATTTGTTTTAATTCCAGGGCTCCCACTAAGGATTCATCCGAGGAGGAGTATGACTCTGGTGTGGAGGAGGAAGGCTGGCCCCGACAAGCAGATGCTGCAAACCATTAAACACTGTCAGAATGTTCACCTGCATAAAAAGCTCCCTTGGTCCTTTCCTTACGGTTGCCTCTGGCTTCAGGCTGATCCTGAGGGATTGGATCTGTCTCAGATACGATACATGATGAGGAACTTTATCAGCTGAATCAGATCATGTATTTTACTGCAGCATCACCTTGATTGGATGGACATGGTGTGGACTGGGATGGCATAATGTTCAAATATGAATTGTATATTACACTCATTCAATTAAAATGCGTAGCAAAATACAGCAGCACCTGCACTGCTCCTGGCAGAAACTGAACCAGCAGTGCAGGTGCTGCCAATACTTAGATTTTACAATAATGTTACTCTACAAATGGGAAATGAAAATTAATAATTAGTAGAGGGTAAGTAAACTGTCTTATCTCCTCTTATGGCTCACAGGGGGTGGTTCAGGTCAGTGTTAGATTCCTGCTGGTTTTTGAAACCTGCAGGTGCTGGAGTGACTTGTTACATTGGTGGGGGAGGAAGCCCTTTGGAAAAGCTGGGACACACTTTATGACACTGCTGGGAGATTCTGCTAAAATGTGACACTGGGTTGTTACAGTAGTTTGAATATCGAATAATACCCTTCACGTCTCCGTTGGGAGTTAAGCTTTGGTCACCTTGGATACTGTGAGAGAAGGTGAAGTCAGTCATTTGTTAATTCTCCAGAGGGGTAAACAAGGTTCCTGGGAAGAAGCAGTAAAACCATCTGGATTTGGACGAGAAGTCGCCATAAATTTTTAAATATTAATGTTCTAATATAGTACATTTTGTTTAACGTATTGGAACTATCATGCATCAATTTTTTGGTGCCAGCTATTTGCCCAACCTATCTTATAATGTTAAGAGATGAAAGAAGTAAATGTATAATATTTTTGCTGTAATCAGTAGTGATTGTTCACATGACAGTGCTTTTTAAGTTATATTCTCAAGTGCTAGTATTGCATCTCGTGGGTTTGTCTTTGATTTTTAGTCTCACAGCAAAGTGATTCTCCCTCTTCTGTTCTCCACCAAAATGAATTCAATCCTTTAGGAAAGTCTTTGTCAAAACACTAAAGGACCTGTATGTTTTTGCTTTGTTTCAGGAATTAAAACTGTCACTTACAACTTTGGTTTGTCCTTCAGTGATAACGTGGACTTGAGTTTCCCTAAAATTTTAATTCATGCTATTTAAATAAAACTTTTCCTTCTTTTCAGTCTAGTGAATGGTTTAGGACAGGAAAGGATACCGAAAATCCACTGACCCCATTTTTGTCATTAATTTTTGTCATGTAAATTTTATGTAGTGCTGGTGTTCTTCCCTAGCAAGGGCATGACCTGCAGTCGTAGCCATGTGCAACAGATACTACTTCCCTTAGGATTTCAGGGGTTTTGAGGTTAAATGACCCACTCATGGTTCAGAAAAAGCTGCCTTTGAAGGTGAGGACATTTCTAGCTTAGTCCCCCTGAAATGGGAATCTGTGGTGAACTATCTGTAAGTGCATCCTCACTTTCCTTTTTGTAGAGTGGAAAAAATATAACAGCTTTTAATTCTGGATCCTTTAGCTCAAATCCTTTTTTAAACAGATTGCAAAATATGAAAACCCACGACATTTTAGGTGAAACTGTTCAACAACTTAGTTTTGAAAGTTGTTTGGAATTCTGTAACCAAGAACTGTTTTTAAGGAAACAAAAAATGCTGTGTAACTACAGTTTGTACTTCACCTCTGGCGTTTGAATAAAAGCGAATATTCAAGCAGCGGGCCCTTGTCATCCCTCACGCCACGCCCAGATATTTGAAGTTTTAGGGGTAGTTCTTGAAACTTTTTTTTTTTTTAATTAAGGGGAGCGAGAGGAGGGCGGTGGCGAGTCCTCCGGGCCGCTAGGCGGCGCTGTGGTGTTTGGCGGGTCCTCTGGGCCGGCAGGCGGCGCTATGGTGTTTGGCGGGTCCTCCGGGCCGGCAGGCGGCGCTGCGGCGCGGGCTGAGGCGCCATGATGGCGGCGCGCTGAGGGAGAGGCAGGACCATGGCACAGCCACCGCCGCCCTTCCCCGCCCGCCTCCCGCCGCCCTTCCGCGCCTTCCCGCCGCCCTTCCCCGGCCCCCCCGCTCGCCCGCCGCCCTTCCCGGTGGGGCCGGCGGCGCCCCC
>VWZD01004113.1:1314356-1353925 GCA_013396695.1 Sakesphorus luctuosus | reverse complement strand
GGCCCGGGCCGCCGAGCGGGAGGCCAAGATCGACCAGTGGCGGGCCAAGTGCATCCAGGAGGTGGAGGAGAAGAACCGGGTACGGCCCCGAGCGCCTGGTTTCTAAAGCTTGTTGCTTGCAGGTTTTTTGGTCTCATCAGGAGATAAAATGTCTCCAAAAACCCCTCAAATTAGCCTACCTGGGAAGTGCTTTTGGCCAAACAGCTCCTGTTGTGCTGATCTGCTGCTGGAATGGTCCAGAGCAGCTGCTGGGGAAGGGTTTGTGGTCAGACTGTGGCAGGTTGATGGTCTTTAATTGCAGAGATTGTTTATTGTTAAATGTTTTCCCTAAATTCCTGTGGTTAAAGGTTATCAGGCTTTATGAATTCTTTAGCCATCCTGGAAGTGTTCAAAAACTTGTGGATGTGGCACCTGAGGACATGGTTTAGTGGTGAACATGGTCGTGGTGCTGGTTTGACAGTTGGACTTGATGATCTTAAAGGTGTTTTCCAACCTTAACAATTCCAAGATTTGGTCCAATTTATGAGTCATTTACAGCATTCTTTCTTGTTTTTGAAGTTTATGGTGGTTTAGCCTTTTTTTTTCATGAGAAGGCAAGGCTGGATGGTTACTGTGAAGTCACTGATCTCCAGTACTTTGCTGATCTCTTTGAAAATACCACTGGATTCTTGTCTTAGAGGGGTATTTCACCCAGCATGTCATTTTATTTTCCTCTCTTTTATAGGAACGAGAGCTCAAGGCTGCTGCTGACAGTGTCTTGTCTGAAGTACGGAGGAAACAAGCAGACACCAAGAGGATGGTGGATGTGCTGCGTGGGCTGGAAAAGCTTCGGAAGCTGAGGAAAGAGGCAGCTGCCAGGAAAGGTTAATTATGAGATTTTCACCAAACTTTTTAATTGCACCCACAGGAAATAAGATGATGAGGGTGCCCTGTGCTGACTAGCAAGGTGCAGCTTCAAAAAATCTGTCTTTATAATTGATTTTAATTAAGAGAACAGCTGTAAAATGCTGAGTTCAGTGGTTGTGTTCCTGTGTTTCTAAACTTGCTCTTGGTATAACAGTTATTTCAGTAAGAATTCCAGCTGTTAACAAGGTTAAGCTCATTTTCCTCTAAGATTTTACCAGCTCTGCTCTTAAGTCTGAAAACTTAAAATCCCTTCTCTTTCTCTTCAGGTGTTTGTCCACCCCCCTCAGCAGATGAAGCCTTTGAAAGTCAGGTGGAGAGTCTCAAAACGTTGCTCAAAACTCGTACAGAGCTGTATGAGGCTGAGGAGAGAGCACTAAGGGTTATGCTGGAGGGAGAACAGGAGGAGGAAAGGAAGAGGGAAATGGAAAAGAAACAGAAGAAGGAAAGGGAAAAACTACTACAGCAGAAACTGGAAATGGATTCCAAGCTGTTTGGGGATCCAGGTAAATTCTGCATGGTGTCTTGAAAATGTTTTCCCACACCACACCCCCGTCTCACAGACACTGGGTTTGAAATGCAGGCATAAAACTGGGTCAGAAGGAAATCATCCACTGGAGTGATTTATGGTCTGAGAAAAAGGTGGGTGAAACACAGTGCTGTTAACCCCTGTGGTGTAAGAGGAACTGCTCAGCTGTCCAGTGCACACTGCAGCACATCTAAGCTGAATTCATCATGTCTTGCAAGAGGAGTTTGTAGGTTAAGCTGAAGTGAGACTAAACAGAGTAGATTGAAGACTTCCAGCACCCAACAGATGCTTTAGTTGGGTGATTTGGTGTGACTCAGGGAATCTGTAAAGATTCAGTGTCTGTGTGTTCCTCTTGTTAGAGGATGGAGGCAGGAGAAGTTTTGCTGGTCTTGGCTTTCCTGTGGCATGTCCAGTACAGACCAGGAGATGTGTAACATGTAAATAGTCCTTAATACATTACACAGGGACCTGATTTCAGGTTACAGCTGGGCAGCAGCAAATGAGTTGGCAAATCTAAGCCTTCTGACTCACTAGAATCAAAGGTTTTTCTGCATTATTGAACAGTTTCTCTGTGTTTTCACAGCTGAATTCCCACTTGCCCATCTATTGCAACCCTTCAGAGACTACTACTTACAAGCTGAGCATTCTGTAGCAGCTCTAATCCAGATCAGGTAAAACCAAAGTCCTTATTTTATTACCAAAGATGACAAATGTTGTTTGTTGAGATTGTAAAATCAGCATCCTTTAGGCTTGTCAACTTCCAAATTTGGTTATACAATAATTGTCCTGTTTGTTCCAAGCTTTTTGCTTGAGTGATAACCAGCAGCTGCGCATGTGAGGCAGAGTGCACTTCATGCATAACTACTCTGTTTAACAGCAGTACATTTAATTTTTACATTTGTCTTTTGACAAGTTTCAGAGTACAATTTACAGGGGTTTGTGTATTGATCAGTGTGGAAAAACACCTGTGTGGGATTGGAATAATCTTACCAGCTGTTCTCTCAACACTCTCTCTGTTAAAGGCATGAATGGGATCAGTACTTGGTGCCTACTGACCACCCCAAAGGAAGCTGCATCCCTCCAGGATGGGTTCTCCCCAGTCTCCCCACCAATGACACTTGGGCCACTGCTGTCAGATGATTTAGTAATAAATTATTTTAACACTGGAAGATTGTTCCATTATAATTATGTGTGTAAATATGAGAGGGCCCGAAGAGGAGGTCTTGTCCTCTCAGCAGTCAGGTACTGGAATATGTTTACTGGAATGTCTTGAATAAAAATTTAAGAACTGTTTTTGTTCTCTGACTGTGCAGGGAGGTGATCTGAGCAAGCCCAGAGCTGCCAGGCCTCTCCTGGTGTGGAATTACAATCCTGCTGTGAGGTTTTGTTAAATCTGTCTTACTAAAAAAATGTTGCTGACAGTGATATTTGTGCCAGTATTAACATCGTATTTTTAGTGGCTTTTATCTTTATAAAAGATGATGAAATCTCCAGAAATGAAGAAACATTTAAAAAAATATATATACCATTAGTAAACATGTTTTTCTTAAATGAACCGTGTCAAGTATCACTGTCAAAACAGTTCCAGTAGTTTTGGGTGTAGAAACGAACCTATTACAAGTTTAAACAAATTCTGAAGTACAAACAAGACAGGGTTTTTCAAGGTTGATTGAAGCAGCTGTTGACATTTTACTTTTGTGGACTAAACTGGTCCCACAACATGGAAAAAATTCCCAGTTGTGGTGAAATAGGTCAGACAGCCATGTGAATAGACACAGATTCGATGAATAAGCCTGCTGGAAAAAGAAACAATAAAATCTGAAGTCTATCCTACTGTAATTGCTTTGCCTATATAGCTATTTTTGTATAAGGACACATCATGTCTGTAGTATTTGATTACAAAACACAGCTTGATTTTGTAAGTTGGATTTTTGTACAGAATAAATAGAGCAAAATGGTTTGGGTTTTTTTTGTTTGAAGCTTTTTTACTCCGAGTGAGAGATTTGGTTGAATACTTGGCACCAAATACAACTCCAACATAAAGAGAATTGCTGGGAAAAGGTTTGTGTGAAGGAACTTCTCCCTCTACAAGGTGACTGAGGCATCTGATGTCAAAGCCTTCCGTGCTCTGGACAGTTCATTGTAACAGTGACGGGGCCATGAGGATTTGGGGCTTTGCTGCTCTACGCAGGTTGTCTTGGCACCTTTCCAGTGCTGCAGACTCGATTCTTCTTTAGCCCCAGCGAGTGAGAATCGAGTTAATCTCTTCAGGCTTTGCCTCTTGGCGTCACAACAGTGCGTCAGTCACGGAGGAGGCGACGTCATCGCCTGAATTCAACACTTGAGCCTTACGTGCAATGCTAATAGTTTGTTGGCTGAAGCTTTGCATGGGTTTCTGTTAGTAAGAGCTCACAAACTAGTAGTTTTTTAATAGAATTAATGTGAGTGAAGAAGTTTGCAGTTCTTGCTCACCTGCAGCACCCCAAAATATGGATTACCATGAAGTCCTCTGGAGGTGGCATTCTGGTTTGCTCCTCCATGCATCCTTCTCACTTCCAGCATCTCACTGCTCCAGGCCCAAGGCTGAGTCAGATCCTGGGGAGTCTTCCCTGATGAAAACATAGAAGTTCAAATATAAAAACAACTGCATAAAACCAAAACAAACCCAACACTTCAGGAAGCTTAGTGACTGGAGAATGCTCTGCTTAGGCTTCTTATCCCATCAGTGCATCTGATGGGACAGGCCAGCAGCTTAAGCTGTGATTATCTTAAAACTGTCCAAGTCAGCTGCTTGTCTGACACTGCAGGAATTTAAAGAGCTGAGCAGTAGATAAGCAGGCAGTGAAGCAGCAGCTCTGTTCTCCCTACCCTGCGAGGAGAGCTCCATGAGTTCATCTGACGGTAAGGATAACTTCATATTAATGAACACAGGGCTTGAAAATGCCAGGGCATGATCTACCTGTAGGTGTATTTCCATCCCTCAAACTTTCTGTGGTTTGTTTTGTGTTTTTGTTCTTGTCTAGCAGTGTCTGCATTAAAATGTTTTATGTCTTTAGTGAGGAAGATGTTGAAGCAACAGATGGAGAGGAATGTTTAAAATCTCAGCTCATAAAATACATGGTGACAGAGTAGTAATTATTTTAAAAACTTGTGTATTCAGGTTTGAGTCAAATTTGTCTGTGTAGTATCTCCTACTATTTTTAAGTTTTAAAAAATTACTATAGCCCAGAAGAAAAGAGGGCTTGGCTATGAGTTTCCATGACTCCTTTGCATCCTATTCCTCCACTGGTCCTGGTGCAGTTCAGGTTTCTCATGTTAAGGCACATCCTCTTCCTGATGTGAACTGGTTTGTGCCCCAGCTGGTGTCTGTGGTGTGAAAGTGGGCAGGGCTGGTGTGGAGCACGAGCTCAGAGCCCTTCTGGGAATTTCCTTCTGGTGTGAGTTGGTGTTTCCAACTGACCCGCTTTTATTCTTCTCTAGTGTTTTTGTCGTCATCACACCCACCCCAAAGTACTTCCTGGTTTCTAAACTGTGGTTTTGGGAATTAACACTTATGGGAGCCTCTCCTACAGCACAGTATTTAGGCAGTGAAATACAGCAGGTACCATCATCTCTCCATATTTTCTTCATCCCCATCCCTTAAGGTCACAGTTGGACCCGAGGGAAGCCATTCTGGCTGACAGATGCTGAGACACTCCTTTCCTTTGCACCTTGTACACAGGACTTTGGGAGGAGCAGGCTTGCAGCACAAGCTGCAGAGGGGTCTGTCCCCCTTGCACAGGGGGGCTGTGTGAGGAGCTGCAGAAAGCTGAGAGGAGGTGGCTTTGCTTGCAGATGTTTCCACGTGTTGTCTTTTTCCATGCTGACGTGGATTGCTCCTTAGGCTGAGCCCTCTTAGGCTGGGAGCAGATGGCCTGGCTCTGTGAGGGCTCCCCACATGTTGCCTGTGTGTTAGTGGCAGGACATGTGCAGGAGCACAAAGCTCGTTAGGGGCTCTGCTTGGCCAGAGGTATTAAAGGCTCCTGGTGTAAGCAGGGAAGAGTCAACCCTCTTGTCATTCTGGTAACAACTAGCTGAGTTGAACCAAGTGACTGTGTGTGTCAGTCATGTGTGTTACTCTCTGTTTGTGCTCTGGAAGTGATTTGTTAGTCCTCTGCTAACATAAGAAACTATTTTGAATGCCGTTTCCTGCTGTGGACTCTTATTTTTACATTAAACAACCATTTTTTTTCATCCTTGTGGACATTCATATGCACATGTCCTTTCTGTAGGGTGTTTATTCTCACTGTCATAGAAGCTGTTTGTTTTTAAAGGAAAAAATAATTGGGAAAAGCATTTAGGGATGTCACACACACATTTACAGCATGTCCTGAGGAAGGGATGTCACACAAGTATTTACTGTGTGTCCTGAGGGTGACTGCTGAGGACTTTGGGATGAGCAGGCACAGGCTGTGGGTACCAGGACTCAGTGGGAGACTGGCCACCAACTCTTAGCAGCTGATAATCTATAAAGGAAATTTGCACATTTTCATCACTGGGAAGCTGCAGGCCTGAGGCTTCATGCAGCCAGCAGTGGCTTTTTACTAAATTGGTGCATTTATAGAGAGCTGATGGTAACACTATTGCAGTGATATTTTCTGTGCCACCATTCCCAATTCATCAGAATTTTTTCTCTCCCCTGCAATCCTGATATAAAACCATCACCACATTTAAAATTAGTAGATGGTTCTTAAAAGCTAATCTGGCCTTAAAATGGCTTGTTTGAGATCCCTCTGACTCCCAGGCTTGCCTGATGCACCAGCCTCCTTGCCTGGCTCCCAATGAGCTGCTGTGGTGCCAGAGGGGATGCCCTCACCCCAGCTCCCTCAGGATGCTCCATGTGATGGCTTAGCAGCACGTGGCTGTGTGCATGAGCTCAGTCACCACAGTTTGCACAGAGAGAGGAGAGCTGCAAGGTGTCCTCCTCAGCTGTGGTTTCTCTCTCTGTAACTGGAAGAAGTGCTCAGTGTGACCCCAGTGTGGGAAAGGGAGTGTGCAAAGAGCAGTGGAGGGAGAGGAGAGAGGGAGAGGAAGCAGCAGGGCATACATGGAGGTAGAAATGGAGGAGAAAAGTGCTCAGGATCTCTGCCAAAGGAAGCCATAAGCTTGGTCAGGTCCTGCTGGCTCAAGCTGAGAATAGCAAAGGTTAGTTCAGACAAATCTTCACAGTGTCAGTAATTAGGATTTTGCCAATCTGGGCATTACATGGTGATTTTTATTTGACTGGCACTTGAAACAGTTCATCTTTCTCTTCTTCCACCCAGCTTCAGAGGTACTGGTCCTGCCTTTTACAGTTCTGTTTCCTCCCTTCCTCCAACAGCAAGAACTCAGGCAGCAGCCATGAGCTACTTGGATGAAGTTCCCTTCCGGATGGCCACAAGCCTCGACGGGGACTCGGGAGGAGAAATCCCTTTAATCACTGCTCCGGACATCGAGCTCCCCGACTGCACCGACATCCTCATGAGCACCATGGTGAGTTCACAGCCAGATCACTGCTGGGGGATGCTCAGAGGGATGTCAGTGCTGCTTTCCTTTCCTTGGGAGAGAAGGGACACGCCCTAACTGATCTCCTCTTGACTGGTTTGCAGCAGTATTGGGAGGACAGGGTCATTTGTGGTGGGTGAGTGAGGAAGGGGTTGGTTTGTGGTTGCTTTTTAAAAATTGTGTCCAAGCAGGAGGGTTGTGTCTTACTGGAATGTGACAAACTTCAGGCTCAGCTCTGGGGATGTTTTCTATTTCAGAATTGTCACTGTTTCATTTATTAATAACATTTATTAAATATATAATCAAGCAACACTACCTGAGCTGGCAGCATATGTATATTACATGTGTGTGTACATATATGTAGTATCCCGTGTTGTTCCCTAGTTGGGATGAACTAATGCTCCCCACCACGGCCAAGCAAGACTGTGCTCCTGGTCCAGGCTGATCCTTCTGGAGGTCTGTGGGAGTGTTTTCCCCAGGGAGGCTGATTTGGGTCCATAGCTGACCCAAGTGACAGGAGCAGTAAAAACAGCATTCCTGGGCTGTGAATGTGCTTGCCTGCCCGTCCAGAGGAGACCTTGTTTGGAGAGCTCTGGGACGGGCAAGGCTTGTTTATTCCAGGAAAATCCTCAGATTTCAGTCACAAACAAGCTTATATTTTAAACCAGACTATGTGGAAATGACAACTCTGTTTAGGGACCAGCCGAGCCCCTGGCGCCACTGGAGATTCCCATGGCTGGTCCTGCCTCTGCCTGAGGTGGCATCTCCCTCCTTGGTGGCTCCACAGCCTGTGTGCCTGAAGGGGTTCTGCCAAGTGCCACTAACAAGGGTCACAAATGAGCTCTGCCACCATTCTAGGGACAGCCTGTGGCTGGATGCAGTGACTCTCTGCAGCTTCCTAAAATTGGGATACCCTCATCTGCTGTCCACACCCTCCCACCTTTCACAGCAGCCAAAGTGAAAACCACTTCTCCGCATAAAACATTTCTTGAAAGAATTCTAGGTACAACTCACAATAGTAATAACTTCATAGAGGGACTTTTTTCAAGAATAAATTTGGGGTTCCCTTTAGGGATGAGGCTGGCACAGCCCAATCCTACAGCCAGCCCTGATGCTCAGGGAAATAGGAGCTGATATGGGAGGGCTGCACCCTTAAGGTGCCTTGTGAAGCACATGGTTTGCTCAGTGCCACGTGGTCTGGTTTCAGGTGTCCTCACCAGCTGCCTCTCGCTCTTCCACAGCACGATTTCTCGCTGGAGAGGAAAGTGCTTTACTGGCTGGAGGTGGCCTCTCAGCAGCAAACCTGCCGGCATCGGGTCACCTCCGAAGTGGTGCCCACGGCCCCGCCGTGCTGGCTGCTGCTGGTGGACCCCGCCGACAGCTATGGGGGCCGCGCACGCGATGGGCCTGTGCGGCGCTCCATCAGCCTGAGCGCTGCCGACAGCTCCTGCGGGCTCTGCAGGGGCAGGGCTGCCCTGTCCGACACCGACAGCGAGACCTGGCACTCCGAGGAGGGCGAGTGCGCGGACGATGAGTACTCCTCGACATCCTGGGAGGAGAATGACAAGGATGAAAAACTCCTCTCCAGGAGGAGAAGCTCTGGGAGAAGTGTGGCTTCACATCCCAGCTTTTACCAGACCCGACCAAAGACATCGCCTGGCTTGCTGGAGCCCTCACCAGAGAACAATGTCCACAGCCCAGCCAGCCCAGACCCCAGCAAGCAGAGAAGATCCATGGTGATATTTAACAACATGAAGAATGAGCTGGAAGCAGCCAGGAGGAAGCTGGCTGCGTTGGTGCATCCTTTGAACAGAGCTGCCACGGGGGGCAGGGGGATCCCAGTGCCACGGCTGCTCCCACCGTGTCCTGGCACCAACCGCAGTGTCAAGTACGGGCCAGCCTCGGATGTGTCCCAGCTGGGGACCTTGGTGCCAACTCCTCCAGCCACGGCCGCGCCGATCCCACCCATCAAGCAGCATAAACCCACGGTGCCGGTGAGCTGTTTCATTTGGTGGCCCTTGGCTTGGTGCTGAGAGAGGAGGGAGGTGGAGGGCATTGAATGGGTCTCATTTTCCACAGACTGGGCAGCAAAATGGGACTTAAGAAACACTGAACACATGAGGAACTGCTGATGAGTTTTCATAAGAAGTGAAGGAAGGGTTTGTTTTTTCCTCTGAGGTTCAAAGAAGCTCTCTAGGTGCATGTTTACTTGCTCTGTCCTAATCAAAACACCCCTGTTTTCACTAATAAGCAGAGTCTTACTTGGTGATCAATTGAAACTCTAAAAAAAGAGAGTGAAATAAACAGGGGTTTTCCCTCTTTTCTCTCTGTTACCCCCTTGTAACAGTTATAAGTGGGGTTTATAGGGAAATTCTCCCTTACAGTCGTTGTGTCTTTTCTAGGAAACTTTGGACTTCATAGTCCAACTAGAAATACAAATCATTGTTGAAAGAGTGACGTGACAGGATCTGTCATCTTAGACCTGAATCCCACCTTGTTTTTTAAGAAATCACATCTCATCCACCTACTTGAGAGATTTAGGAGATGAATTACTGAAACTGTAATTAAAACCATTGGATACATGAATGACCAGGTTATTTATATGTAATTGCATTAGACACGGAGTAATTAAGTAAAGATTAAATACCTGTGTGTATTTGTACATCACCCACCCTGAGCACTCTTTGATCTGATCTGTATCTATAGCTGTACCTGGATTTAATTAAATCCAGACTCATTTGATGCCCATTGGATGTTCCATGTATGGGAATTTTCCTCTTCTGGAGAGACCAAGGTAACCACCAGCATTCTAAAGCATTGCTTCAGGCTGGGTCTTTTGACATCATTCCACATGCTGGAGCAATAAGACCATCCTCTGTTTGTCTTGCAGTCCCTCAGCCCCTACTCCTGCCTTCCCCCTGCTGCCACTCCTGGACGACCCCTCAGCTCCCTCAGATCCCAGCCAGATTCCTCAGCTGACCTGCTCTCAGCGCTGAGCCAAGAGGAGCGAGACCTCATTGAGCCCGTCATAGCCCTGGGCTACCCCACCCACAAAGCCATCCTCACCCTCCAGAAGACTGGAAGGCAAAGCTTAAGTCAGGTTGGTGGAGCTGGCGTGACATTGCTGGAGGCTTTTGGTAAAGGAAAACTTGATTTTCATGGAAAAAGGGATGGCTGTCTTGTTTGGGGTGGATTTCTGATGGCCTTGGCTTTACCACTTTAGTGTTAGACTGGAGTTGACAGGATTTTCCATGAGATCACACTTGTGCTGTAACAAAATAGCAGTGAGTCGCCCTCAGCTTTCAGCATGTAATCACGGCTGGTTTGGTTATCTGTTCAATCTGTGCTGTGGAGCCATGGTGTCCTTTTGAGGTACAAATTCTGTCCCCTTAAATGGAAACTTTTTGCACATCATTTTTTCCCAGCTCTTGGATTCATATGATTATTGTCATGACTTATCCTGTCAGAGCAAGACCGTACAAATACCTCAAAGATTTGGCTGGGCTCTCTCCAAAACACATCTTCCCTGCCTTGGAGCAAGCAGGGAATCCATGCAAGCATTGCAGGGGTGGGGGACCAGAGCTCTTTCCTGAGGAACCCTCTATAATAACCTGGCATTTATTGAAGATAATTAACATACAGCCTGTTGCTACCCCGGTATCTGAGTCCATCCCCACCTGCTGTGCTACATCCCCATTCCTGAGGTCTCTGATTGTGCAGATATATCCCACAATAGTCCAGTTGGGATTGGAGCATCCCTGACATGAGGGATGCTGCTGGCTCTGACTCCTTGGCAAGTTTAGGGCTGGATCTGCCCATCCCAGCAGAGGATTTTAGGGCTAAATCATCCAAGTGGCTCTCACAGAGAGAGTAGGGGCTTAATCACAACTCAGCAAGAGGGATGTCCATGAGGCTGTCATGCCAGGGAGCAGGAGCAGACCCTGGCAGAGGCATGAGCAGGCATGGCTCCAGACAGCCTCTGCCAGCTGCCAGTCTCCTTGCCATTCCCCTGGGAGCTGCCTGTGCTGCATGGGCCAGCTCTCACCCGCCTGCTCGGCGCACAAAGCTGCTCTGTGGCTGAGTCATCCCACAGCTTCCGGCTCCCTCCTGAGCCACCATGGCTGGACCAGCCTCCCCAGACCTCGCTGGTGTTTCAGGAGAGCCGAGGTGAGAATGGAAGCTTTATGTCTTTAATTCATAGAGGCTTCATCCAGGCAGAGGGAGGTGGACAGAGCCCAGCCCACGTTCTTTGCACAGAGCCGTGCAAGGGTGTCTTGTGGCTTCAAAATAAAGAAACAGTGCATCTTATTAAGGATGGAAATGGGTACAGACTGCTCCCTTCTGTATAAACACTGGGACTCAGTTCCCTTGGAGAAGAGATTCGTGCACCAGCATACAAGGTCTGCCTTACATCCTGTGCCTGCTTCACCAGCAGTTCCCATCGTTCCCATTTATGCCCTATGCAGCCAAGATAAAACGTAAAGCCTGACCCTTCGTGCATGTCTTGCAAGTACAAACCTACCAAATTAGGCTAAACCTTCCTGCAAAATATGTTCCAACCGAAGTTAAAAAGAAGAGCTGTGGGTGCTCTTCTTTGCTTGCTGTGTCATGCAGGGTGTCAGTGTGTGACTATGACAGCTTCAGCTGTGAGGATTGATTATACTACCAGATGGTAGCCAAAAATTGTTCAGCTTCTTTGCAGTGTCAAGTCAGACTGGCAGAGCCCACCCTAGTAGAGAAGGCAGTGGATGAACCTCTCTGAAAGGCTCAAGCAGGGTTAGGTGCCCCAATGTGCCACAGGTTCATCATGTAGAATGTCATGGCCAAAGGGCTAAACCAAAAATGCACCATTGCATTTTGATCAATGATTATTGATCAATTCAAAATGGATCATTGATCCATGGAGCCCTCTATGTACATGTCAGCTGAGATATGACAGAGGCTGCAGCTGATCAGCACCCATCTCCCCAAGCTGCTGCAGGGACAAGGTGTTCCTAGTGTTGAAAAACTTTTGTTTAGTCTTGATGAGAAAATTATAAAAACCATTGAGTTGACAACAGTAACCGATTTCATGCTGGGCTTGACCAGGCTGCCAGGACTGTGTGTTGTGCTGTGGGTAAGCAGCTATTCCTGCCACAACAGAGCAAGAAAATACAGCTATGATCTGGGGTTGTCATTAGTCAGGTAACAAGGGAAATAGAATCAGGTTAGGAATGCCAGTGACCAGTGACTGTCTCCTCTCTGAGTTACTGAGCTGCTCCTTAAGGCTGACATTTCTAAAAATCCTTACGCTGCTGTTCAATCAAACTAGATCAACTCAACATTGGAAGGACTTTGTCTTTTTCCTGTGTTTTATGATCTTTTACTGAGTCCTTCTCCTTGGCTACAGTGGTGCTGAGGAGGGTGGAGGTCTGTGTGCTGGTGGTTCTGGGGAGATGTGAATCAGTTTCTCCTTGGATGAAGATGGCACAGCTCTGGGGAGACCTGTGGGATGTTTTTATTCCCCCTGCTATTGTATACCTCATTTATTATTGTCTGTCACATATGTTTTTGGACAGTGAGAGATTCTCGCAGTATTTAAAAGACGCTGCTGGGAATTGTGCTGTCAGCACTCCAAGAACAATGAGGAAAGCCAAAAATAACTGTTTACTTTCACTAATGACAGCACATGGGTCTCCCCTGGGGTGGGTTTTGTGCTTGGACCCTGGAGCAAGCCCAGGGGTGCTTGAACCCGAGTGCATCAAAGGGATGCAGGGTCAGCTGAGCATGGACATCCCACTGGGACAGGCTCTGCCTCACCCCACAGCCTGGAGGCTCTGTATTTCAGAGGTTCAGATGTTTGGTTTGCTCCTCGTCCTCCCTCTGCCTTGTTCCCATTCCCATCCTGGGAGGGTGAGGAGGACCAAGATGTTGTCATCTCCCACTGGGAATCCTGTGGACAGACAGACCACCCTGCCTGAGCATCAGATGGGAACCAGCAGGATGGTGGTGGCTCATGTCCTCCCCATGGTGTGTCTGTAGCTGGTGGCAAGATGGGCTCCTGATTGCCCTCTCTCCCTGTGCCTGCAAGGCTGAATTAACCCAGTTGTCTTCCTCTGCAGTTCCTGAGCTACCTCGGTGCCTGCGACCGGCTGCTGAAGCAGGGCTATGAGGAAGGGCAGGTGGAGGAGGCCATGGAAATGTTCCAGTACTCAGAGAAAAAGGTTAGTGGGACAGCAGAGCCCAGCCCCTTGTGGTGTGTCCTCCAGGCTCGCTCCTCCAGCAGACTGCCTGCTTCCCTCTCCCTCTGCCACCCCTTGTACAGTCTCATGGGGGGTCAGACCCGCTGCCCTGCCTGCAGTGGGACCCCCATAAGGACCCTCTGGGGAAGGACACCTGCTCCACCCTCTTCTCCATCCATCTTGTCACCTTGTTGTGCAGCCCAGTGTTCACTCAGCCCCTGTGCAGGGAATCCCATCCCAAGCCCACCAGCACCCGCACTTGCTCCCTCCCTCCCAGCTCAGCTTCAGGGAGAAAAACTGGTGGCACACTGAGCATTGGTCTCCATCTCAGTTTCCTCTTGGGTAATGAAGAACTTGGGGAGGTGGAACTGCTAGAAATGTGGGCTGGCACTGTTTGATGGGATGCCAACAGCCCATAGGATTGTCGTGTCACCGCTTGATAGGGCAGTGACAGTGGGACGGTGCCCAGGTCTCAGTGTCAGGGAAAGGGTTATTTATTGAGGACACAGCTCTGGGTGATGCCATGGTGCTGGGGCCCAGCCTGAGCAAGGGGGGAAGCAGGGCAAATGAATTCCAGCTTGTGCTCACTGGCTTTTCCTGCTCTCCTTATAATGCAGACAAGCACTGCATGGAACTGATACAAACTTTATAAGGAATAAGTGAAGCTGGAGGCTGACTTTATTCAATATTTCTTATTTAAGAAGTTTAAATGCTATCAGTGATGTGTGTGTCCTTAGGATGCTGTGGTGGTGCCCTTTGGTGGTGATACAGCCCAGCCATGGTGTCTGGCTGCAGCCTTGTCCCACAGCTCTGCTTCTGCTGCAACCCCACGATGGATCCACCCGGGATAGCATCATTCCTCTCTCTTCCTTCTTCCTCCAGGCAGCTGAATTCTTGCATCTGTTGGCTCAGTTTAATGATATGGGTTTCCAGCAAAATGAAATCAAAGAAGTTCTTTTGCTTTGTGGGAATCAGAGGGAGAGGGCACTGGAAGAGCTTGTGATGAAAACCCACTGAGCATCATCCTGGACCCATCACAGCTTCCCCTCTCCAGACTGGACCAGAAGGACTTGGGTGGTTCTGCTGCTCCATCCCCTCCCCTGGGAACAATCAGACACAGACCTTCACAGCTCTGCCTTGGTGTCTCATCTCATTTTATGGACATCCGTCATAGGAGTGTTTATCATTCAGGCTTCATAGCAGGAATATTTATCTCCTCACCCACACATCCCCACCCTGATCATCTCAGCTGTTCAGATTAGATGAAGTAAGATCCAAACCGCCTTCAGCTTAGAGTTTTGCAAAACTCAAGCCATAGTGTTCTCCCTCCACCTGGGGTGATGGGTGTCATGTTTTCAGCTACAATCAAATGTGGATTCTTAAGAGATTATATAAATCAACAGAAGAAATTGTTTTCCTAAAATCAGAAGGCTCCTGAAGGAACATGTGTTGGTCCTGGCTTGCTAAGAGTCTCAGCTGACTTAGTCATGGTTGAATATTGTAATTGAAATCCAGTTTGATCACATTAGCTTCTCCTTTTAAACCAGAAATGTGAGAAAAATACACAATTCCATGAGGCTAAGGAAAGAAAACAGGCTGCCCTTGCTCTGAAAGACATGAGGCTTATTCAGTGCAATCTAAAATGGTGGAGGTAAGGGTTTATCCTCTGTGAACTTCCTGAAATCAGAACAGAGAGATGGGGAACTGCTCACTGCCCTCATGCTCTGCCCAGTTCAGGGGATGCTTCCCTAAACTGCTCAGACAGTGGCTCCAAATGAAGTTGCATGAAAATCAGCACCTGGAACATCTGGATGCCCAGGGGAATTTCTGTATGTAGCTGAAGGACAAGAATGGGAGATTGGGATCAGCGTGTGGGATGCGTGTCTTGGCTTGGCGGTGGAACAGTGGACAGTGTTTTCACATGAAGTATGTTATTTTCCTGTGAATTAGACACAGATGTAATTTCTTTGAGTAAAGATGCTTGGGGGGGTTCTTCTGCAATGTGTTTGTGTCTTTTCCTGTCAGGGTGCCAACTGGCACAACCCAGCAGAGAAAATCCTTAGTTGCATTAGTACCATTTTTCCATTGTATCCTTCCAAACAATCTCCCAGCCCAATGTACTACCATTGAGGTAAAACACCATGTCTCTTCTCCCTGGATCTCCAGGTGGGTGCCAGACACCAGCAGGAAGGTACAGCTCTCCATAGCTGCCTTCAGTCTTGCCTGGGTGCAACAAGGAAACTTGGCATCCAAGTTTTGAGGGACTTGACCTATCCATTCCCAAGGATTCTTTGTGCTTACCCTTCTTCAATGACATGGAAACAGAAAACATAGTGCCTTTGGTGGCCAAAAGAGATACTCCTGAGGAGCTCACAGGCTCTTCTTGGAGCTCCCAGCCCTGTTTTTCCTCCAGCTTTCCCTTGGTTATACAAGCTTTTATTTTTGATATGGCCCTTATAAGGCAAGTCCATTCTACAGACAGCTTTTCCTTACGTGCCCCCGTGCCAAGATGATGTCACCTTAAAAAAGAAACTTGCAAAAGGTTAAACTGTGATTAGACCGATCGTGTCGCCTGGAACTGTGATCTTTGGCAGAGAGAACCCCTGAGGATGGAAGGGGGGAGATGAAGGTGCTGAGTCAGTGCCAGCGGCGTGGAATGTCGAGGGCTGAATTCTGGTGGAGCGACACAGATAGGCAACCTTGTGCCCACAGAGGCTGAGCAGCCCCTCACCCTCCTCAGAGGAGCCTCCTTGATCCCAGCTCATTGTTTCTTGCAGAGGTAAGAGCTGTATCTTTTTGCTCCCTTTGTGCCTAAAATTATCTTGTGTTAATTTGTTAATTACCTTGTGTGAATTGCAACAAATGACTCCTCTCTTGGGAGCATCCATGCCATGCTCGACAGCCTGCCAAGACCTGTACTTTCTCCCAAGTGCTGCACTTAAAATCTTTTGCATTTAGTCAACAAATATCTTTGCAAAACTCAAAAACCCAGTGTGTGGAGGTGGGGAGGAGATTGTATTGCTTGGTGCAGAGCTGTAGGGGAGGGGAGAGCCTGCCAAGTTCTGTGGTCCAGGGTTGGCCACAGGAGCCCAACATAAATATTTTAGTAACAGAATTATTTTAACTGTATTTTAGTGGACGTTTAAGCTGTTTGTTCAACCTGCAGTGGTTTTAAAGCAGCATTTCCATGTGCTGCTCTCAGTTAGGTGAAGACAATGTGAAATGTTAGTTGGCTTTGTCTGGGAGGAGCAAGGATTTGATTTGATGGGTTCCTGTAATGTTCCTCCTGGGGACACCAACACAATTCAAGTCAAGCTGCCCACAGTGCAGAGCTGGGGAAGGTCCCTTGGTGTTCCCTGCATTCCCAAGCCACCACCACACCTGCACCTCCACCAGCTGCATCCCATCACAGGTGACAGCAGGATGGTGGCCTGGCCCAGTGGCAGGGGACAAATGGGGACAAGGCGGATCTATCTGGCCATGGGTGTGAGCTGGGGTTTTCTGGTTTGTTTTGGTTTGTGGTTGCATTAAGTGAGTTTATTCTCAAATGAGGGAACTGTTTTGAAAATTCTGAGAACTTGGTGAGGGTAAGCATGGAGCTATTTGAGGCATCACAGCTAGTATGCCCTTCCCCTCCATCCTGGCCAGGATCCTGAAGCCTGACCCATGGATGGGAGACCAGCTGACCACAGTCTGGGTTTGCTGCTGCCCTGGTCCCCACAGCACTGGGGTCACACAGGGAGCTTTGTCCTCTCCAGCCCCACCCCAGAGCTGGTGTGGGAGGTTGGCAATGTTCCTCTCCAGGCAGTGGGATCTCATGGGAACAGCTCCTCTGGCTTTGGAGCTCTGCAAGACTGGTATCACCATGCAATGATGCTGCTCCCTCCTCTCCTTCCCTTTTTGTACCCTCTGTATTCCAAGCTTTGCCATGGCCTCAGAAGACCCTGACTTGGCTTGAAAAAGCCTCTGACAAGAGCCAACTCTTGCCACCCCGTTGTGTCTGTGCTGGGGCTTAGGGGGATGACAGATGTTTCCCATTTCCCAGAAAACACTTGGTGCATTAAGCACCTGATGCCCAGGAGCTGCTTTCCTTGACCCCCCATCTCCCCTCCTCCTCCTGGGACCCTGCTGTGGCCATGGAGATCTCCCAGGGGAGCACAGGGCTGTGTGGGAACTGTGCTCTGAAACGGAGCCACAGCTGAAAAAGCATTCAGGGACAGGAGGGAGTCCTGACATGGATCCCTGTTAGGAGGTATTATCCTTCAGAAGGGAGGAAAAATCCCAAACCCAAGAGTAATGAAAACTCAATAATGAGAGGCTTTTCTGTAGCTTTCCTTTTAATTCTGGGGCATAATGAATGTTTGCCCATCAGGGCAGAGAAGAGGTGGGGTCCTGCACACCCTCAAAGCGAAGTCAGAATACATAAACCCCATGTTTGCCCCTCTCTGGTGTCAGTCCTCTGCAGAAGCCACAAAGCCCCACACATGATTGGCTCATGATCCCACATCTGACAGGACTTTGTGCCCCTGCAGGGCAGGCAGAGGCAGCAGCAACCGCCTGTAGTCCCTTCCCCTCAGGCAGGGTCTAGTGACACCTCCAAGGTCCAATGTGAGGCAACCCTGGACCTGAGCTCAGCTCCACAGAAGAGGAAGGGAGCCCAGGGGAGCAGGAAATGCAGAGCCAAGGCCATGTGCAAGGAGAGCACCCTGACATGGGATGAGGGACCACCTACGTCGCGATGTCATGGTCACGTCTTGGCAGCCGCAGGAGGAAGGTCTGCAGGGAGCCACTGCGTGGGAAACCTGCCCGCTCCTTCTTCTGCTTCCAGGTCTCCTCTTCCACAGAGTAGAGCAGTGTCAGCATCTTGTTGACAGTATAGATGGTGTCCCCCCTGACCACAGCGGTGAACAGGGCTCCCTTGCTGTTCAGGAACTGCCCGGGCAGGGCTGTCCACTGCCGTGATGTCAGGTTGAAGCAGTCGATGACACAACGCAGGAAGTCGTCGTAGGGGCCATTGCGCATGACGTAGAGGTTGTCACGGTGGGCCACCATGCAGTGCCCGTAGCTCTGGTGCCGCTTGAGCTCAGTGACGGGAAGCCACTCGTCCCTCTGGGTCTCGTACTCATAGATGACTGTGGTGTCCAGTGGCTGCCACAAGCAAACGAAGATCTGCCCCATGGCTTGGGCACAGGGCGCCGCCGTGCTTGGCTGCGGCAGGTCAGAGACAAATGTCCAGGTGCTGGAGGCCACGTCGTACCTCTCCACAGACTTGAGGGAGATCTTCTCATACTCCCCCCCAATGGCGTAGAGGAAGCCCTCGTGGCCCACCAGCCTGACGTCGTAGCGCAGCTGGTGAGGGCTGGGGAACTCACTCCAGGCGTTGGCGTCGGCGTCATAGCAGAAGCTGCTCTCCACCACCTGCTTGTTGGCCCCGTAGACACCACCCACGATGTAGATCTTATTATCCATGGTTGCCATGCCGGCTAGGAATGTGCTGGCGCTCAGTGGCAGGCAGGAGAGGGTCCTCCATGTGTTGGTCTCCTCATCCAGATAGCAGATGGTCCTGGAGAGGTCCTCCAAGAACTCAAAGGTGGGCGTGTGGGCTCCCACTGCCACAAAGGTGCTGGGTAGGAGGGCTTCCACGTAGGCCAGCAGGTCATCGGAGAGGCAGTCCAGGTACTCCTCCAGCTCAGTGTAGCTGTCCCTGATGTACAGCGCGGCACAGTGGAAGAGATCCAGGAGGCCGAATATGGCAGCGGCTTGGTACAGCAGGATGCAGTTGTCAGAGTTGATGGAGTGGATCAAGTACTTGGCCAAGGGCTTCACCTGCAGGAAGGCAGCACACTCCACTGCCTGGAAGGTCTCCTCACTGCCGAGGATGGGCCTCTCGCCCGCCAGCACCCGCAGCATGGCGAGGAACCCGGCCGCACTCAGCTCCCCCAGTCTGATCTCCTCCTGCGTGCTCTCCCTCATGCCTGAGCGGAAGAGGGCACGGAAGTACTCACTGCTCTCCACCAGCAGGGTCTTCTCCACCCAGAATGACTGCTCCTCCACCCGGATACGCACCCGCTCTGGGGGCCCTGCCTGGGAGCCTTCCTCCTCTGGGGTCATCCTCACCCAGGGGTCAGTGGCTCCCCAGGCTTGGGGAGCAGCCGATGCCCCTCCGTTCTGTGCCCCAGCACAGCCCCCTCCTGCCTCCTCCACCCTTGATGCCTTTGCTGCACTGCCCGGCGGCCTTGTAATATAAATACCTTGGGCTAAAGATAGCCGAGCTCGTGACCGGGGCCTTTCAAAGGCATCCGCCGAGCTCAGCTGCCCACCCAAACTCAGGCAGGGCTCCAGCATCACTGACCAGCACTGGGCACAGCACAGGTGCCCGGATCATCCCGTGGAGTGTGCCCAGCCAGTCCAGGGAAACTCAGTTTTGCTCTCGCCACTCTTGGACATCATCACTGCGATGCCCTAAAGAGACGGTCCCCATCTCGGAGAGTGAAACACATTTGCACAGCTGGGAAGAGCACATTATCACAGTGTTCTATTTTTTTTTTCCCCTTAAAAAGTTGAGTTTATGGCCACAACATTGGCAAACCTCAGTGCCATCCAACCTGGCTTTGGGAAGGGGGCTTGGCCACCCCCCCTCCCCGTGTGGCCATGGGCAGAGAGACCTCTGTGGCCCTCCCTAGGGAGGAGGCATCAGCAACCCAGGCAACATCCATCCCAGGTACAAGGAGCCATAAGCCAGGCTGTGCTTCACGTTGTGGTCTTATGGTGAGAAACACAAAGTGCAGTGACGCCTTTTCAGCAAAAAACTCTCCTCTGATCTTATGGCTCACCCACTCCCCATAACGCTCGGCTGTGGGCAAAGATAAACTCTGTGCCTGTGACTGGCACAGAGGTTGACAGTGAAGAAAAGTGTTATTTGTGGCACATTGCTCATATGTGTTCTATTAACAGCTTTTTCTGGCTAGAAATCCCATTTCGCCTCTGCCCTGGGGTGCCAAGGAGGGCCGACAGCAGAGCTTACCTGAGGGGCTGTTTCCCAGGTCTCCCCATCACCACCTGTAGCTGGTGCTCAGTTTTTATGAATAATTTAACCTGAGTAGCCCAGCCTGTTGCAGGTCTGTTTTTTCCTCCTTTCTTAGCCCCTCATCCCAGCACCTGGGAAACTCTCAGGGCAACGCATGATGGCAAAGCCACTGCCACAAGGGCATAGCACCAGCAGGTTCCCCAAAAATTTCAGTTTAGGGGAGAAGGGAAGAGCTTTGCACTTGTGCTGCTGTCATTGACCATCATGGATACCCAGCTTAAAATACCACATTGCCTTTAAGTCTCTTTGACCTTTGTTCAAAGGGGGTCTGCTTCCCACAGGGGAATGATCCCTGTGATCCCCGTCCTCCCCATCCGTGGGTCTTGCAGGGACTTCTACACTCCCAGACTATTTTGGGAGGGTTTAAAAATATCCTGCCTGCATTAATGGGCAATATTCCCAATGGTGCAGCAGCCCCGTGTGGACACAGAGCTGCCTTCACCCCCAGCCTCGGCCACAGAAACCCCTCGGGGCCGGCCCAGTGGCTGCATCCTGCAGTCCCGGGCACTGAGCCCCATCCCAAATGGCTCTGATCGCCATGACAACACTGACTTCAGCCTCTGCCACCTACTCAGGCTCAGAGACACTGGGTGCTGGCTGATGGATTGGTTCGGGCACTGGTGAGTATTCCCCGGGCTCCCTTTCCCCCTTGGGATCGAGTCTTTTGGATGGGAAAAGGGTGTTTTTTCCCCTGGAAAGTCTCAGCTGGCAGCAGAAGGTGTCTGTGTTTAGCTGTATCCGAAGGGGCCGGGCAGGGGTGGGCAAGGTGGCTGAACAGGCAGCATCGCTCTGGGGTGCTGCTCCTGCCTGCCGGAGGTGTGATGAGTGCACCAGCCTCAGCCAGGGCGGCGGGACCAGGCGTGGGCTTGCTGGGGACACGGCGAGGAGCTGGGGACACATCGAGGGGCTGGGCACACGGCAGTGTGCTGGGGGCTCAAGAGGGTGCGGGACACATCAAGGTGCCAGGACATGACGAGGTGTCTGCCGAGCGGAGGCACGGCAGGTTCCAGGCCTGGGGGTCCCTGCCCGAAGCTCCGGGAGCTCGGGGGGCCGGAGTGCCCTGCCGGGGGGACCGTCCTCGGGGCGGCCGGGGCAGCGTGTCCAGCCCCGCGCGGCGGGGCCGCTTTCCTTACAAGGAGTTTGGCTGGATCCGAGCGGCGGGAGCCGCGCTCGCCTTCGCCCGCCTCATTCATCGCAGCCCTGGCCGCGCAGGGGCCGCTGATCCCCAGCCCCGCATCGCCCCCGGCCCCGCATCCCCTCCGGCCGTGGCTTTTAAGGTGGGCGGCTGCGTTTCTCTTCTCTTTCTGGGATGTGAAGGGTGGGCAGAGGGCTGGGGTGGTCCCCGTCTTTTGGTGGGGTGCCAGCCGCGGGATGGGGATGCTGTCCACCCCGGCTCCAGGATGTGGGTGGAGAAGGGAAGATTTCCTTCCCTGGTGCTTCTAAGCCCCCTTTCCCCCAGGCTGGAGCACCCCACGAGCCAGGCAGTGAGGAGGTCCCCACCCGGCACGGCAGCGGGTGTCCCATGTGCCCCCGCTCTCTCCCGCAGGACCGAGGATGTCCTCGATGTTCAGCAAACCCCGAACCAGCGGCGAGCGGCCGCTCCAGAGCCCACTCCCCGAGTGCAACGTGGCCATCCTGGGGTGCCGAGGGGCCGGCAAGTCAGGTGAGGAGGGCACCCTGCCACCACAGGGATGACTGGACATCGGGGGCTGCCGGGGTGGCAATGCCATGGGGGGACACCTTCCTCACCTGCCTCTCACCTCCTGCAGCTCTGACCGTGAAGTTTCTAACCAAGAGGTTCATCAGTGAATATGATCCCGACTTGGGTAAGACTCTTTCTCATCCCATGGAGCATCCTTCCCATCTCCCATGTTTCCCATGAATACAACATTTAAGGGGGGAAGAAAAAAAAAACAAGAAGGGCTGGATTTGACCCAAACTCGCTTGTAAAAACAGAGGTAAAAGCAGTGCTCTCTCCACAGGCATATCCCATGGGCAAACATCAGCTCCTCACATCGCCCCAAAGAAACCACAGGCTGAATTTTTGGGGCTCCTTGGGGAGCTTCTCATGCCTCCTGCTGGCTCTGGGGGTGTCAGACAGGGGAAGGGCTGGGGGAATGAGGGGGGTGTGGAGTGGGCGATCCTGGGGGCTGAGCTTCGCAGCAAGCAGTTCTGGGCACTTTTTTCCACTCGTTTGAGTAATTAATAACTATTTTTCTAGGCCTGACTCCAGGCCACAGCGAAGAACCATAAATGATTTATCCAGGGACATTAGGGAGATATGGACTTTGTCCAGGAACCAGCTCCAGCCCCTAATAATTCAGTGACTCTTAGGAAAGAAGGATAAATCCTTTCCTCCTTGGATATTTTTGGGAATGTGGTTTCATCTTCCCACGTCAAAACCTTTCCGAAACACATCCATTAGGAGCTGGCCCAGAGAAAGCATCTTTCTCCCGGGGGAACTGCTCAACGNAAAATTTCAGTTTAGGGGAGAAGGGAAGAGCTTTGCACTTGTGCTGCTGTCATTGACCATCATGGATACCCAGCTTAAAATACCACATTGCCTTTAAGTCTCTTTGACCTTTGTTCAAAGGGGGTCTGCTTCCCACAGGGGAATGATCCCTGTGATCCCCGTCCTCCCCATCCGTGGGTCTTGCAGGGACTTCTACACTCCCAGACTATTTTGGGAGGGTTTAAAAATACCCTGCCTGCATTAATGGGCAATATTCCCAATGGTGCAGCAGCCCCGTGTGGACACAGAGCTGCCTTCACCCCCAGCCTCGGCCACAGAAACCCCTCGGGGCCGGCCCAGTGGCTGCATCCTGCAGTCCCGGGCACTGAGCCCCATCCCAAATGGCTCTGATCGCCATGACAACACTGACTTCAGCCTCTGCCACCTACTCAGGCTCAGAGACACTGGGTGCTGGCTGATGGATTGGTTCGGGCACTGGTGAGTATTCCCCGGGCTCCCTTTCCCCCTTGGGATCGAGTCTTTTGGATGGGAAAAGGGTGTTTTTTCCCCTGGAAAGTCTCAGCTGGCAGCAGAAGGTGTCTGTGTTTAGCTGTATCCGAAGGGGCCGGGCAGGGGTGGGCAAGGTGGCTGAACAGGCAGCATCGCTCTGGGGTGCTGCTCCTGCCTGCCGGAGGTGTGATGAGTGCACCAGCCTCAGCCAGGGCGGCGGGACCAGGCGTGGGCTTGCTGGGGACACGGCGAGGAGCTGGGGACACATCGAGGGGCTGGGCACACGGCAGTGTGCTGGGGGCTCAAGAGGGTGCGGGACACATCAAGGTGCCAGGACATGACGAGGTGTCTGCCGAGCGGAGGCACGGCAGGTTCCAGGCCTGGGGGTCCCTGCCCGAAGCTCCGGGAGCTCGGGGGGCCGGAGTGCCCTGCCGGGGGGACCGTCCTCGGGGCGGCCGGGGCAGCGTGTCCAGCCCCGCGCGGCGGGGCCGCTTTCCTTACAAGGAGTTTGGCTGGATCCGAGCGGCGGGAGCCGCGCTCGCCTTCGCCCGCCTCATTCATCGCAGCCCTGGCCGCGCAGGGGCCGCTGATCCCCAGCCCCGCATCGCCCCCGGCCCCGCATCCCCTCCGGCCGTGGCTTTTAAGGTGGGCGGCTGCGTTTCTCTTCTCTTTCTGGGATGTGAAGGGTGGGCAGAGGGCTGGGGTGGTCCCCGTCTTTTGGTGGGGTGCCAGCCGCGGGATGGGGATGCTGTCCACCCCGGCTCCAGGATGTGGGTGGAGAAGGGAAGATTTCCTTCCCTGGTGCTTCTAAGCCCCCTTTCCCCCAGGCTGGAGCACCCCACGAGCCAGGCAGTGAGGAGGTCCCCACCCGGCACGGCAGCGGGTGTCCCATGTGCCCCCGCTCTCTCCCGCAGGACCGAGGATGTCCTCGATGTTCAGCAAACCCCGAACCAGCGGCGAGCGGCCGCTCCAGAGCCCACTCCCCGAGTGCAACGTGGCCATCCTGGGGTGCCGAGGGGCCGGCAAGTCAGGTGAGGAGGGCACCCTGCCACCACAGGGATGACTGGACATCGGGGGCTGCCGGGGTGGCAATGCCATGGGGGGACACCTTCCTCACCTGCCTCTCACCTCCTGCAGCTCTGACCGTGAAGTTTCTAACCAAGAGGTTCATCAGTGAATATGATCCCGACTTGGGTAAGACTCTTTCTCATCCCATGGAGCATCCTTCCCATCTCCCATGTTTCCCATGAATACAACATTTAAGGGGGGAAGAAAAAAAAAACAAGAAGGGCTGGATTTGACCCAAACTCGCTTGTAAAAACAGAGGTAAAAGCAGTGCTCTCTCCACAGGCATATCCCATGGGCAAACATCAGCTCCTCACATCGCCCCAAAGAAACCACAGGCTGAATTTTTGGGGCTCCTTGGGGAGCTTCTCATGCCTCCTGCTGGCTCTGGGGGTGTCAGACAGGGGAAGGGCTGGGGGAATGAGGGGGGTGTGGAGTGGGCGATCCTGGGGGCTGAGCTTCGCAGCAAGCAGTTCTGGGCACTTTTTTCCACTCGTTTGAGTAATTAATAACTATTTTTCTAGGCCTGACTCCAGGCCACAGCGAAGAACCATAAATGATTTATCCAGGGACATTAGGGAGATATGGACTTTGTCCAGGAACCAGCTCCAGCCCCTAATAATTCAGTGACTCTTAGGAAAGAAGGATAAATCCTTTCCTCCTTGGATATTTTTGGGAATGTGGTTTCATCTTCCCACGTCAAAACCTTTCCGAAACACATCCATTAGGAGCTGGCCCAGAGAAAGCATCTTTCTCCCGGGGGAACTGCTCAACGGCTCTCCCTGCCTGCCTGCCTGCCTTCCAAAAGAAAAGGCTGCTCCTCTCGCCTGATTTATTGGAAACAGCCCCATGTCATGCCTCCAGCTCGCTTTATCTCTCCAAGGTGTGGCTTTTAGATAAGGGCTGAGCCTCAGGTGCAGTGATGGTTGTGACAGGCTCCTTCTCCTTCCTCCTTCTCCCACCAGAGCCCACGTTTGTGGCACGCAGGGGGACATAAGCACTGCTAGCTGGGCCTGCCCAGCAGCATCACCACCAGTCCCCCAAAATAACGTTGTCTCAGGAGAAGCAAGGTGGGAGGAGCTGGTGGAGGATGCTCCTCTTAGGGCTGAGATTTTTCCACAGTGTCCCAAGCATCCAGGGTTTTGCCTGCCTTTGGAGAAGATGGGACATCCCAGGTCATCCTCACAACCACCCTTCTCCTTGCAGAAGACACCTACGCCTCGGAGGAGCTGGTGGACCAGCAGACTGTGCTGCTGAAGGTGATGGACACTGCTGACCAGGTGAGACACTGGGGCACTGCTGGCTCCAAATGGACAGCGTGATCCACCTGGATCATGGCTGGACCACAGCTCAGCTGGTCCTCTCACCCCCAGGACGGCCCTGGGAACTGCGAGCGCTACCTGTGCTGGGCCAGTGCCTTCCTCGTCGTCTACAGCATCGATGACAGGAGGAGTTTTGAGGGCTGCCAGCGCTACCTCGAGGTGCTCGCCCTGCACGCGCAGAGCTGCCAGCGCCGCTGCCCTGTGTTCCTGCTGGGAAACAAGCTGGACATGGAGCAGTACAGGTATCGGGCATGTAGTAAGGCTGGCTGTTCCCAGAGGGAGAGAGCTCACGCATCCTCTCATGCCTACAGCTGGGATGCAAACCCGAAATCTCATTATTTTTTTAAGGGTATTTCCACCCCCATTAGTATTTGCCACATTCTCCCACATCTCTGAGGATCCTGCTCTCCTGCCCAGGGGATGATGTGTTTATTTTGAGCTCATTGGTATTTTTCAGTGGGATGTTTTTCAGCTGCGTGGTGAGGCAGCGTCACCACCCCTGGCAGGGCTTGAGCCAGAGGAGCCCCTCTGGACATGCCCTTCCTTTCTCTGGAGCCCTCTAGTCCCAGCCCCGCTGCCAGGACTGGATGTGCCTGATGTGTTTTTCTGGCCTTTTGTGCTTCTCTGTGGTCCCACAGGTCCCAGAGTCATGTGCATTGCTGAACCCCCATGCTCCCAGCATGGAGGAGTCTCCCCACAGAGGGATCTCCTCCCCACTTCCCAATGCACTGCTATCACACCCCTCCCAGCTCCCTGGAACATCCCCCGCACAGGAAGCTGTCTGATTCCCCAGAGACCCACATAGCCCATTACTCTGGGATTTCAAGAAAGGCAAAAGTCTTTTTGGATTCATGTCCCCTGCTTGTCCCAGGGGGTGACAAATGGGTGCTACCCTGGTGCTGACCAGGAAGCAGATGTTGGGTGCAGGCTCCGTTGCCTGCACGTTTTTGGGGTGGCTGCAGTGCCCCAAGGGATGCTGCACCTGTGCCCTCCGCTCTTGCCAGGCAGGTGCCCTCAGCCGAAGGGATGTCCCTCGCCAGCAGGTTCGGGTGCCTCTTCCACGAGGTGTCAGCATGCCAGGACTTTGCAGGGGTGCAGCACGTGTTCCACGAGGCCGTGCGGGAGGTGCGGCGCCAGGCCGAGTGGAACCTGCCCATCCGGCCACTCTTCATCACCGAGGAGCGTCCCTGCCCGCCTGTGGCCACCTCCCTGGCCCTGCCCACCCACCACGGCCTGGCCACCTGCACCTTCAACACCCTCTCCACTGTCAACTACAAGGAGATCCCCTCGGTGGCCCAGGCCAAGCTGGTCACCGTCAAGTCCTCGCGGGCTCAGAGCAAGAGGAAGGCTCCCACGCTCACCTTGCTGAAAGGCTTCAAGATATTTTAGGATGTGTCCCTGTGGGCTGTGGAGAGGGAGGCGAGAGACCCTCATCCATCCCCCTGGCTCTGCAAGGGCTCAGACTTGCAGATGTGATGGACTCCTGGGCACCTCAGCAGCTGCTGGCAGGTGATGGCCCTGCTCTTCCTACTGGTGGCAACTTGGCAAGCAGGAGGGTGCTGAGAGGCCAACATGAGCTGTGGCATCACTCTGCCTGCCCCTGCCCAGCGCTGCTGCAGTGTTTGCACCCTGACCTGCCACTGGCACTGAGGCCAGCTCGGTTTTCCATGAGGATCCAGCAGCTCCTGGAGGAGCCAGAGCCGTGAGCATCACTGGGAGGGCAAGGGCTGTCCCCAGGGCACCCAGCCAGCTTGGGCACCTGGCACACAGCAACAGGAGCCCGGGAAGGGGCAATTAATCATTAATCCAGCATGGAGGCACCATCTCCTTTGTCCCACAGATCCCCGACTGAGCAATAAGTAGGAGGATTTTTTTTTATTTTAACTCCAAATAAAAAAGGTGCAGATACTGTTTCAGCTGGCTAAAGGCCTCAGGTGGCCTGAAACTGATTACCACACATCAAACGTAAGTCACACGAAAATTGCTGCTTTTTAAATCAAGTTGTTACACTGTAGTGTCCCTTTCCAAAGGCTTTGCAAGGAGATGCTTCACTGATGAGGACAAGATCTGAAAAACCTTTGCTTAAAAGACTGATGTATTTCTAAAAATGTCCTAAATTATTTCATGGCTTCTGCACATGCCCATGAAGGGAATTCTGGAGCACCCCACGCTCTGCCTGTGCCCAAGCCAGAGCCATGGGCTGGACATTTAATTTCAGGTGCTCTATCAGGTTAAATGTTCTGCTTCTCCCTGGAGTTGCAGTTACTCTGCAGAATAAAATATCCACGTGTATATTTGTACATATATCCACATATATCCACATATATATATATGACCTTACTGACAGAGATTCAATATGGGATTTCGATCGACCACTTTGGGAAGTATTTTAATAAAGATGATTTCTGAAAAGAATGGACGTGCCTCAGCTTCAGTGTGGCTGTTTTCGTGGTGGGAAGTGAGGGTGTCTTCCCTGGTAGACTGCAGGACAGCCTTCCACCTCCTGCCTGTCCCCTCCTGCCCTGGCTCAGCTCCAGCTGTTTGCAGCACCTGAGGGAGCAGCAAAGCTGGTGCTGGAGAGAAGGCTGGAGGCAGCTGAGAACAGCAGGGGAACATCAGCCAGGCAAGAATTGAGCTGGGGAGACAGAGGTTGCATTGAGCCCAGGGCCTCTCCTTTGGATGCAACTCTGCTGCTTTCCTGTTTTTCTTTCTCCAGGTTGAACTGCTATTTTAAAGTTCCATCCCTACAAAATGAGACATTCCCATACCTTCCTTAAGGCCTACATGGTCTGACTTCAGCTGTGGCTATATGGCCTCCTCAGACACATCTGTGTACAGGGATGTGACGGTCCCATCCTTCCACTGCACCACCACTTCCCCTGCTCTCTGGTCCTGGGGCACCAGCTCCTGTGTTTGTGGCTCAGTTGGGCTGTATTCCTGCACAGGTATCAGGGCTTTCTTGGCATCCACCTCAGCCTGCAGGGAGGTTGGCACTGCTTCTCTGCTCATGGTCTTCCTTTTCCTGCAGGGAGGGCACAACAAGGACACGTGGAGTGAAGCAGCAAGCCCAGCCCACATCTGGGGGCAAGTACCCACCCTGGGTGATGGTCACAGCCACCAACTGGCACCATGTCCCTGGAGGACACCAGCTGCTCAGGGGCAAACCCCACCAGCTGCACTGTGTCAGGTAAGTGCCCTGAAGTGTTTGAGCACACACAGCTGTGGGATTCCCACTTGGAGAGCACAGAGCTCCCAATGCCAGGAACAGCACCCAGCCAGCACTAGAGGAAGAGCTTGGCAGGCTCAGAGCATTAGCTCTTTTCTCATCTGAAGATGACAGCTCTGACCCAGAGGTAAGTTTTCATGCTGTAGCAAACAGTGAGTTGCTCCTCTGCTATGAGGTTGTTGTGCAGCAACAGGGGAACAGCATGGGAATGCTGATGGGGAAAGGCTAGGAGTCCTGCTCAGAGCCCCTGGGCTTAGGGGAGGGCACCTCACACCACACAGTTGTCACCACTTCTCTCCCAGCAGCCCTGCTGGGCCAGGCAGAGCTGTGCAGACCCTTTACTGGTGAGGATGCAGGGCCTGGAGAAGGAAGGTGGCTTGTTCCAAGTGACACACAAGGAGGGCAGAGATCAGGCAAGGTTTTATAACAAAATACCATTCAAAGGGAGTTTGTCTTTGCTATTCTTCCCCTCAGTCAGAGTTTGTCCTGCCCTGCCAAACCCCTGCGTCTGTCTCCCTGTGGGGGTTTCAGCACACCACTACACACCAAAAGATCCCCAAATTTTCCTGTCTCACCTGTTTCGCACAATGTTGATGGTCAGAAGGACAAGACCCAAAATAAAGGTTGCAAGGGAAAGTGCAAGGATGGAGTAATTCCATGTTGAGGCTGGGGAAAGCAGAGAGGCAGCATTAGCAGGCACAGCACAGTGTGACCCATAGAGCTAAGCCAGGCATTTCCTGAGGTCACCCAGAATGCTCCATCCTTGACTCTGTCCCTGATTTTTGTGCCTTTGAAGTTGATCCTTGTGGCACTGACCTCCTCATATCAATCTGCTCCCTCCACCCTGCCAAAATCACTGGTTATCCCAGACCTTTGCTCTTTTGTCAGGCTCTGCCTGGAAAGAGAATGAACCACTCTCTGGGAGAGACACTACCTTGGCAAAGCCTCATGCCTGCCTTCACCCACAGCCTGCCTCTTCCAGAGGTGAAACTGAGGCTTTGTGTGTCTGGGGTAAATCGGCTCCTTGGGTAATTCCCTCAGGCATCTCTGTTAGGCAGGAGGGGAACAGCAATGGGCTGTGTCTCAGCCCAGGAACACCAGTGGCACTTACGGTCTTCTCTGCGGAAGAACCAGAGCAGCTCCTCCAGCTGTTCCTGGTCCATACCCAGGGGAAGGGTGGCATTGCCTGCTGTGTGCTCATATACCTGTGGGCTGGTCAGGGCAAGCGGGAAGTACCTGCTGTGCCCGGCACTGGCTGTGGAGGAAAGAGCAGAAAGTTGTGATGGTCACTCACTGCAGTCCTTCAGACTGGAGATGACCTTCCCTTTTGCTCCCAAGGTTGCCCAGCACGTCTCTCCAAGCAGGCAGAATGCAGCCCTGAGGGCACAGCCTGACCTCCTGCATGGAGAAGTGGAGAGCATTTTTGCCTGCAGCCCCCATTATGGTGGGGCACCAGGGCTGGAAAGCCCCCAGGATGCTGGCAGGGCCTTTCCACATTCCCCAGCACAGTGTGTGTCTGTTCCACTGGTCTCTGGGTGAGCAGCACTCACCAGATTTCTCCTCGCACACGCTCCTGTCCACAGCGTCCTGCCACTGTGCCTTGGGGCCTGTCACCTCACTGAGAGCAACTCCTTTCCTGTTTGCCACCAGGTAGCTCTGGCTGGTGCTCAGAGGAGAGAGCAGTGAGTTGGAGCAGTCCCAGCTCGTATAGCCTGTGCTGGCACAGAGACTTGTCTGCACTCTGTCAGCCCCCGACGTGGAGAGGCAGCTCTGCGTGCCACGATTCACCAAAGAGTCACCGTGCCAAGACCAGTCCTGGAAATCTGACTCTGGGTTACAGTCCTCCAGCAATAAATCTCGGTTTATTGGGCTGGCTTGTAAACACAGCTTGAATCTAGCATTTTTTATCAGGAAAGCTTCAGAGCCTGCAAAGAAATCAGAAAGTATATATATGAGTGTGGCCAACCCCAAAGCACAAGACACACACAGAGGACAAATGGGGATGACACCCAGTTCTGGAACTGGGGCCCAACTTTTCCCATGGCCCAGCCAGGCTGCTGCTGGTGTATACTGAGGAAAATGGAGCAAGAAACCATATTCCCAGAAAGTTGTCTTTGCACATGTGACCTACTTCACCCACACCATTATTCTCTAAGCCACGACTCTACCTTGCAGCAGAAAAAATGGGATTATCCAAAATAAATTCATGTTTGTATATGCAGCTGGGATGGATCACACCTTCACCAGTGTTTCTTCAGTGTGTGGATGCCTGGAAAGGAGAGAGAGAGAAACCAGGGAGTTGAGGGATAACCTGATTCCTGTCTCTGCTCCAGCTCTGTCTTCAGAGAATACATACTTTGGACAGTGTCTACCTGCTGCCAATCCATGGATGGCAGAATGAGGGTGTAGAGATGAGGAAGTGTGGGGCTGAGCTCTAAGAAGAGGCAAGGCCAGCTTACCATCAAGGCTGGGGTGTCTCCCATCCCTCAGGGAAGCAGAAAGCCTCTCTTTGACCTTTAGTCCCTCATTTGTCAATGGCACCCATCCAGGTTTTATGGCTGCTTGTCCAAATTAGTTCTTAAGCCTCCTTTGGAGAGACCTGCCCTGAGCAGGGGTTCCTGTATGTCCACTGTGAGTTGGTGAGGTGTTTAGGTGGCTCTCCCCAGCCCACAGCTCACTGGTCTCACCTGAACCATCACCCACTGGGCAGGTCAATGGCACTGCAACACATGTGCGTCCCTCAGACACTCTGGCCCCACAGGCCATTAATTATTATAGGAATACTTTTACAACAGTCAACTTTCACCTGCCTTTGTTGTGTGGCCTGGAACTGTCTGAAACTGTTCCCTGGAAATTGCCCATGAGCATGTTCCACCGTGCCAGGCGTGTCAACAACGGTGTTGCTGACTCCTCCGCGAAGCATTTGTCCCTTCGGTTATAGACCTAATGATTGCTACTATTTTGTTCCCGTTCTCAATGTCTTCACAATTCAAAGTTCACATTTTACAGCTAACCAGGCATGCAGGCTTGCTCCCTGCTGCCAGAAAACCACCTGCTAGCAAAATCCCCCTCTTTGAGGAGGGGGCTCTCAGGTACATACGTGGTCCACTTTGTATTTCAGAAAATGTGGGTAAAGCTGCTCCCTGAAGTTAGATGTGCCAATTACCTTCCTGTCCAGGTAACCTTTAGCTTATTCACATGGATCACCCCTCACAAAGGAGGAAATAAAGTCTTGGTGCCAACGAAAATAAGTTCAAGTCAGCTACACCCTAATAAGAAGTGGCATTTGAATGTGTTAAATCTTGCTGTGCAAGGCTTCTAACTAATCATTTGCTCCAACAGAAATATTTGACAAGCATGTTGCTGATTTTCTCCTAAGGTGTTTCATAACTTGTGGGCCACCTCCTGGTGTCCATGCACAGCAGGGATGCTGGAAAGCTGCTGGAAGTACTTCACAACTTCATAAAGAAGTGACCAACTTCCAAATCTTCCCAGACACAGGAGGCCAGAACTTCCCAGGTACAGCACAGCAGGAGATGGATATTTATTATGAGTTAACAGGAGATTTAGGTAAAATACTTTAAAGGAAACTCCTGTTATTTCACAGGTCTTTTACCTCTACATCACACTAACCAAACTAGTTTTGTTCATCAAGGCTACAAAGCAGTGTTCTCAGGCCAGCGCATCTACCCCAGCGGAGAGCTGAGCAGGATCCAGAACTTTGCCTGCACCACCAGTTTTCCCAGTAAGGAAACAGTGAGTCCCACAATTCTGATGAGTTTGGATATTTCAGCCTGAAAGAGAGATTTTTGAAAGCCATCTCCTCCAGCCTCCCCCACACAGCTGCTCTGTCCTGCTGCCACATCCCACCAGGCAAGCTGGGAGAGTGAGGGGGAGGTTCTTCTCCATCGCTCCCCTGCCTGCACATCTCACAGTGACTTTGGCTGCTAGTGGGTGGGGGTGAGCCCTTGGATCCAGGTCTTTGCAACTCCAAGCTGTGGACTTGGGTCTTCTGTCCTTCTGAAGGCACCCAAGACCCTTCTGAGGTTTCTTCCCAGCTCAGGTACAACATGGGAAGCTCAAATGAGAGAGAGCTGGTACATTTTATACTTGCCTGGAAGGATAAGAAAGAACAAAGAGCCCAGAACCTCTCAAGGGAACATTTTACCTGTGACATTTTGAGTTTATATTTACACCTGAACATTTGTGTAATTTTTTTTCTTCTTGGAAATGGAATTTTCACATCAAAAGCTGCAAAATCTGTATGCTGTGTGTATTTTAGGAACAGTCACTCACCAGTGCTGTCCCAAATCCTCCTGTGGATCTGTGGGCTTTCGTAGCATTCAATGAAATTTCAAGAAATTACAGAAAAATGGCAAGTGAGTGGTTTTGATCCCAGAACTTCAGTGTAAATCCTTTCTCATAATGGAAGCCCTTGGAGATCTGAGAGCCACCACATGCAGAAGGCAGAGCTGAGGGATTGGTGCTGTAAAGTTTGGCATGACCAGCAAGGGGCCTGTGCCATGTGGGAACACAGGAACACACACGTCCCCACTGCACGTGGACTCTTTCCAACCAGGGCACAGCACATGGTGCTGTGAAACCATCCTGTGCTTTTGATGGTGGGTTTTGCCAGCTCTAATAGTCACAGTTGCTCATCAAGACACACATTGCCCTCACTCTGCAAATGAGAAGTCGTTAGGTATGTGCTATATTGGTATAAGTAAAGATGGGGGGAAATCTTCTGGGAATACCATCAAGTCCAGCTTCTCTTAAGATGATAATGTCCCTCTGGACTCCCTGCTCAATACTCACTACACAGTGGGGGACAATGCATTTAGAACACCCCAGTCTTTCTAAAACAGTCTCCTCTTGTCATCCAGACGCTCTCTCTGATGGTTATCTTAACTAATTGCTTTAAAATGAGTCAGTTATTCCAAATACAGCATTAAAGGGGGCTGCCCTGGTTTTGGGTTATTACAGGATATACAATAGCACATCATGGAGATGCAAATGGATGGGTTGGTTTATAAAAGTACATTAAGGACAGAGTTCCATTACAGAACAGAAGAAAAAATTATTAATATTTAAAATATCAAAGCAAGAAGGCAGTCTGTGCTCTTTGTTAACCTTTGTAAAGTCAAAAGTTAAAGAGCAAATATAAGTTATATTATACATTTTCTTTTGACTGATTTCCAGGCTGATATGCAGGAGTTATCCCACCCTGCTTCTTACTTGCTATTTAGACAGGCTCTTCTTAGACAGCCTTCACTTGAAATTTCCAAGGATTTGAGCTTTCTATCTGGAATAAATAAATAAGCCTTTCTTTACAGATAGCCATAAATTAACCCAGCTGGTGCATGCCCATTAATCTCTGCTAACTCACCAGAAACACGCAGTTCCCAGCAGGGACAGAGCTACATTTCTTCCTTCAGCCCTGCCATCCGCAGAGGACCCGTCAGTGGCGGTGTCACCGTGGCAATGCAGTGACAGGCTCCCCGTGCTCCAGCTCTGGATGTGCTACGAGCTGTGATTCATTCTGCTCCTGAGTCATGTGTGAAGGCCAGTCCAAGAGGTGAGGTACACTCTGGCCCCTGAGAAAACACACCTCTTTAGTGGGACAATTTACAGCAGGAGGTGAATGACCTTTTCCCAAAGAATGAACTGTAGGAACTTCCAGTGTATTTGCTCAAGCTATTGGCATAATCAGTATTAAAAGAGCATGCTGAGTAGAATGACACTCAGTAATAAGTTACTCTGGAGTTAAAGATAACGTTCACTCCGCCTGGCTCAGTCCTCATTGCCTGCAGGAAGCATGTCCTGATAAAGCAGATATAATTATTTTTTTTTAGTGAATGGTTATTCTAAGGCTCTCAGAGTATCTTACAGAGCAACCAACTTTGCAGGCAAAGCACAAAGCACCCATGAGAGATTTTGCCATCCTTGTTTCACAGGTACTGGCAACACCTGGCTAAGTCAATAGTCTGCCAAGAGGCTCTGCAGGCTGATGTGCTGCTTTTTGTGCCAGCCTCGTTGGGAAAGGAGAATTCCCCCTCCCTGAACTCCCTGATCCATGGATGGAGCTGCATGCTGCAAAGCAAGAGAGATACACCTCTCAGTGATGGGCATGGGACACACAGGTAACTGGAGACAGGCACAGTGTCCTTATATTTGTCCTGTTCTCAGTGTTTGCCTTGAAATAAAGTGTTCAAGGCTCGGTTGGACAGGACTTGGAACAGCCTTGACTGGTGGAAGGTGTCCTGCCCCTGGCAAGGGTGTTGGAATGAGATGATCCTTAAGGTCCCTTCCAACCCAACCCATTTTATAATTCTATGATCTTTGGCACTGAAGCTTTGCTCTGGTGCAATTAATCCTTTGAATCCTATCTCACATCCTCATCAGAGCTTCCCTGGCTGCCCCTCTGAAGTCTCATCCAGCAGACATGTGTACTCCCCACACAGATGTTTCACTGCTCAGCCTCAGCCTGGCAGCGATCAGATGAGAGCTCAGAAACTCATCCTGCAGGAAACAAGAGCTCCTCTCTGCTGAGGGAGGCAGGTCCAGCCAGGACATCCCACCACACTGTAAATTGTGCTGTCTTTCTTCCTCAATTTAAGCTGGATCATTTAAAAAGTGCCATCACAGTAGGGAACGCTTTTCTAGTGCCTTTGTGACCACTGCCAGGGAAGGGGTGCAGGAACAGGCCAGCAAGAGGTCTCACAAGCTGCACAACCAAATCCTCTGGCTCACTGAGAAAGGTGCAAAGAAGACACCTGGTTCCAGAGTAATCTCAGAGTAGAGGGATAGAGATGCTGCCCATGGTGAAGAGGTGACTGTAAGAAGTGGATGGGGACTGCAAAGCCCCAGAAAGGTTCCTTTTCATCCCCATTTTCTACATGGATTCATTTATGTGTCAATGTTTCAATTATAAAGAAAAAATCATTTCCACAAGGTCTGTGTGCAAGCTGAGCGTGATGTTATAATCCACATTTCCCCAACCCAAACCAGGTGGAGAAGCCTGATCAGAGGACACAGAGTGCCTGTGACCCCTGCAACAACACAGGTACCTCTGCAGCTCCACAGTGACCACCTGGCTCCTGTCCTGCATTGGGCTGTTTGCAGGAAAGGTGCCCAACAGCTCCTCCCATATGGGAGACCCCCACATCCCTCCCGCAGCCCTGGCAAGCCTGGTGTCCCCCAGGCAGTGGCAAAGCCATGGGCTGCCTCCACTCACCTCCCTGGGGTGCAGTGGGGCAGGGACAAACCTCGGTGCACCAGCACAGCAGCTCCTGTTCCACCCATGATAACCCACCCAAAACAGTGTCAGGATGCAGGTAGGTGGCTGAGATGGACTCAGCGTGATGCACATGGAAATAAAAGCAATTTCCCACTGGCTGGAGTTGGCTCTTGTGCCCAGTAATCCTCTCCTTTTCCAGAGAACCAAGAATGCTTTCAGGAGAAACCTCTTCAGCAAGGCCGTGAGTGTTTGGTTTTGTGGCTCCCCTGACAACACTGGCACTGGTTAATGGGAGATATCTTTATACTTCTTGGAGACACTTTTAGTGTCCTGGCCAGGAAGCAAAGTGGAGATAAGATGTTGATTTGTGTTCTGTTTCCTCCTCGGATTTGTCTTCACTACTCTTGGGAAGAACTTGTCTGACCTTGCTGTTTCAATTTTGCTTATCTTTTTTGATCCCTTCAGTGTCTTTGACCTGAAATGCTTGGTTACAGAATAACTAAACATTCAGGGTTGGGGTTTTTTTTTCATTCCATGTACAAAAGCAGAGTTCAAATGCAGCAGGAAAGCCAGATTTTTATTTTTTGGTGAAACAACCAGATAGTTACTTTGATCATGAAAAAATCTGTATCAAAATAAATCTTCAGTTAAAATTCACACAGACTGTGTCCAAGGCATAATATGGAATAACAGGCATAATCTGCTTGAACTGTGCAGTTGTATCAGAGCCAAGGATGAATTACTTGGGAGGGAATTTAAATGCACCTCGTAAACTCACTACAAATGAAACATTAAATTACTTTATGCTGGCAAAAGTTCAGTATGGAGTTACAGGAGCCTTACAACTACTGCCAGAAGTGAGAATCCATCTCCAGGGTTTAAGTCCTGGAGGAGCAGCAGGTGAAGCTCCACACGTGGTGCTGATGACATACTCAGTGCCTGGCCCTGATACCTGGAAATGAACACTGAGCACCAGCTGGATTCTGGGTTCAGACTTCCAGCTTTTGGGTGGCATTTGGGCCATCCAGACACACACTTACATCCCTGGCCTTTCTGAAGTGCTGGTGAGAAATCCAGGGCTTCACCCAAGACCTCAGAGAGCCGGTGTTTGCTGTCACCACACAGGTTGACTCCTTCCAGCCTTCCTTCCAGCAACTGTGTTTGCTGCCTCTGGAAACCATGAGTATTTTTCAGCACCTGAGGTATTACATAGATAAATTTTTCAGCAACTGAGATAAGGGCTGAAATTACACACTGTGCTGAGCACTGCTTGCTCTCGTTTGGGGCATGATACCCGTAAGTGCCTGTAATCACCTGGTTATTGTGCAACAACCAGTGGTTCCCTGTTTATGATGTCAGACTGCTTGCCTGCTCTTCTCCTCCATCTGCTTTCCAAGATGAACCACTCTGGGAGCTTTACTTTCTTCTCAAGCAGAAGCCAATCCTTCATCCTTGCTACTTTTTTGTTTATATTTGTATTTATTTTTACTATATCCTTTCATTTATGCACTAAGATGAGGCAGCTGGAATTGTGGAATTGAGTGTCCTGTACATGACTGAGCTGAGGATTTTTATGGGATTCCCAAAGTAATAGAAAAACTATAAGTTCTTTTGAGCAATTGATTTTTGCATACTGATTAGGAAATTACCTCAGTATTTGGTAGCATATTCTCCTTTTCTTAGGGTGCAGGGATGTGAGCACCTCAGTTAGGATGGCCTGGCTCATTTTTTTAAACATGTAACAGCATTTTCTCTTTAGTTTTCCTGTGTTTCTACCACTGGAAATGGTGGCATCTTCAATGTCTGAGAGAAGAGAACCCTAATAATGTGCAAACAGACGTGAAAAAGGGAATTAATATATACAGCATTGCTTAGTATGGTATAAAATTTCACTTTCCTTATTGATCCTTCCCTCGTGTATCCAACATAAAATTCTGCCACCCATTTTCCAAGTAATTTACATGTTTTCACTGGCATATGTTTCCAGATTCTCACACTCCATGCTGCAGAAATTTCTAGTGGCAAAGACTGTAGGATAAACTGTGATTTAGATGCACAGGGAACTTGTGTATGTGATTTACATTAAAAGCTACACAAATAAACCATCTTCCCAACGAGGGGAAAGAATGTTCTTAGCAGAATGATAAAATATTTTCATACTTATGTTATGGGAGAGGACAGTTCTTCAAGTGGTGATTCTGACCCCATAGTTTACAAGAGAACATTTTTTGAGTTATTGTCACTGTTAAAACGAAGCTGTCCATGGAGGCAGAGACTGAAAACAGCTTTTCAAATGCTGTTGGAGCAGTGGCTGTGGGGTCAACAGCCCTTTCTGCCCCTGATGTTTTTCCATGTTATCTTTGCACTGAGGCAGCACAGACAATTGATGGTCAGGGTTGAGGGCCATGACCACAGATGACACCACTTGGGAGCACCGACACGGCAGGGCTGGAGCTGTGAGAGCAGCACAGCCCCTGAGGGCTGCCCTGACAGCTCCCACTGCCCCACACCACAGTCAGAATCACAGAATTGTCAGGGTTGGAAGGGACCTCTGGAGATCATAGAATCACAGAATCATAGAATGGATTGGGTTGGAAAAGACCTCCGAGATCATCAAGTCCAACCCTTGGTCCAACTCCAGTCCCTTTACCAGATCATGGCACTCAGGGCCACGGCCAAGCTCAGTTTAAAAACCTCCAGGGATGGGGAATCCACCCCCTCTCTGGGCAGCCCATTCCAATCCCTGAGCACTCTCTCTGGAAAGGATTTTTTTCTGCTCTCCAATTTCCCCTGGCAGAGCTTGAGCCTGTGACCAGCGACTGTGGGTCCCTTCCAACTCAGAACAGTCTGTGATTCTGTGACAGGACCCGAGGGAGCGGCACGAGCTGAGGCGGGGAGGGTTAGGTGGGACCTCAGGAGGGGCTTCATTCCCCAGAGGGTGGTGGGCACGGCCCCAAGGCTGCCAGAGCTGCAGGAGTTTTGGATAATCCCCTCAGGCACAGGGCTGGTGGGATGGCTGGGGTAGAGCCCACTGACCCCACAATGCCAGCGGTCCCCTCACAATGCTGGAGGGGGTCCCCTCACGATGCCGGCGAGTCCCCTCCCGCCCTCTCTCCGCTCCCTCCGCTCCCTCAGGGCAGGGCCGGCCCCGGCCGGGGCGGGTCCCGTCGCGTCATCGCCGCGCGCCGAGGGCGATGCGGGCCCGGCTACTGCGGGCGCCGCCATGGCGGGTGCTGTTCTTTGGCACCGACCGCTTCGCCTTGACCGCCCTGCGAGCCCTGCGGGACGCGAGGTACTGGCGCCCGGGAGGGGGCACACGGGAGCGGACACGGGCCTGAGGGCAGAGGGGACACGGGCCTGAGGGGAAATGGGTCTGAGGGGAGACGGGTCTGAGGGGAGACGGGTCTGAGGGGAGATGGACCTGAGGGGAGACGGGCCTGAGGGGAGACGGGTCTGGGGGAAAATGGGTCTGAGGGGAGATGGTCCTGGGGGGA
>VWZD01004113.1:1049295-1314303 GCA_013396695.1 Sakesphorus luctuosus | reverse complement strand
AGAGGGGGCTCAGGGGGGGCGGGGGTGGGGGAAAATGGGTGTGGGGGGAGATGGTCCTGGGGGGAAGACAGGCTTGGGGGAACACGGGCCTGAGGGGAGATGGGTCTGAGGGAAGACGGGCCTGGGGTAGACAAGTCTGAGGGAAGACGAGAGAGGGGAGATGGGCCTGAGGGGAGACAGGAGAGGGAAGATGGGCCTGAGGGGAAATGGGCCTGGGGGGAGACGGGTCTGGGAGGGACAAGGGGCAGTGAGGGGAGCCTGGGGGGGCGGCGGGCTCTGAGGGGTGCGGAGCCTGAGGGGACGCGGCAGGGGCTGTGAAGGATGAGGGAGGGCTGAGTACCAAGGGATGGGACATGAGACCAGTGATGGGGGTCACTGGGGGATGAGGTGAGGTCGGGACCGTGGGTTGGGCTGAGAGTGGTGGAGAAGTGGAGGAGAAGGAGCCTGAGGGTGGGACAGGGACCAGGACCACAAACACTGGGGGGGTTGGTGAGGAGGGTCTGGGGCTGGAAGGAGGAGCCCGGGGTGGTGAGTGGGTTGAGGGCAGGGATGGGGTACCAAGGAGGGGGTGGGAGGAGGAGAGGCAGGTCCTGTGAATGGCACAGTGAGGGGTGGAGGTGACCCAGCCCTCACCTGTCCCTTGTCCCTTCAACTCCTTGTCCCCCTCAGGGAGCCCAGCGAGGCCCCGCTGGTGTCGCGGCTGGAGGTGGTGACGCTGCCCTGCCGCCTGCCCAGGGACCTGCCCGTGAGGAGCTGTGCCCGTGAGCTCCAGCTGCCTGTGCACGAGTGGCCGCACACGGGGCCCCCGGGGCAGTTTGATGTGGGTGTGGTGGCATCGTTCGGGCGCCTCCTCAGCGAGGACCTTATTCTGCAGTTCCCATAGTAAGTGAGTGGACAGGACATCTGTCACTGTGCTCTGGTTTTGAGTCAGCACCTGTGACATGTAGCAGGTGAGGTCAGCTGCTTCCCTGAGTTCATCTGCTTAGCCTGAGCCTTGCTGCTGGCATTGTGAGGTTCACTGTTCTTCAACACGTTGATGTAAATTTATGTCAGTGTTTGGCAGAATGTGTTTACCCTTATTCCTCTCATCTCTCTTTCTGTGTTTGCTGAGAAACTGACTTTATATAGTGTGAATTTTCCTTTAACTGTTTAAGTGGAATGACCTGCCCAGAGAGGTGGTGGGTTCACCATCCCTGAAGGTTTTTAAACTGAGCTTGGCCGTGGCACTGAGTGCCATGATCTGGTAAAGGGACTGGAGTTGGACCAAGGGTTGGACTTGATGATCTCGGAGGTGTTTTCCAACCCAATCCATTCTATGGTTCTATATAATCCAGTAACACTTCAGATGGTCTGAGTAAATAATTCTTGAAGTAGGTTCACTGTCACGCATGTTGCACACCAATTTCTGTGTGCTCCAAGCGCTGTTCCTATTCTGACCTTGAGTGATTTCATTTCAGTGGAGTGCTGAATGTCCATCCCAGCTGTCTCCCACGATGGCGTGGCCCTGCACCCATCGTCCACACGGTGCTTCATGGTGATAAGGTGACTGGGGTGACAATTATGGAAATAAGACCAAAAAGGTGGGTTTGATGTGCTTTCCAAACAACTCACTCCTGCTGTTGCCTCTCAGAGCTTTAAATCATCACCACTGAAGTGATAATTTACATCGTCCTACATAATGACTGTTGTTTAATGTGGGTGTTTAATATTAGAATTTGAAACACTTAGAAATGTTCATCTGACCGTATGAGATTTGTCACAATTACAGTGTTTTAGTGAGTGTGTCATTTGCACTCCAGGCCTGTTCTCTGATTCTTAACATTATTACAGGGGGCAGAGAATTGTCACACAGGTCTACCAGTAGACCTGGTGTGACAGGACAGAAAAGATCTGGTTTTCAGACTTCAGAGTCACCTGTAACCTCCTGTAAGCCAACAGAGGACAACTAATTTCCTGTCTAGGCATGAGACAGTTTATGTGGTTTAGTTTCAGCCCAAACTCTGGCTTAAAAGGCTTGTGAAAACACATTATCCTAGTTATCTTTTCTTTCTTAGGTGCTTGTCTGAATAGAGATCTGGGGAAAGAACAAAAGAATTTGAATACTCACATTGTTTCTTCTGAGATCTCATGTTCTGAACTGTAAACTGTGTGTTCAGACCAGTCTCAGGTTGCTGAGGTGAATCTTGCTGCCAAGATAGATCTGATATTCCTTTCCCTGTGTTGTCTTGTAAACCAAATTGTCTGATAATGTGAAATGACATGTGGAAAATAATTTTAGAGGGACAAAAGGGTAATTAGTAACTGGGCTGATGTACTGAATGTGGGTTTTGAGCTGCTAATTGATTTTAGCTTCTCCAGTAAGGTCGTGTGTTTTCTGCTCACAGGTTTGATGTAGGTCCAATCATTAAGCAGGAAGAGGTTGCTGTTCCTCCCCGCTGTACAGCACAGGAGCTGGAAGGGATCTTAGCAAAGACGGGTGCAAACATGGTAAAGTCCTGCCAGCTGGGCCACTTCTAATTAATACCTTGCTTTTAACATGTGCAAACAGAATTCTTGTTAATCTTGTTCTGAGTTAGCTGCAACTATAAGAGGAGAATGATCTGAAACTTGGTGTTTGTGAGCACTTTGCCTTGCTGAGAGCTGAGTGGTCTGTGATGAGCTCTCACTGTTGGTCCTGTTGCTGTTTTGCTTCCATTCAGTGAAGAACACAAAGTGCTGCACATGGAAACAGTGCAGGTTCTTCTTTCATTGAAAGCTGCTTTTTCATCTCAATAATCAGCTTCTGTGCTGTTCTGACATTAATATCAGAGAGGTTATCATCCATAAAGAAATACTTGGGGTTTTTATCATCAGTGGAAAGGATGTCTTTAGTGTGTTTGTGTGTATGATACAAGCCTTATATACTGATCCAATTTTCTAAAAGCTCACAAGAAAGTTTCACTGCTGAAAAATTTTTACTTTGTTTATTATTGTTTATGACTAATACCCTATTCAAACTTTAATTTTGCAGCTGTTGGCAGTTCTGAAAAACTTGCCTGAAAGTTTAAAAAACAAAAAAGAGCAGCCAAAAGAAGGAGTAACATTTGGTAGGTACACATCCTATTTAATGTGACTTATCCATTTTTTCTTTTATCAAATGGGAAACTTTTAAGTTTCCTGCTGTGTGAGTTGTGTTTTTGTTAGATTCCTTTATCAGTATGGTCTCTTCACTGCCTTCTCTGGCTTAAAAGAATCATAGAGGGAAAAATGCTTCAGAAATCTCCAGACTTACTACATGAGGTTTATTTTTTTGTAGTTGCTTGTACATCATGAAAATCACTGTTGATGCCACAAAATCTGAGTTCTTCATGGTTGTAATGCAGACAAAAGAGTTCAGCTGTGTTTGTAAGCATGTTATCAGTTTGCAATGCAATGGGTAAATAGGAGAACAACAGAATAAAATATAAATAATCCAAACTGAGATTTTTACAAAATGTTTTCTCCACTTGTTGTCTGAGGTACCTGTGGCTGGATGGTAAACCTGCCACTGGTCAGGATAAACTGAGGTTTAAGATAGGATAAAGTAGCACAGCTTTTTGTTTGCAAAAAGATGCAAAACAAAATACAAAGTCTTTAATTTCTCTTTTCCCTCCCAGCTCCCAAAATCTCTATAGTGAAGAGTTGTATAAAATGGGAGGAGCAAACAGCTACACAAATAATTCAGCTGCATCGTGCAATAGGAAGTATGGTAAGACAGTGGATTTTTTTTTAACCCTTTCCTGTCCTTTAGCATGGCTGAGTTTGTGTTGATATTTTAACTAATGACTAAACCTCAAGTTTAGTTATTTTAGCCTCTGTAACCTAGCATGTGTTTTAAAATCCTGGTAGTTCAGTATTAGAGGTGGAAATAATGTGGAAGAGAATTCTAATGAACCTGATCCCAAGTGTGAAATCAGCTCAATAATGTTATAGTTTTCTCTGAGGTTTCTCCTGATGGGTTTGAGAGTGTTTGGAACACTGCAGTGACATCTCTGCATGGCAGTGAGCAGTGCAGACAGCTACAGTGAGGAGCTGTTGTAGCTAATGGCTAATTGTTTACCTCATTACTGCATCTGCTAATGGTTTGAGATCACAGGATCCCAGACTATTCTGAGTTGAAGGGACCCACAAGGATCATCAAGTCCAACTCTTCAGTCAATGGCCCACACAGGGGATTGAACCCATGACCTTGGCATTATTACAGCCAAGTTTTAACCAGCTGAGCTAATCTGATGAGGAAGAACAAGGGAGGTCTCCTGTCTAGACATACACATGAATTTTTCCCTAATGTTATTATCACAGGTATTTTGTATAAGTAAAAATCCCAGACAATTGGCCTGGAAATGGTGAAAATATGCTCTGTGTGTCATCTGCTTCTGTTTCTAGTTTCCTTTGCAGACACTCTGGAAGGGTACTCCTGTTAAACTCCTGGATTTTGTGGAAGTGGATAATATCCCTGGTTTTGCTGGTATTTGCTTTTAAATTAATCTGTTAAGTCAAATTTTATAACCATTTTCTGTAGGGATCTGAGCTCCATGTGGGCTGAGAGGAATGCCAGAGCAAACAGAGTAGTGAGTGTTCACAGATCAGATGCAGTGCCAGAGTGACTGTTCTGGTTCTTCCTGCTCATTTGGTTGTAATAAAACACAGAATACAATAAAATATTTTTGAGCTAAATAGTGACTCAAGATCGTTATCATGCTTCAAAGAGACAGAATTGTTTCAATCTTTTTTCTGTTATTGTTGGCATAAAAATGCAATCCAATCTTCCTTTGCTTTTAGATCAAATACTGAATGACTGTGGAGCTGTTCCTGGTTCACTGCTGTTCCATAAAGGGTCCCAAATACTGATAGTTCGATGCAAAGTAGGTTTTGCCCATTTGTTTTATGTTCAGTGCCCCAAAGATGAAGTTTTTATTATTTCTGTGTTGCATAACTTTGTTTTAATTGTCCATTGTTACCCTCTGTACTAGTTTAAATTACCACAAGACTTTTTTGTTGCCTTAAACTTTTTTAATTTCCACTCACAGGCTTTGCACTTACAAGCAAAAATTTGACACTTGTAAATGTAATGACATTAAATATGTATTCTATAAGCCAGGCTGTGACAGCTGAGGCTGATTTTAAAACGTGGAAGAAGCTAACTGCCATCTTTTGTTTTTATTTCTAGGAAGGCTGGGTTGGAATCAGAACAGTTGTATTAAAGAAGAAGCTTACAGCAGTTGACTTCTACAATGGATATATGCACTCTTGGTTCCAGCAGAACTCATGGACAGTTCATCAGGAATGCAGATTTCAAACACTCAAACTTAGCGCGGCAAAAAAAGACTCAGAGAGAGAGGGTAATATTGGCACAGGATATAAAACAATGGATGTATTTTAGAATGTCTGTAAGTTAATAGTAATATAAAATATTTCAAAGCCCTCCTGTAACATTCACCTTAATTAAGGGGTTTCCTCCCAAAGTGTTCAGTCTTACTGTCATCTGCATGTTTTCGTTGTGGGTTCCTTATGATGCTCCTCTTTCCCCATCAAACAAGAGTCTCTGAATGCTGAAGATGGTGAATAAATCCCTGTTTCTGCTGTTGAGAAATAAATTTATTTTTGTATAACGTTTTCAATTTCTTCTTGAGGACTTTTGGTATAGTTTTCCTCAGGCATAAATTTTGCACAGTTACTTTGATCTGGAAATACTAAAACCCAGTGCTTCTCTCATTCAGAGTTCAGGGCTCACTGAGATGCAGACTATCTAGTTTGATTTTGTTGTGGACCTTAAAATTCCTTTGGTATCCCCACACTGAGATGAATAACTTAGTTGGGAAAATCTAGAGTAGCTTACCCTGTCCATGATGATTTTCTTCCTTGTCCTTTCTGTTTTCATATCCTAGGATACATCCCATTTAATATTTGTGTGCCATCCATCCAGAAAGTTTACTATGATACTTTCTCCACCATGAGGAGTTAATCTAATCCAAGATTTTCCTCAACATGCCTTCATTTAGCATGGATAAGAAAGAGCATTTCAGGTGAAGAACCCCAAAACTGGTGACTCTTAAACTTTGTCTTAGAAGTAAGGTGGCACTGTGAGGATAACAGCAAAATAAAGACTGGCCACATCTTAGGAGCTGCTCTAATCATTGCTCAACTTTTTCCTGTTTTTTGTGAGTTCTACTGAAGTCAAAGCACAAAAATCTAGAAAAATGTATTACATCACAAGGATTAAAATGTTTCTGAAGAAGCATCTGTTAAAGCAGATGCCGCAGTATTTTCTTTAATTGCCATTGGTCCGACAATTAATCTGCCTCTGACAGGTTTTCCAAAACATACAGTCCTCCAAGAAATCCAAGCCTATGAATCAGAGTCAAAAACTGGAAACAGCAGCAAGGTGGAAGTCAGGCTCCTGTGGAGAATTCCTGTTGCCTCTGGCCGCAGACTTGGTGCAATTTTTGCTGCAGAAGTTCTAAATCTGGCAAGTTTGTTTCCAAGCAAATAATGTATTTTTGTGTTTTGCTCCTTGCAAGGGAAGGTTGTGGAGTCATTTTGCTTTTACTCTGTTTATATCTATGAAAGGCTAGTTACTGCCTTACACCCCTGGAAGGGTGGGTGGATGAGTGAGTTTTTTATGTGTTTTGGGAGTTTTTTGGGTTTTGCCACATCACTGGTCTCAGCTGTGGAGCTGCTTGCCTTGTGTTTTCCCTGCTGGAGCTTCTGGGAAGTTTTCATCAGTTATTTTTAAAGAACACTCATAGGCATCATTGGAATTCAAATATTCCATGTTTGCTGAGGATAAGAACGTTTTATTTTAAAGGCCCTTCCCCACAGATCAGCTGCATGATGAGGGTGTGGCCTCAGGCACAGATTGTATCAGAGGCTGAATTAGCAGAAAAATGAGTGTACCAAAAAAAATCCCACCCAAAAAGCCACAACCACAACTTAGAGATAATTTTTGTCACTAACGATAAAGAATTTTAGATTTATAAAATATTTTAGTTTACTGGGACTCAACAAATTTAGTGTTTTAGAACCCCACTTTTCTGATGGTCCAGGTCCCCAAGCAGTGGAAATGGATTGGGGTTCATTTATGACCTGAGCAGAATGAACAGCAAGGTGTGACTCCCACAGAAAGAATACAATCAAAAATTAAGGCAAAAAAATCCAGATTAAAAGTTTTTAGATAACCAAACTCCTAAATCAACCGGTTTGTTCCTTGGAATGGCTTGAGGAAATTATTTAAAAGTTCTTTAACTTCTTTGTGTGTATTTGGTTGTCAGTTTTAGATGGCGCCGCCTGTGAGACCTCTGTGGTCAGTCACGGCTGGCAGGCAGCAATTCCAGCTCTCACTAAGGCACAAAGCAACAGGAAAGAGTTTCCCGGCGTGTGTGGGGAGTTGGAGGTGGCATGTGCCCAGGATCCCTGTAGATGGAGCTCGCTGCATCTCCTTTGGGCAAACCCCAAGGTCAGCTGGACAGAAGGTGCTGAAAATCTGGTACAGAATGTCTTCAGTGAGTTGTTTAATAGCAAATAATGTCTAAACCATATTGCAGCTTGATACCTGTGCTTGTAACTTAGTCTTTTGATCTCTGCAGTTTGATTTAAGGCTTCTCTTGCTTTCTACACATAGACAGTTCTGTGTCACTTAACAGTTTATATCTTAGCTCTCAATATGCACAACTTTACCTCAGTTGTTTCATGGTGTGAAAGAAGATAAGATTAATTTATTTTTTTATGGAAGAGATCTTTGGCATGCTGTTTTTGGCATGGTGGAGAAGCTTTAAAGGGAATTGGTGTTCCCCAGGCAGCTGTTAGCCAAAATATCTCTTTGGAAACTTTGCTTTCACCTGGCTCTGCAGGGATTTAACTCAGTAAGTTATGAACATCTGATTATTTTTGCAGAACAGAAAAAATAAAAATGGGGCTTTCACTGATGAGGTGTGGAATAGCATGTCAGGGTTGACTCTGGAACATAAGACATGGTGATTCAATCCCCAGTACCACTGCTGAAGTTGAGTACAGCCACCCTGGCCATTGGAAAGGGATCCTAGCAAAATAAAACAGCTGTTCTCCTCTCAGGGGAAAGAAGGAAAGTAGCAGAGGTATTCATGGACCCAGCGCCCTCCATGGCCCAGTTTAACATCACTGAGGCCAAATTACTGGCAGAACTGCAAAGCGTTTGGGCACCAGAAGGGCTCTGGTGTTGGATGTGGATGATTTCATCATGGATTTCAAACAAGTGGCAGAGGGAATGATATTTCCTAGCATGCTGGTGACTCGCAGTTAGATGCATCTGTTTCATGTTCAGTAACCTTACTACTCCCCCTGCTTCCTAGGAAACCCTTTTATTCCTGTTTTCTGAATAAATTACAGATCAACAAGTGTAAATGACTAATCAGAGGAATAGCTGAGTCTTTTTATAAAGTTACTTGCAAAATCCCAAAATAATTTGATGGTTGAGGCAAGACAAGAATATCTCTCCTTTTGTTTATCCTAACTGCTGACGTCCTGATAGCTTCTGGGAAGCAGTAATTTCCCTTTTTTAAAAACAGGAGGGAGGGATTTGTCTGAGGGTTGGAAACTAAGTGACCTTAATGGAAGATGCTTTGCCATCATCACAAACCTGCTGACACTGAGGAGCCAGGTCTCCAGCCTTCAGCCTGTTCCTCAAGGTTGGTGGTCCGAAGGCCAAGGCCGAGGGAGGAGCTGAGTCCAGCCTTCCTGCATTCCTCCATCTGATGCTCTCCTTTGATATGTGGGAGTGTGGGTTAAGGTTTCAGGTTGCAGAAAGGACATTGCCATACACTGACCATAAACACAAGCTGGAGAAGTCAGAACTGACACTGAACTGTAGCATAAAACTTGTGTGAGTGGGGGATGCCAGCACCTGGTGCAGGTTTTTCTCCTGTATAAACTTGCTTAATGTATTTGGAACTATGGTGAAGTGTCAGCACTGAGTGGTGCTTGTGGGACCAAGGTTGTTTTCTGTGGATAGTGCTTAAGCACCCGTGTTTGAAACCTGTCTTGCTCCGTATCCAGCACACTCTGCCAGCAGCCTCGGAGAGCTCAGGGTCTCGGTGAGTGCACAATTAGTTTGTTCCTCCAAGTCAGCACTAAGCTGCAGAGGGGAACAGTTTGGGGAAACTTGGAGAGCCTCTGGCTGTTCCAGGCTGTAGGGCTGTGACCATTTCAGTGCTGTTCAGCAGACATTTCTCCCCAGGAGGAAGAGCCCTGCACTCTGCTGTGTTTGACTGGCGAGCCCACATGCGGCACAGGGATCATCTCCTGAGCCTGCTTTCATCCATTTATCTCCTGGGTTGGTCTGTAGAAGTCATTTGTGTTACTTCACCCTCAAAGTGATGAAACTAAGTTTGGGATTTGGCTGTCTGTCTGCAGAGGAGGAGGGGAGCAGAGGGAAGAGACATTTCTCTGCACAAGCCAAGAACTCTGTGGGAAGGTCCAAGCTAATGTTCCCCACTGGCTGCCTTGGCTCCGGCTCGTGCCAAGCCCTTGCAGCAGACTAGACACAAAAGAAAACACACAGAGTCTAAATTGATTGGTATGAAGAGGATGTGCCAGAGTATTCCACAGCTCTTCCTTTTCTGCTTCTCTTTGATAACTGTCAATTTGCAGAAAAACGTGGTTTATTAGTGGGTTTTTTACCTGTTTAAGCATAATTCAGGCTGCCCCGTGTCAGACCTGCAGATCTGTTCTGAAGCTTGCTAAGTGCTGTTGAATGATTCCCCATGCCCTTGATGGGCTGTAGGTGTGACAGCATAGACCTAGAACTGGCTTCACATCCATAGGAGGCGATTGGGTAGGACAGAGAAATGTGTTTGAATTCTAGTTTGCATCCAGTAGTGCTGCACACCTATTTGTGATCTCTCTCAGTGGGAATTTCAGTGTTGGAGGATTGCTGGCTTGTCTGCACCCCTAAAATTTATTGCCAGTGTTTGGGAGTAAACACAGGATGTCTTCTGTGCTGGTGAGGTCCTTGATTTCACTCTAGAAGTAGTGAGGGAAATTTAGTAGGTCACTTGGAGAGGGATCACTGTTTGAGCCCTCCTGTGGCCAGCTGTACCTTCCACTAAGAGCAGCTTCTTGCCCAGCAGTATTCTGCTGCTGAATGTGAGGAAAGCTTGTCTTCTCCCTGTCTCCTTACCCAGCCCTGCTCTACATTGCCTGGTTTCCTGTAATCCTTAAAGCATGAGTTCCCAGTCCTCTTTTTTCTCCATCTTGTTTAATTCCTTAATTCATCCCTGCCCAGACCTGCTGCTCTGCTTCTCCCCAGACTGTTGCTGACTCTCCACCTCTCAGGTTGGGAGAGATTACCTGACTGCAGCATGCTATGGCCAAACCCTGGACCTGGGGGAGCACCAGGCACCCACCAAACCCCTCACCTATACCCAGGATCAGTCTCACACAGATAAAGCTGTGACCTGTTTGCAAACAGAAAGATGAAATCCTGCAGGTTATTCTTTGCTCAGCTCTACACGTGGTTTATTTACTCAGGCATTTCAAACACAGAAGTGACACAGAGTTGTCCAAGTTACAAAATTACTTTTTTTATTAACCTACCCTATCATAGAGCACGGATTTTCTTGTCAAATAATGCAAGAAGCAAGAGAAAACTCTAGCTTTATCCACATGAAACCTACAAATCCACATGGCTTCTCTGTGCTATTGAGCATGTGAGTTCTTAGAAATGCAGCTGCCGGTAGCTTAGCTTGAATACTGTCATTCTAAAATAAGCCAGAAATAAATAAAATACTTACATTTCAAGTACGAAACCTTGCAGTTGAATTCAGTATGAGGAAATCAGTTTATTCCTTTTCATGTTACCAACTACTGTACAGGTACTTGGGCTGGCAAAGTCTGCAGATGCAGAACAGAAGAATGTTTTATGTACATGACTTAAATGAATCATATGTTTAGTCTTCCCTTTAGGTTATCGTGTGAAGCTGTTTAATGTCAGGCAGAAAGAAGATTTTTATGGTTGCATTTAATAAGACACGAACTCACTACTGCTGCTGGCCCCCAATTTTTGCCTGATGCCTTTCTGGTGGGGAAAAAAAAAGTGGCACCTTTATTATGTCTCACAAAAAATGACACCTACCAGCTTTCAATTAGGTTATTGCAGGTTGATGTTACTTTCAGATCATATTTAATTGAGTGTGAGTGACTTTACCAATGCTCCTGTCCAGCTCTAGGAGATGGGACGTTGACCTCTCATCGGGATCCTGCCCTGGTTGTTTCGGCGGCTTGCTGGTGGCCTCCGGTATGCGGGGCTTTGCCCTGGCAGCACCAGTACAGACTGCTGGCCCGAGTTCCTCTGAGACTGGAAGATGCTTTGCTCCGTTGGGCTCCTCTCTGAACAGGTAAAAGTCAACCCAACGCCAACATTGCTCTTCATGGTTCTGGAGGTGCCATCAGATGAGCCATCAAAACACCTGCCCAGGGCGATTTCCTTGGCGATCCTTGGGTCTTGGTCGGTGACGGTGTAAATGCCATAGTTGTGTCCCAGCGGGTCGAGAGGTGCCAGCATGGTGTACTCACTGGTGTCGTTGTTGGTGGCCATGGGGAGGTGGTTCACCAGGTACTCGTGGAGCATGCTGTTGACACTCACTCGGCGGCAGCTGCCCTGGGGCACCACTTTGACAAGCGTGCGGTCCACGCGGTCCTGGTCGAAGAGCATCCCGCTGCACTTGAACTCCACACAGGCTGCCGACACGTCCGGCTGCGTGGGGTCACGGATGCTGCGGACGTCCCTGATGCCATAGAGCCTGCCGATGGTACGTGGGTGTGTCCCACCCATGTTACGAGATCTTACGTTCACCTCTTGGGGTCCATTTATTTTTACTTTAATGTAGCAGGCTCTGAATTCCATGGGCTTGGGCCACCACGCAAGGTAGTCATCGGTCCAGCTCATGAGGTCATCTTCACTGAAGGGAACAGTGTTGAAGTCGTACCGGTCTCCCTCTATCCTGTAAAACCTGAAGTGAGCAGCACTGTGAGGAGCTTCCTCGCATTGACTAAGGTTTTCAAAGGCATAAATAGGGCCGTTGTTCTCTTCTGGGGAATTGGGGCTTGGCTTGGCCATGTTAATGCTGAATGCTGTTTTCTTAATGTTGGAATCCTCGTGGTCTGTCCTCCTGTAGTTGAGCTTGTTGAGGTATGGCTGTGGGACCCCAATAGCAGCAGGGTTGAGTTTGGGAGCAGAGGGCACAGCTTCAAGCTCTTCACCTCCCATGCTTGCCAAGATAAAAGCTCCATAGGCCTCAGGATTTTGCTCATCACAGAATGCAGGCACACAGGCACCGTTGGGACCGGTGACCACACTGTCGAAACGGCCCCACGCTCTGGGGTTGGAGGAGAACCCTGGTTCTGGCTCCATGTTTATAATAGAAATCACAACCCCTTGGATCTGCTCGCTTTGCAGAAATCTCTCACTTCTGTAGGCTCGGACTTTGACATAGCACCGCCTGCTCTCGGGGACATCCAGGTTAAAAAGCCGCCTTTCTTTGATCTCCATGTTCCCAACCAAAAAGGTTCTCTCCTCCCTTTTGCGCCGTCTGTTTTTCTCAATGTTGAAGTCCCCTTCTTCCTCCCACAACCCTGTCTCTGGGTTCAGGGACCAAAGCTTCATCTCTTGCAGGTGCTCTGGCATCTTGACCTGAGCAGCATCCAAGTGAACCTTCACGTCTTCTGCATTAAGGGACTCGGTGCCATGTTCATCGGTGAAGTCCACGGAAAACATGCCGTATGTGCGGAGCGGAAATACGTCTCCTTCCTCATCTACAAAGTTCAGGTCACTTTGTGTCACGGGGGCTGTGGACATGTTTCTCGGGTCCAGAAATGTCACACTGGCTTTCACTTTGCCTCTATAGGCCTCTCCATTTTTCCTATAAAATGCATTGGGAGGAATTTCTAATTCAGCAATTGGGTCATCTTCTTCCATTTCTCCCAAAGAGATCATGTTGGTTTCAGTGGATTCCAGTGTAACAGGGGGTTTCTTTCTCAGTAGCTTGATCTCGTGGAACACAGCACCTCCGTTTTCCTTGAAGGGCAGGACTTTTGTTGTGTTCACAAACTTCTGCAGCCGGTCCACGAAAGTTAGAACCAGTCTCTCCATGTCTGCTGGGACATGGATGGAGAAGGTTCCCTTGTAGCCAGTCATACTCACTCTCTTGTTCCCCATGTAGATGTGGCCAAACCTCAGTGGCTCTCCATTATCTGCTGCTGTGGCTCTGCCACGAACCATTATTTTGGTCTCTGTGCACTTTTTGCACCCACATTCCACGATCACTTTAGTGGGGAGCGTGTACCCATTGCAGGATATGTCCCTGGTTTCCATTTTGGATACCCCACAGCAGTAGGAGACGTTGTCCTTACACCGGAGTCCCTTGTCCAGCTTCCCCACACAGGTCTTTGCTGGGCACTTGCCCACATCGTAGTAGAAGGAGTCTGTGGCTTTTTGGAAGCAGTCGTGAGGAAGTCGGATTAGGTGGCTTTGGGGCTGGGGATCACAGGCTGCCTCTTCTCTTCCTGTTGAATAGGATTTCTTAATGAGCAGCAGGAAATAGTTCTACAGTCACTGTTAGTTGGTCTTAAATCCTCTGAGCTAAATATTGCTCCTAGTAACAGTGAGGTTTTTTAGGATTCTGGTGAGCTGAATTCATCTGGCCTCATTCAGAGAAGGAGGTAGCTTAGCTTTAGGTCCCTGATTAAGAGCTGTTTGTAAGAGCATCCCAGCTCCTCAGCTTACCCACAATGGCCATCCCACCAGCTAGATCTTCTGCAGCTGCCTGGCTTTTTGGCTATGGCCAGGCTAAAATGTGTCCTAAGGTTTAAAAAAAACCCTAAACGAACAGAAATATTCCCATAACAGCCAGCAAGTACAGTGAGAAATCTGCTGAAAGCAGCAGATTGAGCTTGGCAGGTCACCTGCAATCCAGAGCTCTGGTTTGTAGGGAGCATCTGGTTCATAACCAGCTCACGCAAGCTTATCTGCAGATGGATGCATGAAATAAACCTCAAATATTTTTCCTGCAACTTTCCTTTCCCACACGTATCACAGTTTCTGGTTCCTGCACACCGACACCTCCCCCGCTGCTTGGAGAGCACCAGGCACATTCTCTCTTACCTATGACATCCAGTTTGGCAACTTGGGACTTGGCCGACCCCCCGGCACTGCTGGCCTTGCAGAAGTACTCCCCTGACTGTTCTCTGTTCAGGTTCTTCAGAATCAGGTTGTTTTTATATTTGTACAAGGAGGGATCCAGCAGAGAGCCATTGTGGTACCTGCCAGGAACAGTTAAGGGGACAGAGGCTGACTGCCTGGCTGGAGCAGAGCGATGGCCTAGTCCTGCATCCTGTTCTGAGATTTTGCCAGAACTTCTGCCTTAGTTTCCCTAGTTTTAGTTATGTGGTATCACCTAAAAATTATTCTCCTTGCCCTGGCAGTACTGAGATGTGGCTGCTGGGCAGCTGGCAGGCAGGCAGGCAGAGCTGCCTGTCTTTCTGCTGAGGTTCTTAAACTCTTTTTTTGTTGTGTTTTTCCAGTGAATCCCTCAGTAGATGACAACGCTGTGCCAGCTCTGCACATCTTGAGGAAACCATCACTTGCAGCAATCAGTTCTTGGTGTATTTAGCAGGTTTATAGGTAAAACCCCACCCTTATGGAGATGATAAGGAGACAAAACTGGAATCTACAGGAGAGCTAAGACTTTTACCAGCTCAAACTGGAGTTCCTTACCAGAGGTAGCGATCAGGGGCTGGGCTCCCACGGGCATCGCAGCAGAGCGACACACTCTGTCCCACTCTCCTGGCTTTGTCCTCAGGGCTCTTGAAAATGTAGGGTTTGCCTGCAGGAGAAGGAAAAAGCCATCCCATTACTCACAATTTATTTCTGTTTACTGCATAAAGCCTCTGCATCCCCTGGTGGGGCTACCTGAGCGGTGCATCTGCACTTGGATTGCCAGGTTTCTCCGGTTGCTCTCGGGCACGGTGACAGTCGCTGTTGCATATTTGGCTTTCTTTATTTTAAGGGTGTTCTTGCCATCAGGGCAAATCCCTGGGATCCTAAACATGCCTCTGTTATCAGCCATTGTCAACAGCTTGAGTTTCTTGGCTTGCAGGTAGACCCGGGCATCGGCAGCGGGTGACCCATCCTCGAGAGACACCTTCCCGTGCAGAGTCGCATCTTCACACATGCAGGAGTCGCAGTCGGCATTGACACGGCCCATGGGGCAGGTGATGTTGCAGCCTGGAGGACAAGCAGGCAGGTCAAAACCCAGCACCACCTCCCCACAACGCTCACAGCACAGCCTCACGTCTGCTTTTAATTTAGATGCAATAAGGCAGATACTACATAAGGAATAAATTGTATCCAAAACATATTTTTCCTGATTACCCACAGCTGTGCATTAGAAACGCAGGGACGATGTAGTTTTGAACCTGACAATTAGTAGAAAGCAGGCACGTGGATGTAATTACAGCTAGGAACTGTTATTTACCTTCCCCAAAGGGCTGGATTTCGGGGAAATTTGAATCCACATCAGCATTGTCAGCTCTTAGCTCAACCATGGCAAAATTACAAATCCAAATGCCTTAAACTTTCTAGGTTTCTGTTAGCAACTCATGCCCAAAAGTTGTGACTTTGGTCTATCCCAAAAGCTGTCTCCCCTTATTCAATGGTATCCTTGCTTGGGCAGGATGTGGGGTACTTGCCAAGTGAGCATTACCCAATGGATTTAACAATTGGTCTCCCAGTGATTCTGGAACATATTTGTTACCTATAGTGATTAATCCTAAATAATAATCTGTCTCTTCCCAAGGCTCAGGTCATTCCTTTTACAATCACAGAGCATCCCTGTGCAGCAGCCCGCTGATGATTTTTTTCAAAGCTGGAAATAAATGTAAGAAATCAGGGAAACCCTGAAACAACTTTCCTGCAGAAAACATTGACTGTTTTCAGAATTGTTTGGTTAAAAGGGGATTATAAGAATAATATAATTGATTACAAGCCCCTTCAGGGGCTGTGGCAATTTGATATTCCCAACATTTTCCTTCTGGAGATTGCATGGAGGCAGCGGCCTGCAATTGCTGACTCCACCCTGAGAGCTGCTGTTATAATGAGATTAATGGGATTTTCTTCTATATTGCCAAGATCTTTGTGAGTCCCTGATGATCCCCCATATCTGGATGCCCCTGTTATCTTGCTATTGGCTATAAACTCCCCATGCTCTGCTCCTGGTACTCTCCAGCCATGCTCGGGAATCACAAAATTCTGGCAAAGGAGAGGCTAGTAAAAGGACAGCAAAGGGAGTGCAGTGCCTACAGGGTGGTAAGACCAGGACATCCTCCCCTGCCCGTAAGTGAGGTTGTAAGAGCACCTGAGCAAACATGTCCAATGCAGAGCCGCCCTTCCTCAGTTGCTTCATTACAGTGCACACCCCAGAGGTGCTCAGCTAGGCAGGATCTGGTGCGCTTCTGCACCCCGGTTTGGCCACACTTTGCTGAGCACTCACTCCATTTCGACCATGGAGACAAAAACTTTTTTGAATCTTGCACCAGTGGACCTTGAATAACATCAGTGGTGTGTTACTGAGATGCACATTACACGTACAGCTGCCCCAAAAACGGGCAGTTGTTTTCTTAGCAGCTTCTAAATAGCTCAGACTATGCATTTGGATATTATGCACCACATGGTTTAAACAAACTCAAAGCATTTCAGGGAGCTGGGAAATAAAGCACAAGAAGGCGTCTGAAGGCTTCTGACTTAATTCCATGCAAGCTACTGAATTCAGGATGATTAAGGTAAACTCGAGGGGAGCAAAGTGCAGGCAGCTCATGCTTAGTGTTGAATAACTTGGGCTTAAAGGAAATCAAACACACATTGTCATTTAAATGCTGTCTAAGGGGCAATGCTCGTCTGTGTTTCAAATGTGGTTAAATGGGGGAAAAAAGGGTAAAATTTTTGGTATGATCATGTTGAATGTCTTAACCAAACTTCCACATATGTTTTCCATAGGGGCAGCGTGTGTCCTGTTGTGAGCACCACTTTGACTGTGTGCAAACCAGAAGCCTGAGATGCTACTGAGCAGCCTGAGCATGTCAGGGACCAGCTGATTGGTAAAATACAGAGTCTGCAAAACACATTTGAGAGTTTAATATGGGATTAGATTTTTAACGGAATTTATTTAATGAGGCTACTAAATGTTATTAATTTAAGCTACTTTGAATGGATGAGAGCCACTCCAAATCTGCGGTTTGGGCTTGTTTTTAAATGACAGTGTTCTAATAATGTTTATGAGGGTGCACTAGTGACTGGAGTTTCTAAAAATGAGGATTCTTGGAGACATATGTTATATCATCCTCTGTACCTACTTTTCCACTTAATTTGTAATAAAGCAGATTGGGATTTCCTGGACAGGCAAACAGGCACAGGGCTGGCCTCTTACAACAGTGATAGTCAAGAACAAAGCAGGTGGGTGTGAAAGACCCTCTAAATGAGAGCAGCCATGGGAGCAGCATGTCTGGTTTAGAGTGAGCCCTTCTCTTAGATGGGCATGTTTTTAATCTGTTGGCACATTGGCATCTCCAGTTCAGCACCTTGAGCAGCACATCCATGGCTTTATTTAGCAATTTGAGGGATACAGGAGGAGGTGGGCTTGGGAACATGGTTCCATTCCATTGATAAATGCCCACTTGTGCTTGCCCCAAGCAAAAATTTAACGTGCGACAGATTAAAGTTTGGTCTCAGCAAAATCCTAAACTAATCTGGGATCAGATGATTTAATCTGCAGGGCTGGTGTTGAGAGGATATGATGAGGGCAGTCCAGTGGAGGAAACGCATTTTATGGCTCTGCATAGCACCTCAACAGCAGAAAAAGCAGAAAGAGGAGAAAGAGGGAGAAGCTGAGGGGTCAGGCTCTGGAAGGGACATGGGCAGGGACAGGGCCACCCCATGGCACCGTCGGCAGGGACATGGGGAGGGACGGGGCCACCCCATGGCACCACCGGCAGGGACGTACTGCGTCTGACGTAGGTGAAGGTCGGGTCTCTCCAGCGAGAGCTGCTCCTCGTACCTGCAGGCAGAGGACATTGGGGGTGATGTGGGCAGGGTTTGCCAGTGATAGAGCCTCAGCAGCACTGCCCTGTGCCATCCTCTGTGAGAGGAAAACAGTTTTGGTAGTTTTCCTAAAAATACCTCTCAGAAAGTGGAGGGGACCTCTGAGTGTCTGTGGTTTTGGTGCTTTGAACCTTCCCAGTGGCTAAGAGAGCTGCTGGGAACCAGACAAAAGGCTGAGAAAATGCATGAATCCCTTGGACATGGCATCAGCATGTCCAGCCCTTTCAGTGCCTGCTGGAATTTAAATGCAAACCACTGGGCAGTAAAGATTGAGTCGTCAAGGCATCTCCTGGGAATTAATCAGCAGAGTGGGCCCTGCATGTAATTAATGCCCCACAGGCTTTAATTCTAAAGGAATGGTGTCACAAGCTGCCCTGGGCGTGGGGACAGGCTGGGCAGGTCAGAGCATGTGCTGGCCCATCCCTGGGCTCCTCTCAGCCTCCCAGCCCTGCGTGCCTCCCACAGGAGTCGGGGCTGTGGTCACACATTGACCTTCCCTTTTCCAGGAGAGGAGCCAACAGCGTGTCAGCGATAGCCAAAACCTACAGGAGGTCACAGATGATTAACATTTATTCCATTGCTTAAATCATAGAATCACAGGATGATTCTAACCCTAAATGTCCTCATCTACTCAAATAAGATTGGTTAGTTGTAAACTGTCCCAGCAAGGGAAACCCACCCAAGGTGGGAATTAACTTACTCTCCAAGCTGAGCGTTACCAGCGGCCTGAAGGTTTTCTGTTCTATCTGGACCCTGCTAAGGGCTGGTTTCAGAATCCTTTGTCCTAAGGGTCAAAAAATGAAAGAATAAACTAGATGAATACATTAGATAAAATATATTAATTAGATTCAAAGGATTGGGCATCCTTAGGCTCAGTATTACTGCTTTCCCTTTGGGTTGTAGCTGGTTAGAGCTCCCATAGAATGCAGTGCAGGAGGTGCCAAGTGAAGGACATGGTGGAGATGTCCCACAGCATCACTGCAGCTCAGGTATGATACAAATTTTCTATTTCCCTCATCACCCAAGAAAAACTTCTTTGTATCTCCTATTTTGTAGCAGCTCAGACCAATTAATCTTTTCATAGCTGGAGGGATAAAATATATCCTGCCTCTTCCTGCATAGGGAGTAACAAACCTGAGGTGGATGAGGTTGGATGTCACTACAGGACATGGACTGGGTTCTGTACTTGCTGACCACCTGCATGCCCAAGGGGAGCTGGTGGTCATGGCTGGTTCTTGAGGTGGTTGCTGGGACCAGTCCCATTTAAACTGGGGAGCTGAGCCCCAGCACCAGCTCTCCCCTGTGCCCAGCTCCTGTGGGTATGGACTGGACACCATGGGGTCTTGGGGGTGGCAGGCAGGGACAGCCTCAGCATTGCTAGTGGGCCAGTGAGCTCATCCCTGGTCAACCAGAGGCTGACTGACTCACAGACAGGCTTTGCCCATGCTGGATGGGAGCCAGTTCTTGTCTGGAAGTTGCTTGGCCGGGCAAACGCCGCGCTGACCCAGACCAGCTCCTGGCATCAGTGTCGGGCTCAGCGGTGCCAACAGACACTCCTTCGCTGGCAGGGACAGTGCAATGACCGGAATAGAAACGTTTAACCTTCACCTAGAACAGATGTGGCTCCCAGGAGGAGGAGGAGGATCCAGCCTCTCACAGTGACCATTGTTGTCTCCAGGGGTGACCAGAGGCTTCTTGGAGTTTCTGCAGCTGTCCCACGCCTTTCCCAGTCCTGCAGAGACAAGTCCATCCATATGGAGGCTCATTTGGTCCTGCTGCTTTTGTGGAGCTTCTCCCAGGCTAAACCTGTCTAAAACACACCATGGAGCCGCTTACACTGCCCAACCATCCATCCAAGCCCAGCAGCTCCTCATTTCCACCCCCCAAGGGGAGAGCAGCAGGGACTCCACATCTGTGCCTGCATCCCCACTGCTTCTCACTGTCACATCTGAGCCCAAATCTATTCTGCAGAGCACTGCTTTGTAATGGCATATCCTTAATATGCCTTGGAACAGCTTAAATACTTCTGCAGGGATCTCTCACAGCCCACACAGCTCCATGGGCCCCCTGACACCCTGCTCTGCTCCCTGCAGGAGCAGGAACATCTCAGTGTCTCCATCCCTCTGCCTGCAAACTGGGTGTAGCGTGAGGATAGCATCTTATCCCAGTAAATCCCAGAGCCCGGGGAAGGTGAAGGCTCCTGAGCACCTCTGGAAGTGGAAAACTCCATGCACATGCCAAATCTTTGCTGCAAATGTGAGCAAGAAGCTTAATATTTTCCTGCAGGAAGAGATGTGGGACTGAGGCTTTGTGTTCCTCTTCCCCAGCTCAGCCACTTCAGACTGTTTTCAGTGAGTCTCTTTGCCCTGTGGCATCAAACATTTGGGTATTTAATTTCTGAGGGTACCCATGGACCTGGTGTTACCCCAAGTGACACCAGCTGGAATTCCAGGTGGTTTATTTTATGCACCCACAATTAATGAAGCAGGGGGGAGGAGATGTTGCCTCAGCCTCCCAGTGCCTCAGTTTCCCCATAAAATGGGGCTGACAAAGAGCAGCCAGCAGCAAGAACACCCTGTTATTTGTAAACGGCACTAAACCATCCCCTCTGAGACTAGGAAATGTGGGACTAGGAAGTACTTTGATAATGGCTCCAGCAAATCCCAGTCAAGCAAAAACAACAAGCAACACATGAGCCGTGTTTTGTGGGCTTACGGTGGGGTCGTGAACTCGCAGCCAGACAATAACCAGGAAAAATTAGTCCTCTTTCCCTCTCGGCAGCTATTTTTGGAGCTGACTGCGACTTCTTCTGCGCTAGGTTTAGGATGGGATGCATCTCTCTGTCCCCGGGACACGCGATGCTGGGAAAGCGGAGGTTCAAGCAGCTGGATCTTGGCAGCAGGAAAGGTTTGGAATTGCCTGCGTCCCCCCTCTGGCAGCGGCTGAGGGAGCCGGTGCGGGAGAGAGCCGCGAGAGATCCAACAGCCCCGTCTGAGCAAAGTCCGAATCCCCGATCCGGCTGTCCCCCTGCCCCAAACCCATTAGCTGGGATGGGGAAGGGAGAAATGGGACGCAGGAAACTACATCCCCATCAATGCTTTTCAGCCTCTGTGCTTTCATCTGCCCATTAATTAATTTCCACCTCGCCTTCAATTACAGCCACTCTTAACTATGCCGCCTTAAAAACACAGCAAAATTATATAACCACTATCTGCCACGGAGGGGAAAAAACTTAGCAGGGTTGGGTTGGTTTTTTTCCTCTTACCTAAAAAACCATAAAAACCCCAATTAAGAGAGTCCCGTCCTCTCACCACAGAGCCGCCAGTCGAGCTGAGATCCGGGGGCGAGGCAAGGGCTTGTCAGCTGCGGGTTCAGGGATTTGCAGCCGTTTGGGAAGAAAAGAGAGAGAGAGTTGCAGCTTACCGAAAGTGCCCTGCGCCGTGCCGAGCCGGGCTTTGTGCAAGCCTCCCTGCCGCCGAGCCGGCGGGGTCGCTTATATAGCCCGGCGTGTAGCTTAGGGGATGGCAGCGAGCCACCGGCCGCGAGCACAAACAGATCGGACGCGCGAGGAAACCGCAGCCTGAATAATCCCTTAATAAGGTGATGGTAAACAAAAACCTGCGGAGAAGCAGCAGCCGCCGGGGCCAGCGGCGACGCCACCGTGGTGGGTGCTGGTGACTGCGGGACGGGGCATAATGTGGGTACCATGTCCCGGTTTGGGTACAGCATCCCGGCACAGCACCATCACTGTTAGGGTTTCAGCTGGGGTCTGGGTCTGAAAATCGATGCTGCTGAGCATTGAAGGTGGAGATACAGCAAACAGGCGACGAGTTTTGGGGATGCTTTTTTGGCTTTCCATGGTCTCGAACAAAGGTGGTGCCCATCCAGTGTTGCCCGTGTTGTTCCCCACTTTGGTAGGCATGGGGTACAGCCCAACTGGGCATTGTTCCCCATGCTGCCTGGCAGGGGTCAGGTGAGGTGGGGATGTTATGAGGATGTGGGACAAAGCCAGAGAGATTGCTTTGGACACACACAGTAGCACAGAGCTGCAGAGGCAGGATCATCCTTGCAAATAAATGTGACTGCATCTCCCTAGAGGCATAGGAAGACTAGCAAGGATCCCTAACCAGAGCTCCCTGCTTGCCCCAGGCTGGCTTCAACCCCTCAGGTCATTCCTCTTTCTGCAGCTACATTTTTTCCCATGTAACTTGTGGCAGCTGGTCTGTGGATTTGAGGCTTCTGGGTGTTGACAAGGCATGTGGCCTTGTGCAAGTGACTGTCACCCATGCACACAACCCTGACACCATGGGGCTGTGCTGCCAGTTGCTTCAGGAGTGTGGTGTGAAAGTGTGTGCTTTACGTGTCAGGAGTCATCCCCAAAGGATGGGGATGGGTGTTGGGGCAGCCAGTGGCATGTGGGACGTGCCAGTGGTGTCCTGAGCTGCCTCCCAGTAATCCTTGCTGGCCCCGCTGCCAGAGGGAGTGGTGCAGGAGGAACATAGATCAAGATGTCACATAAAATAATCAGTGGTGACCTACACCCGCTCCTGTTTATGTTTATGAGGGAAAAGGAAAAAACACCCAAGATGTGCCAATAAAGGGCAGCATGTTTATGTGGTGGGCAAAGAGTACACAGTGAGCTGGAAGCTCCAGACCTCCGAGATAAACACAGAGCTCTGCTGCATTTCCCCGCTGTGATGAGGACAAGATGTGGGAAAGGTGTTGAGGTAGAGACCAAGGAATTCATCTTCCCTGGATGGCTGAATTACTCTGAGGACATCACTGATGCCTTGGGAAGGCATCTCCAGTCCTGCTGGCTGCTTGTCCATATCCTGGTATTAATTTTCATGGGCTGCACTGCTGGGTGAGAAAACGTGCTGTTCTGCAAAAGGAATAAAATGCTATTCCTTATGCTATGGAAACACAGTGATAGCTGTAACCCAACATGGATGCAGGCATTTCTGCAGGAGATTTTGTGGCCTCCTCAGCATGGGTGTCTCCTCTCTAGCATGTATCCTTCAAGATAAGCTCTGGAGACACATGTGGGTCTTCAGGAGCAGATCTGGGACATGTGAATTCATGCAAAACCCAGGTCTCTAGAACAGTCTGTTTGCACACTCTCTCTTGGCTTGGCCATCCCTTGCTGCAGCTCAGACATGTGGCAGATGTTGGATGGAGCAGCATGAGAGATCCCCAGATGTTCCCAGTGATGAGCACCACAGCTTCAGGAGGTGCTTGGCTGCTTTCCATCTGCCTGGAGGTGAACAATGCCCTGACCCACGGGGTGGAGGGGACAAGGAGGTGCTGCCCCATGCCCATGGTGGTCACTCTGCAGGGCTTTAGCCCCTGTGGCTGGTGGGAAGGATGTATCCCAGACCAAACTGCTCCTTATCTTTCTGCCCATCATCAGTGAGTTCAGCTGCCTAAGACTGGTGCTTCCCATTGGAAAGCAGCAGAGCCACAGCCTCTTGGACTCATTCCCCTCCTGGATTCACCCTGGGGAGCGTACCCAGATCTCCTGGATTTTTTCCGTGATTTCATCACTAATATGTAATTACAAAGCCATAATGTATTTATGTGAACACTGCCATGCTTAATGCTCCCCCTGACCAGTGCTGAGGCTGGGGCAGTGTTAGAGGAGTGTGGCAGCAGATGGTGCAGCAGCATCTCCCTCCCCATGCTCCTTTGTGCTTGTATGCATAACTTTTCTTGCGTTCATCTAATAAATCTAGGGGGAAACTGGTTAGTGATGCTTATCCTGGCTCTTCGTGCCTCCCACCCTTTCTGATAGAGCATCTGTGTGACCATCATCAAAAGGTGACTGCACTGTGCCAAGAGGGTGGCAGGGATGGTGGGGCTGCTCTTAGGGCTGCACGTTGAATTTACAGGCTGTGGGGTCTGTGAAGTGCTCTGTGGGGCTCATTAAATATCCTTTGGGACCCAAGGCTGTGCTCAGTTCCTCACTGGCTGCCCTCGTCCTCCCTCCCTGTGCCCTCCACTCCACCGAAGGAGCTGACGGTTATTTTCCCCTGCTGCATGTTTCTGGGCTTGCTTCTGTTTACGGAGCTGGGAGTTAAAATAACTGATTGATGACTTTGTTCCATCCCAAACACTTTGGGGAAGTTTGTGCGGTTTAGGAGGGAGAGCTGGGAGCCGGGATTTCATTAAGCACTTGGCTCACAGCACTTCTCCAGCCATGCTCCAGGGGTGGCTAATGTTGTTTTTGAAATCCTGTTTTGCTGTCCCAGGAGCTGGACTGGCGCTTTCCATGGTTTGTAGGAGAACTTGGAGTTGTGGCGGGTCCCTGGGGCTCGCTCCGAGCTCCGAACCAGGAGCAAACCATGCAGCCACCGCAATATTGGTTCGCTTAAGCCCTCCTCCACCGCTTCATCAGCACAAAGTCACACGCCAGTTGCTTAAAAGCCTTGGAAAAGAGCCAAAAAAAGAACTACTGGAGTTTGTTTTCATTGTGCAGATGAGGATTTACAGGCTGTGGCTGGGAGAAAAGGAATGAGTGGAACTTTTCCCCCTCTGGAAGGCTTTGCTTAGGAACTAAAGCTTCAACCACGGCTCTGCAGTGCTCAGTTCACGTATGTATTTATGGAACAGATACAAAAGGCAGCACAGAGGGGGGACACCAGGAGAGCCAGGAGCAACAGAAAGGCTGATTTTATCCCTGGAGGTCAGGAAGGCTTTTTCTGGAGTGGTGAAAGAGTCAGGAGTGAGGTGAGAGCAAGTGTCAGTGGCCATGCTGGTTGTGAAGTCTGGCCATGGGGTGAGTCCCCACATGTCTGCTGGCGCAAGCGTGGCAAAACTGACCCCCTGACATATAAAACAGGGTGTCCCCTGATCCATGATTCCATCTGTTAAGGAAAAGCACTTTTTCTAGTGCTTTTGCAGGGCATGTCTGCCATCAGAGTGCCCAGGGACTGTCACCTGCATCCCTGCCTCATACATATAACCCCACTCCCAGAGCCACATCCACTGGGGTTTGCTGGTCACTGGGATATTATGGACTGCAGAATCCCACTAGGATTTCCCTCCTGGATGCCATGTCCATATTACTGTCTTTCCTTGCCCATCACAGCTTGGAAGAGCAGAGATGGGTGATACCGTGAGAGGACCAGAAGTGTCTCAATTGCAAATTCCTTTTTAATTGCATTGCTGAGCCAGGAAAATTAAGATAACAATCTTAGCTCATTTAGAAACTCTGTGCAGGATGGAGAAGGCCATTATTTGCAAGCCCTCTGTGAGTGATACACATCCCAGCCTCTCCCTGGAGCAGTAACTGCTCAGGGACACTTGCAGGGCAGCATCCTGGTGCTGTGTGCCAGTACAATGCCATCCTGCTGTCAAATCTGGGCTTGTGGCAAGGCCTGAGCTATTGCACAACCTCAGATCAATGATGGAAAAGAGACCTCAGGATGGGAACAGACGTGATGGGAATGTGGCCAGGTCCAAGTCAGGGCAGCACCTCAATGGGGACATTTACACCATGGAGGAAGGGCAGGAGGAGAGCTCCAACCCACAGCCCAGTGGCTGTTTGCTTTAGCTCTGGACAGGGTTTGGAGGACAAAGACCATCCTGTGTCAAAGCGTGTTGATTTGGGTAATTAATTGCTCCTGAAGAAATCATTGATTTATTAGTCTTGTTTACAGGCATTGACTTTGGGCTGGCATGAATTCCAAGCTGGGCACCTGTGCTGGCACAGAGCACAGCCTTCCACCCATGGAATGGCAATCCCTGGTCTCATCTCTGTGTTTTTCTTCTTGATCTTCTTGCTACAAACCAGGTCAAGGTGGGCAGATTGGCAGTGATTTACACCAGCAAAACATTAGCCAATTTTTCCTAAAAACCAGCAAAATCCTGTATGATCCATGAGTGTACAGGGGAGGGCTCAGGTCTTTCATTCTTTTTCCTGCTCTGCAGGAATCACACCAGCAGCACATGGAAGAGGTGTAGGCTGTGTAAGCTGAACCAGAGGCAACAGTGATGGCAATGGAAGTGGAGGTTCAGGTTAAAAGGTGTTTTTTAGTGTGTGTATGAGCCTTTACATGGAATGGGCAGAAAGGTGGAAGTGTTGGAGGTGGGCAAGTGGTGGGCAGTCCTCGTTGGACCCTTTGGAAATTTATTTTAGGTTGATTATTACACTGAGCAGTGTGGAGCTGAGCCTGGGCTGGGGTAATTGATGCCGATCCATCCCCAGGTTTCAGCTCTGGAAGAGTTTTCCAGCATCCACTGGCAAAAGACAGCACGGAAATGCCTCCCCTTCCCAGAGTGCCTGTGGTCATGGGGGCGACTGGAGATGTAGAACATGTCATGACCTCCTGCATCGTGCCAAGGGCATGCTTGGAAAAGCCGGTCCTGCTGAGCTAATTCCAGTCCTGCTGGGATTCCCCCTGGAATACGTGGCCATATCAGCTTTCGCCTGAGGGTAAGTGTGTGTTTGCCGGGAGCACACCAGAGAGTTTGGTGGGGACCAAGCATTGCTGAAGGAAGGACTGGCAGCTCCCAGTGTGAGCAGCTTGGCCTGGATGAGATGAAACCTGCCAGGAGCAGGTTGGGAAGGCAGCGTGGGAGATGAGCCCTTCCAGAGAGGAACTCAGTGCAACACTCCCAGCATTGGATGGAGTGCAGCCTCCTGGACAGGAGGTGTCAGCTCTGATGCTCATCCCAAGGGTACCGGAATCTTGGGAGCCCCAGTTTGGCTCAGAGCAGGTTTCTTGCAAAAGGGTAAACATAGAGTGGGGGAACAGAAATTCTGTCTCAGCACTGATGGCATCTGCCTCACGGAGCCACTAAGAGCAACTGATCCTTTCTGAAAAGCATAGGAAAGGATTGTGTCCCTGCATAAAGTTCACCCAGAGGTGTTTTTAAGCCTTGAGATATGCTTGGAGATACGAAGTCCATGTGAAAGAGGTGTCAGGGAAGGTTTCCCTGCTTCTTGCTACTGCAAGGCCTGGGTCACACTGCTGAGGGTCCCACGGGATTGTCAGCTTTCCCCACATCTCACCTCTTCCCTGGTGCAACAAAGGAGACCAGCCCTTGAATCTGGCACAAGTTTGGGAAGGAGCTTCCAAAGGGAGCACTGAAATATGGCCTTGGGATATGCAATCCAATTTGGGAGCTTGGAGGGAGGAGGATATATGGAGCAACACGATGGACAGGTCCCACAGGGAATAAAAAAAGAGGAGGATAAAAGAGGGCACAGAAGGCAGAGGCAAAGAGAGCAACTAAACCCTGTCCAAAAACAAGGGCAAAATTATTCACTTCCATAGTTAGTCACAAGGAAAACATTGGCATTTCATAATTTCTTCCAGCTCAAGAAAAATACCCAGTTAGGGCAGTGAGAGCCATGGCCAGGTCAGTGTGTGCTGGAGCTGAAGGGCATCAGTGGGCCCTCCATCAACCCCGAAGGTGATTTCTTGCTTTGCTGGGGCCCAGAGCATCATGGGACTGAGGTGCCAGGTGAAAGTTCCCAATTAATTCCCCCCACAAATAAATGCCAGCCTGGGCAGGGAAGCAAAGCCGCTGTGAGGAGGATGGGCTGTGGGTTTAGTGGCAATGCATGCCCCAAACCAGGTTTTATCACTTGGTGGTGAGCAGACAGAACTTGACACCAAACCCCACCATGTTTTCTGGAGCTTGATCTCAGGGTTTGGTCTGGGTGATACATTCTCCTCTCTCTCCCTTCCAGTTTAGAGATGAGGAATGGGAGTGTTGTTCTGGTTGAGACGTGCTGGGGAAAGATGCAGGAAAGACCCTGAGAACTGCTGCTCCGCGTGGGAAGATGTGAATTTGGGGAACAGCTGGGAATGCTTCTCTGGACACTGGGCTCAGCACCAGCCAGGAGCACCAGCCAGGGTATTAGAAGGTGGGAATTGCAGCAGGTTTGAGCACATTTTCCTCAGCACCGCTGTCCCATACCTGCCCGGAGAAGGGCTTTTATCAGCGAGGTCTCCAGGGAGGCTTGGATGTGGGAAGCTGAATCAGAAACTGCACTGTTTTACCAAGAAAAGGTCTGAAGACACAGTTTACCAAGTAATTGAGCCCGGAGGGCAGGAGAGACCCCTCCCTCTGCTCTAAACAAAGGATTTTAGGAGAAGGACGGGATGACCGAGATTATCCCCAGGAGGGGCGGCAATTTCCATCCCTCCCGGCAGGCTCTGCAGAGCGGCCAGGGCTGGCTGAGCAGGCAGAAAGAGGTGCTGGTTTAGCCCCAGTGACCACTGAGCCTCTGCCTTTCGCTGCAAAGATTGTAGGGAATTTTGGGTGATGCCCCGCTCCGGATCTGTTTGTAGCATGCAGCCAGAGGTGGCACCGTGCTGGTTTTCATGATGCTGTTATTTAATGAGAAGGCAGAAAACTGGGAGCTTCCCAACCTCTTGACTTGTGAACTTTGGGTAAGAAGAGAAGTCGTTCCAGAGGTGAGCTCATTTCTAACCCCGGGAAATGACTTCATGGACACTGGTATTTACTCACAAAAACATTGCATGTCAGATGTCCCTGACTAGACTTTCTGTTTCGAGTCCAGTATGAGACAAAAATTTCCTTGGACGAGCTGCTCTTGAGACAATTCAAGGTTTGGAAGAGGAGAAGAATTGGAGGCAAAAAAAATTCAGCATTAAAAAACCCCCACTGAAATAGTGAGGTTTGTCTGAGCAAAGAGGAGTTTTGGGGCAGCCACCCTGGCAGAAGCACCTGCCTGGGGTGAGGGTGCAGGTGATGGGTCCAGCCAAAGAATCACCCATTGTTACCTCCCCCATAATTCCCAGCAGCTGGAGTTTCTCTCAGAGAGGAAAATGCAAGTTTTTCTCTCTTTGGGAAGCCAAGACCCCAGCAGTGATTTATCAGGATAAACAGCAGCAGGTTTCCTGCTGCATGTTTGCACTAGGTTAATGGAAACTGTATCCCACGCTGCTTTGCCTGGATGAGATCCCAGTTTATATGGGATGTCCGATGGAAAAACACAGCACTTGCATTTTTGTTTATGGTCTGCTCATGCAGAAATTGCCACTGGGGCTGTACTACCCAATGTGGGTTTCTGGGTTCTGTTTTCTCCAGCATCTGTATGGATCTGGGGAGATAAATCCTATTTGGGGACGCTGGGGGATGCTCTGTCCCCTCATGACCCAGTGCTGGGCTGCAGCTCTGGGTATGTACTGGGGCACCATCCCAAAAGGAGGGGATTTTGGGAAGAGCCAAGCTGGGATGTATGGAAACAAGCCCTTCCTGCCAGCACTGTTTCCTAATCCTGGAGACCAAAAGGCTCTGATGGTTAAACCAGTGTTCAGGGATTCTGCTGAAGGCTGCTGAGCAGACAACATCCAAGCTGACCTTTGAGGAGATGAACAAAAAAAGAGAGAGAAAACACAAGGGGGTTACTGTGCAAACGCTGGAGAAAAATAGTCATTTCATTAAGGGACTCCGCCCTTAAAATAAGACTTATTGCTAATGCATGCCCAGGACATTTCTGTGTGATGGTATGCTAAAAAAATCCTCTCTGAACAGGGACTAAAGGCTTTGTTGTGGCATGAGCAAGGATTACAGTTCCCAACAAAAATCCTGTCCCTTTCTTGCATCATACAGTTGGGGATGAGGAGGACATTTCTAGACAAAAAGGCCACCAGCCAGGACGAAGGACAAACAGGGAATACATTCCTGACTCACTATTTAATTGCTTTTGTGCAGGTGCAAAGGGCTAAATAAAAGGAAAAATAAGGATGAGTGTGTGGGGCCAAACCTTGGCTTCAAACAGGAGCCTGAAACCAGGAGGTGGTTGCTGTGACAAACAGGCTTCCACCCAACTTCTTCATGGGTTTTGTGCTATTTTTCTCCTGAGGACCAAGCTGGTTCCTGTGGCACTGGAGGGCAATGCCACTGCTAGGTAAGGAGGTGATGGGGACAGTCCCCTCCCATGTGGCAGCAGTGGCTGTTACTCGCTGGCAGTGCCATTGATGGGTCTGCTTTTCTCTTCCCCTCAGATGTAAAGCACTTTGGATGCAGGAATTTCGCTCTGTGTCTCCAGGCAGAGAGTTTCCAGCATGATCCCTTCTGGCAGTTCCATGCAGAAGTGATGGGTGTTTTGGGAACTCAGGAGTGAATGCTGTCCAGTGCCTGCAGCATCTCTTGCTCTCAGGAGCCTCTCTGTCTGCCACACAATTTGATTCTTAAACTCACAAAGAGTAAATAGTCCTTTTCTGCTTGTTCCCAGGAGCACTCCTGCATGCATCAGAGATGGTGCAACTCCCTCAGAGCTCGGGCATTTCCTCCTGAAAGTAAGTGGGAAAGATGGAAAAGCTAACCCAGAAAGTGAATTTTCTTCTCTTAGGCAACAACACAGAGCCATCACTGCCAGCCTGGAACCTGCAGGGACTTCCACTCCTTAATTTAATAGCCTGGGAGAAGTGAAGGTCTATTTGCATGTCATTAAACTCCCCGTGGTGCCCCTGGGAGAGTGTTTGCTGGTACTGGCCCCAGCAGGGCTTGGGGATGGCCCTCTGTCACCCCCACAGCTCTTTTGCTGTCCTCAGTTTCCCTTCCTGCCCTTGAATTGCACATCATATATTTTAAACTCTTGTGAGCTCTGTGTCCCTTCCAAGGTCCTTCCCTCTCACTGCGTTATGCTGCAAGAAACACAGAAAGAACTAGACGGGAACTGATAGAGTGCAATAAAAAATGTGTGTTCATTAAAATGGCAAAATGCCCCAAGTTTCTTCTATTAATCCCCTCCTTGCAGCATCTCCAGTCCAGGCACGTGCCTGTGATGCTCCCACGGACCCGTGTGGTCCAGGAGCATCGCTGAGGAGAGTGTGTGTGTGCGTGTGAGTCTCCTGGTTGTCTGAGCAACGGGACGTTCATCACTAACTCCAGGGATAATTAACTCATTTCCCTGTATTTATAGAGAAGCAGTGCAGGGAGAGTTGGCACTTATCCCTGATGGAGCCACATTTGGCCACAACGTTTTGAATTTTAGCCATTTCTTACATTACGACATTTCTTGCATTCTTTGTCATCATCCCCACTGCCTGCTCATTAAGAGGGCAGCTCGTTAAGCTGATGAGGGCAGGGGTGGTGGTGGCTGCCTGAGTCAGGCAGCCCGTGGGTGCCCACCTGAGTGCCCTGCTCCTGGTCTGCTGGTGCAGGGACTGTTTGCAGCAGCATTCCCATCTCCAGATGCTGCATACACCACACTAACAGCAGCATCGCTCCCAGCTCGGCCGCTGGCAAGGGGAGATTTTACTGCTTCAAGGTTTGTTGCAGGGATGTGATGCAAAGAAACACTGGAGCATCCTGACTCAGCACCGCAGCAGTGGGAGACCTGTGGGAAAGACACGGAGCATCTTCTCTCGGCATCAGGGCATGCGTATGCCAGGTATGTTCCCATCAGCTGGGATAAATCCTGACCTGGACACACATTTCTCCTTATTTCTTCCAGACAGCCAGCAAGTAACTTGGTACTTTTTAACTGCTTTTTCTTTTTGCTGTTTGTTTGTTGGGTTGGTGTTTGGGGAGGAGGGGGATGAAGGCAGTGAGGGAGAGGGGGCTTGGGATGAGGGTGATGGGGCTGGAGGAGACTGTTTGCTGCAAGGTGTTGGCAGCTCCATCCTGCAGAGCTGGGGAGACAGATTTGATCTCTGCTTCTCCTGTTATTTGTGCAAAGGTAGGGAATGCTTTATTTTAACAGGAAGGTGCTTGAAACAGTAAGAGATGTACTGTACCTGCAGCTGGGACTGTTAACAGCTCATGTGCCCAGGAGTTGGAAGTATTTGCCCTTGAAATGAGAGGTCTGCTCAGGGAAAAGGGGGAGTTAAATCAAACGTGAGGAACCACCATGCTGCTCATCACCCCACGCCACCCCCCATGTGGGGAGGGGGAGCGGTTCTACCTTCCCCTTCTCCTCCTGCTTTGCCTCCCACAGGGCAAGGGACAGAGGTGTTGAGATGCTGCTGCCAGGGTCCTGTGAGGGTCCAGGCTCCTAAATTCCACTGTGATCTTCTCCCAGTAGCCACTGTCAGCCCCTGGACAATGTGGGATGCCCTCCTGGCCATCCTCAGGTGCTCCCACCCATGGCCTCAGATCTGGTATTGGAGATGGACCATTGAAGTTTAACACATTAATGGAAAGGGCGGTGGGGTTTCTAAAAAGCCAAGCTTTGCTTGCAAACCCCCTTTGGAAGGACAAGTCCTTGAACTGAGCACAACTGCCCCGACACAGGCTCAGCCAGCTCTGGTATGACCCATTCCCAGCAGGATGCTGGCAGGCAGTGACTGGTCCCATGGTCCTGGCCACCACTCCTGCTTCCCAGCTGCTCAACCGCCTTGCAAGGAGCTAAAAATATATGTCTGTGTGAGCAGTCACTATAGCTACAAGCAGGGGTTAGCCAGGGAGGACAGCCGGGCCGTGTCACTGCGACTGGGGGACATGGTGGCTCGGCACAATGGGCAACACAGAGGGGACAGGACAGGATGGGGCGGGACTGATTGGCTGCTGCTGGTGCCTCCAGTGCAGATCCCTCCATGTCCCCATTTCTCCTTACCCTGAAGCCACAGCACCCTGCACAGCCCCTAAGAAGGGGTTCACTTTGCCACTTGTGTCTTGGCAGGGGATGAGTGAGGAGCAGCTCCGTGCCTCCTCCCACAGCCCCATTGCGTGGCAGGACACCAATGTCTCAGCCTCTGGCTACCCCCAGTTCTGGGTCGAGCCGCGGTTCACGCAGGCGGCGAAGGTCCGTGTGATCATCACAGCCATCTTCTTCCTGCTGGCGGCAGGCAGCAACGCGGCAGTGCTTGGCAGCCTGCTGAGGAAGAGGAGGAAATCCCACGTGCAGCCGCTGATCCTCAGCCTGGCGCTGGCCGACCTGCTGGTGACGGTGACAGTGATGCCGCTGGACGCGGCATGGAACGTGACGGTGCAGTGGTACGGAGGGGACATCTCCTGCAAGGTCCTCAACTTCCTCAAGCTGTTTGCCATGTACGCGGCCGCCCTGGTGCTGGTGGTCATCAGCCTAGACCGGCACGCAGCCGTGCTCCGTCCCTTCTCCCGCGCTCACCGCCGCAACGGGACGCTGCTCCGCGCCGCCTGGGCTGGCAGCATGCTCCTGGCTTTGCCCCAGGTAGGGCTTGGTGCCCTCCCCATGGAATCTGCCCAGGCTGGAGTGGTTTTGGAGAAGGTATTCCCAACCAGTCTGTCCCAATTCCTGGGCTCCACCACCACAGGATTGGCTCTGCTGAGGGAAGACGTGCAATTGTGCATTGGGTGGTCAGGGCTGCTTTGCACCTTCCTCACAGCACCTGTTCAGGGTGTTTCTCTAAGGGCTTGGGAAAATGGTGTGCACTATTTTTTATTCCTCATGCACATGATTGTCTTCTCCTAAAATGCAACATATTGGAGCAGACTAAGATGAACCCGAGCTGTCCCTGACCATAATAACATTTCTTATGGCGAGAAAATGGGATTTCTTGGCTGTCAGATCTCACCCATCCTGACCAAACCATGACTTAGGTGCTCAGAGCTCCTCTCCCAGCCTGACAGCAGCAGGGAGTTGCTCTCCATGCACAGCCAGCAGCATCTCCAGGGCACGGTGCCCTGTTCCAAATCCTCTCTGAGTTATTCTTTGGTTCTCCATTTCAGCTTTTCCTCTTCCACCTGCACACAATCCCAGGAGGAAACTTCACCCAGTGTGTTACTCATGGGAGCTTCCGAGCACACTGGGAGGAAACTGTCTACAACATGTTCACCTTCACCACCCTCTACATCACCCCCCTGAGCGTCATGGTCGTTTGCTACATCCGGATCCTTTGGGAGATCAGTAGGCAGCTAAAGATCAATAAAGGTAAGCAGGGCCCAGCCCTTTACTGTCCACCATGACTGAACCTGCTGCAGCCTGGAGTTCTTGTTGGGTCTGTCCCAACACCCTTTGAAGGATAAACCAATGAAGGGGTTTTATACAAACTAATCAACCCCATTCCTTGCTGTCTTCTGCTTCCTGTGGGCCATGGACCAGACCATGAGGTGGTCTCCCTTTTCTGACAGAAGCAGGATCACAGATGGTTACGTTCCCCTGGTTTTCCCCCATCTCCAACTATCCTTTTGATTCTCCCTGGCAGGTTTGACAAGAAATCAAAACGAACACATCTCCAAGGCACGCATGAAGACTCTCAAGATGACCGTAGTGATTGTTGCCACCTTCATCATCTGCTGGACCCCATACTACCTCCTGGGCCTGTGGTACTGGTTCCAGCCAGCCATGATCCAGAAGATGCCTGAATATGTCAACCACAGCTTCTTCCTCTTTGGCTTGTTGCACACCTGCACAGACCCCATCATTTACGGACTGTACACCCCCTCCTTTCGGGAGGACGTGCAGTTGTGTCTCAGGGGCATCGAAACAGCCATCACCAGGCACAAGAGACACAAACCCATCTCAGCCTCAGAGAAGAATGTCAAGGATGGTGCTGTAAATGGTGGAGTGGCATCAGGGGGCTCCAATGGGACAACTGTCAGCGCAGTCTGATGAAGAGATGTACCCACAATGAGATGGGAGGCACAGCTTTGGGGCTGCTTTGTCCCATGGGATCATTCTGGAGACTGTTCTAAGGAGGTTTGCCACCCAGCTGTGGTGGGTGAGGGTCTCTGGCCAGAAACTGAGAATCTATCTCCTGCCAGTACTCAGGGTGAAGAACATTTGGGGGTGTTTATGGCCATGCTGCCATAATCTGGCAGCCCTGTGATGACTAGAAAAACATTCTTGTACACGACGCATGCTCCATCCCTGATTCTGGGGTCAAGCTTCTGTACCCTTCCAGCACCTGCCCCTGGCAGGAGAGTTGCTGTGCCCTTTGTGGTCCAGGGCCCTGTCTGTGGGGTGACTGGTCTTGAAGTTCCCTTTGCACCTGCACCCAGGTGTGGAGCTGCATGGATGGTGTCACTGAGGCTGCAAAGGTGCAATCACAGGCTTTTATTCTGTTTTCTCCAGCCATTGCAGGAAAAGCTCTCTGGAAATCTCATATCTTCTGGCTCAGAGCCTGCCTGGTTCTTCCACAGCTGTGACAAGCCTTGGGAAAGATGTGAATATCTGAGGGTTGACTAATGCAAGTTCATTAGTTCTGTGGGGATGTATTGGCTGGGGCCAGAGTGGTACAAAGAAGCACAGTGGGATAGGATGGGATGGGATGGGGTTTCTTCTCCTGTTTGGAGGTGGCCAGAAGGGAAAACAGCCCCTGCTCTGTGTTCTGGTGTGCAGGGGATGGTACAAACACATCCTTACACAGCAGCTCAGGACACAGGGCTGACCAGGAGGAAGGGAGTTTGGGGTCATCAGAGAGTGAGAACCAGATGTGACACTGCCCAGTCCCTCTGGACCTCTCTGTCCCCCCCTCCCAAGGCACGGGACTGCTGGCAGGTTACAGACCACGTGCTGGACACATTTGCTTTGCCCTAAGAGCTTGACCCAACACCAGCCCCTTGGCTCTGCCCCAACCAGGGCAGGTGCAGACACCCCACAGGTGATGGCAAAGGTGTCCCAACAGGGAAGGTGATGGGAAACAGTGGGTAGGTGGAGGGGCCCACCAGCACCTATTAGTGCCAGGTGAGGGCTGGCAGTATTTGGCTTTACTGTGAGGGCAAAGGAGGCTTCTGGAAGGGTCAGCTGGTTTGTTTGCTTTTACCACTGTGCCAAAGGTTGCTTGAGAAGGTGGAGGTCTCTTCTCTGAGTATGGGTTGAAGAGATCGGTTTATTCAAGTGTGTTGTCCTTTCCATTCCAGGTAATTAGAAATAGTGGATTATTTCTTTTTTCATTCTCTGATGATTGTTATTAAATATGTTTTTTCCTTTTGAAGAGAAATTTAGTTTTGAGCCAGGGGGGTTGTTGTTTTTTTTAGTTTTGTGAAACTTTGGGCAGCTCAGGAGCTCTGGACTTGGCAGGAAGTGCTTCCTTGGCTATTTCTGTGGCCACCACAGCTTTGAACGAGCATCTGGACTTTATCAGGATGAAAGAGCTTTGTTTTAAAAACAACTCTTGGCTTGCTGTGGCTGCATGTGTAGGGAGCTGGGAGATGTCTCCACCCAAGCTCTTCAGGTACTGGGGGAGCTTTTTCTCGACCCTGTCTCTAAGAGGGGATGGTTCCCCATCAATCAGAAAGGATCTGTACTGGTCTCCCAGTGCCCCAGCTACCAAATTATTAAAACTGGAAGAGTGGGAAGCAGTCCTTGCAGGCTGGCTGAGGCTGGGCAGTGAGGATACAGGAAGTCAGAGTGCTCAGGGTGAGCTATAGTCCAGTGTCCAGCACTTGCCTTTCCCCATGCTGACTGTCATTTATGCTAAACATGTTGCCCAAGGAGAAAAAAAATCAATTAGAACTGCAGGAGCCCAGACCAACTGGTGGGGAATAGTGTGAGCAATTTAGGAAGCATCCAAACTCCAAAGAGATGCATAATCAGTTTGGCTTCCCTGGGCTTGTCCTGCTCAAGGTTAATTACACAATGCAGGGTTGGCTGATGCCAGGCTGGCAAAAAAGGGCCTCTTGTAAGGTGATGGCTGGCAGTAGAGGAAGCTAATATATTCACCAGCACTCCTCTGGTCTCTGCTTATATTGCTGCTGATGGCTGATGGGAGGCAGAACTTGAAGGTGTGTTGATTTTCTGGCTAGTCTCCAATAGTCAGGAAAGTGTCTTTCATCTATTGAAAACTTTGTTCATCCACTTCGTGCTGAGTGGGAGGGAGCAGGTCCAGCATTGCTCATGCACTTAAGACCACATGTCTTCTCTTGCCCAGCAGCAGGAGAGCTGAGAGATCTCTAAGGAGCAAGAAGCACTTTTTCCCTCCTGTGAGGGATCCACCACCTTTGCACCCCATGGGTACAGCGGGAGGGCTGAGGCAGGTTTGGCTTTAGGTGGACTCGATGATCTTAGAATTATTTAGGTTGGAAAAGACCTCTGTGAGGTGTAGGAAAATAGGAATGCTGGCAAGCACACATACCTTGGTCCTTAGGGGAAACATGGCACATCCCTTGGGATGCTTGCAGGTACTCCAGTGCTGTTCCTTTTTCCTGCTTCTTTGGTACCTTCCCTCCTGTTGCTGGTGCACCAAGTGACATTTTGTGAAGCCTGGAGTGTGGGCAAGGTGCCCAAAGTGACAGCTTTCATGAGAGAAGGAAAATGTCACTGGAGGAGTGTGCTGCCAAGCCATGTGCTCACTGCACGTGGGAAGGGGGAGATGCAGCACCTCCCTGGGATTGCTGGGATCCACCTGGGTTTGAGTCCTGTCAGAGGTGCACCAAAGCCCAGGCCTGGTTTGAGTATTCGTCTGTTTCTGATTCTGCTCTTAAATTTGCTCATACTTTAGAGAGCACAAGGTTTTTGCATCACTTAGCAGGAGCATGAATCCTGGGGCCTCGCTTCTCCCCACCCCAGGGGTGCTCCTGCTTTCTTTGGAGATTCCCTCTCCCCCACATTGCCCCAGATCCCTGTTCCCCAACAGCACCTGCCCTTCTGCCCATCTGGCTCCTGAGATCTTCATATATATATATATATAGTGAAAAAAATCCTTATATTTATATTAATGTATATATTATCTATTTCCCCTTATGTGAGGGAAATTCTCCCCCTTCCATAAAACTTTCCTGTCCCCACCAGAAAGCACCAGCTGCCATGCCTCTCCCTGCAGTCCCAGATTTGTCTGATTCAGTAACAGTTCCTTAATATTCATCACAGTAATGCAACAAACACATTAATAAGCACAGGTAGCTCTCAATTTTACAACTCCTCGCCATCTCCGTGGGCTGCCTGCTTTAGACACAGCAGCCCTTTGTACCAGGGGAGATTCTGATTCATTCCCTGGTAGTGTTTTTATAGCACTGTGCATGTTCAAAGAGCCACGCAAGTGGCTTAAGAGGCTAACACAAACCTTGGGTTAATTCATAATACCGTTAGTTACTCAGCACAATACCCGCATTAATCCGGCTGACTGCACCTCGCCACGTTGGGAAACACATGCTGAAATCAGCAGGGAGCACAGAAAACAAGCGTGGGAGTAGGATATTAAGTATTTTGCCAGCCTGCTAGGTAGAATGTGAGCACCTTAAATGTATTTAAAATGCTTCCCCGTTGCCTTGCTCTGCAGCTGAGGAGCTGAGGAGGCTGTGCCAGCATCCCTGTGGGCCTGGGAGCATGGGGGAACAGAGCTGAGCCCTCCAAGGGACACCCCAGACACTCCATCAGGACTCAGTCCCTACCTGCAGTCACTTGTTTTTTGGTGGGGGGTGTATTCTAGCTGATAAAAACAGAAAAAGCTGGTTTTTTTTCTTTTAATACTTGCTATTTCCTTGCAGAGCTGGACTGTGCGTGCCTGCCATGAGCCCCCACAATGCTCTCTCTGGGGACATAGCCTGGAGCTATTATTACTCTTTTTGCTTACTCAGAAACTTTCCTATGCAAAGAAACCCTAAGAAAAGAGCTTCAGCTCCCTGCTGTGTTCCTTTCATCTGGCTCAGGAGCTCCCAGGTTTGTGCCTTTCCCTGCAGTGCCAGCACATCCCATCCCACAACCTGCCCCTTTTCCAGGGGGCCCCAAACAGATCATCTGTTCCCAAAATGGGTGTTTTTTTCAGACATATAAGGCTTTTAGCAACCCAATACCCTTTAGAAAGCATCAAATACCTGTAGGTTTTCTGGCTGGCACATTAGCTCCCCTAAACTTGCATATTTATATGGCACAATATTGAATATAACATGCTGAGGTGGACCAAAAATGGGCACCTATTCCCAGGACCCACATGTCTCAAATCTCAAGTTTCTCCATTGAAGTATCAAGGAGTAAACCACTATAAAGTAGCTGAATCTGTTGCACAATAGATTATTAAGTTTATGTATATTTTAATTGCAGATCACTGCTATAATTAGCATGGACACTTCCTTGGCTGAGGTGCCACAACGTGCTTTGACACTGAGCATTATTAACAGGCTGTAAAAGGCAATGGGGAATTGGATTATAATGTTCTTGTTTTGCAAGTTGTATGGTGAATAAATAAATTTGTTCTGGCAGCAAAATTAACTGGGATAAATGTGTCTAGCTCCAGCCCCCAAGAAGAGGGGTTGCTGGAAATCAACTTGTTCTCAGCCTTGAGTTAAGAAAACCTGATTACCAGGACATTATTTCTGGCAATTAGGTACCAGAACGATGGCAGAAGAGGAGATTTTCTTTGAAATATTTAATGAGTAAGGGAGTATTTTTCTGGAAATATGTGATGATTTTTTATTTTTTGTTGCTACGGTTCACTGTGCAATGAAGACCTGTGTTTATCAAATTACTCAAGGCTGGGCTGCAAGATTGAACTGTGGCACATACAAGGCTTTTCTCTGCCTACAATCCCTGGGGCTTCATGGGGTTATCCCAGCACAGTCACTCATCAGAGGACAGTTCTTTGCTCCTTTCTCTGCTTCAGGTAGTTGTAGGTTGTTTTGTAACCACAGCAAACACAAACGACTTGGAGAGGAGGGGGAAGGTGCTGCCCTTTGCATGTTGTGCAAGCGATTTGTGCTAACAAATCCCCAGTTTGGTAAGAATTCTTACTCAGTATTGATGCTGAAAGGGCTGAGTCTGTCTGATCTGCACACTAAGTAAGGACAAGACAGATCATGGCTGAGAGCACAAGCCTTGTAGATGTTTTTCCTGGTTCTGTCCAGGATTGAGAGACTTTTCCTCATAGCATGTGGGGACAATGGTTTGGATTTGTGCTTAGCTGCCAGCCAGGATTAAAACACAACAATGTTCTACAGAGGGGAAAAAAAACACATTAGAAACCATTTAACTTCTTCCATTTTGGCAGTTGATTTATTTCTTGTTTTTTTCTTACAATCATTATGCTCAAATATAAAAATTCCTGGCCAAAGTTAGTTTTAAAAGTTTCAAAGTGATCCCATCTGCATGGATATATGCTAAACACTACATTCAGTTTCTGAAAACATACTGATAAGACTCCTAACAGGTTGCTTTGCCTGAATACGGAAAATTTCTCCTTTCCAACTTGTGCAAACATACCTCAGCTTGACAGAAAATAAGTTACACCTGAGTGCTTCCACACTGTTTTCATTAATCTTAAATACCTTTATTTCCCATGGACCCTTAACAATTGGTTCATGCTAAGCTGCACCACTGTGATCCTTTTCAGCTGTACTGGGCATCCTCCCGAATCACAGGAACACAGAGATAACAACAAATAAAGAGATGCCACGAGGATTAATACACTGGTGACAGAACTGGAAAGCCCCAGGCACCTTAATTTCCAGAGCTCTGGAACAAATGCAGTGCATTGCAGATCAGCTATTCTTAAGGCATGTGGTGAAAGTAACAGTTTATGATCTCGGGTGACTCATGTCTCCGAGTCAAACATTCTGTGCCAGTAGTAGGTGAAGGTTGGCGAGTTACTGGCCCCAATCACAATCAGCAACAGCAGGTACAGCATCATCATTATGGCAAAACGGTGGGTGTAGAACCAGGAAGATTGACTGGAAGGCCTGAGAAGGGAAAAGTGCATGAATTCTGTCAGAGATGCACAGACACCTTGGCAAAGAGTATCTTGACTTTCTTTATTTTAAATGGCCAAGTGAATGCAATAAAAACGGGAAGTTGTTCCACAATCCCTGTAACTAACAAAGCCTGATTTTCACCACATCCCTTTTCCCTAAGTCTCTGTGCACAATCCTGTCCTTTCTCCTCATGTTCACACCTTTCCCTGTGGTTTGGAGCAGCAGCTGCCTGGCCTTCAGGCATGTGTTGATTAGCTGAGTGAGTGCTGCCACTTAGGATAGATAAGAGCAGAATTAAAACTGCCCCAGTTCTAAGAGCTGCACTCACCAGACTTCCATTCTTGGTCTCCTGCCACAAACATTATTAGAGCTCTCAAAGATACTAAGTGCTTACAGGTCTGGTGAAAAAGGAAATTTAGCTAAGCCTGGGAGTGTCAAAGAGCAAGACAGAGTCAAGGTGGTGGTGTAAGACTAATTTCCACAGGAAACAGGCTGAAAACAAAATCTGGCAGTGCAGTATATCCTTCTTGCTTGTTTTCTGTTGTTTTTCAACAATAAGACGTGTTTATTTGGATGTTAAAGCACACTCATCACTCTAGACAGCTGAACTCTTACCTCCTGTGCTGTTTCTGTGAATACACGAGCAAGTATTTAACTCGTAAGAGCTGGTTGTTTGTGACAACAAAGTATTTCTGTGGTACATCCCCCCCTTCACTGTTCTTCACTCTTGCTCTTTTACGGTCTATTTCTTCTGAATCTGAATTGGAAAAGAGAGAAGAAGAGGGTTTTGGGGAAACAGAAAAGAAAATAAACCACACAGAACTTCAAGCAACTGTAAAAAAAGCAACCAACCAACACACACATACACACCCACCAGAAGAATGGGAATTAGATAACCAAAGATCTAGTCTTGGTATTCCCCTGAATCCCTCAGCATCCAAGAATAGACTGAGAAGTTTGCTTGAGGCTATACCACTCCTAGTCATCTTTGGTATGGATGACATTATGGCCCAGACTAGGGTGGCAAGGAGGTGGGTCTCCCACCCAGGGCTCAAGATGCTGCTAATATTAACAGGGAAAGAAAAACAACATGAAGAACAGATGTAGCTACTACACTGTTATTACTGCAATAGGCTCACCTTTCTTTTTCATCTGGCACTTCACATCTGGGTGGTCAATGATCTCACAAACAGCCACACAGCTGAGGACAGAGCCCAGCGTGCTGCGATGCCAGCCCAGACCGTGAGGGCTGTACAGCAGAGCCAGGCTCAGGTCACTGGTCAGGTAGGTGCCTTCACCAAACAGGGACGTCTGAAACAGAGCACAGATCTGTCCTGAAGTCCTCCAGTGCAAACCTCAAACAACACACAAGGGTTCTTTGCCTTCAGACTGGCAGTTCTGCTTCTGAAGGTGGGTTACGAAAGGCTTTTCTGACCCATGCTGGGCCTGGTCCATGCACTGTTTTTGTCCTGGCACAACTTCCTTGGGGTGGGGCTGTCGCCCTCTCCCATCCCTCAAATTATCTGCCTGGCACAGCCCTTGGTGTGGACAGATTCATGCCTTCCCGGATTTGGATTTCACTTGCCAGCATAAGTATTTTACATCAACATGACTGCCCTGCTGTTAAAAGGCATTTCATTGATTTATTGAGATTGTCATCATTCAAATAAACCAACCTCCCCAAACAAGGCAAGGCTTTACTTGGATTAAATCCATGTTTTACTAGAAAAGAGGGAAGTACTTTTCAATTATGAATGCCTTTCAAATAAAAATGTTTTAGTAACTTGGAATCAGAGGATTTGCCACACTGGCTAAAATTATTAATCCAGTAAGTGCATTGTATCTGGTAAGCCATTACTCATCGAGAATGTGGGGGGAAATACATAGTCCAGGTTGACTGGAAGGTCAAGCAGGTGCTGTGTCAAAGCTGCCTTACAGCTGACACAAAAAGCCAGGAGTTCCAACTGTCTTTCCACTGAAATCAGAAGAGGTGCAAATCCTATGGGATGTCTCCCTAAACCAGGCCATTTAAAGGAGGCTCCACTTGTGAGCAGCACCTAAAACTTTGCTGATCTGAACACAAAGCCAGGCAGAAAGAGAGAATCTCTACATTGCCTGGGCCACTGTCTTCCTCCTCCTCTGTGGACAGGCACTTTCCAGCTGCAGGCTGTCAGACAGGCCAGAATTTTCAGAGGAATTACACTTCCTTACAAAGAAGCAGAGGACAGCCATAATCTGTCACGCTGGAGAAAAGGGTTTCATGCCATTTCCAGTTTTTACCCGCAGGCTGCACTAGAAAATCCACAAAGGCCTGCACTGAAGTGAAAACAGCAGTACGAGATCCCCAGCACAGTTCATACCCCTGCAGGAATCTGGGCCTATTTTTAAAAGGTTAGAAGGTGGTGTCAATGGCAGCAGCCTCACCCTGTTCAAGTGGCAGTGCAGGCCGTTGTGCAGGATGGAATGGAAGTTCTCCAGGCGGCTCCCGTGGAAGGCATAGATGAGGTCCTGCTCTCCCTTGGTCTCAGCAAACTTGGAATTCATTTGGTCGCAATACACAACCTCAAAGAGATAGTCTGGAGCAGGAACAGCAGCCCCAGACATCCCTGTGAGCTCCTGGATCTTCTCGTACTGAGAACAGGAAGGAATAGCAGTGTTAGTTTCTGGGGTCAGATTACTCACTGGAGTTCTGCTTCCTGTCCCTTCCCATTGCTTTATGTATCCTGATCAAGCTTTTCTGAGTTAGAATTCAACACTGTCACAATTCAGAGGGAGTAAGTAAAAATTCTAACACTTTCTTGCTATCAAAGTTAAATCTGAATTTTTTCCAGGAAAAAACCAACCAACCAACCACCCTGAATTGTGATTATAAATTAATTGATGAGGTAAGGACAAATCTACTTCAGCTGCTCAGACAATACATTCATCAGCTGATCTTGGAAAAGAAAAAAAGTGAAAACAGAAATTGTTTTCATCTTGCTGCTAATCTCTAGAACTATTTTGGTCCCTGTTACAGAAGGACCTGAGTGGCACTGAACCTTTCCATTTTGGGGCAGTAGGCAGAAGACAGAGTTGTCTTTCTCAGTGACAAGCAGAACCCAACTCCATGACACCCAACTGGGCTATCTTGGTTTAGAATGTTCATGTACAAGCTCCATTAATGTGGTAACCAACTACAATCACTGCCCATTGTCACCTACTGACAGTGATAACTATTTCTTCCAACCAGCATTCCTGAAAATTTTATTTGCAAACAAAATAACCACCTCTGTATATACAGGGAAAAAATGGATGTGTTGAACTGTCAAGCTGTCACAATGAACAACCTAATTCTAGCAGGAGGAAATACTCTCTGAAGTGCAAGCTTGCCTTAAAAAACAAATTCTAATCAAGACTTCCAGGATTCAAAACTTACCTCCTGTTTCTTAGTACTTTGTATCGTGAAGACCTTAGATGACAGAATCCAACTAAACAGATCCCAGATCCTTTTTTCTGTGTTTGGAACAGACTCCAGTTCTTTCAGGCTTGGTAGAGCGTTGGTATCTGCAAGCTAACAACAGAGGCATTTAGCACAAGCTCCTTCTTCCACTGTGATTAAACAGGGACCTCTAGTGAAAACAAAACAATATTTCACCCCAACAAACTGAAAAACAGGTTCTGTTCTGAGATATAAACACTTGTATCCAGTTTGTGGGGAAGTCTGTCAATTGCTCTAAAAGCAAATATGAGGGACAGTATAAATATTTATATTTACCCACAATATCTGTAGGCTGTGCACAGGAACAATCAAACACTCCTGAGACAAAACAAGCTGTCTCAGGGCAGGATGTGCAGTGGGACTGACACGGGTGCTCAGGCTATTTAATATGCAAACTCTTCGATATTAATTTGAATTTCACGTAGGGGCAATCTCTTCTAACACTTCACAGAATCCCAGAAACACTAAATCTGGAAAAGATGTGTAAGATTATCGAGTCCAAACACTAACCCAGCACTGCCAAGCCCACCACTAAACCAGGTCTGCAGATGCCACCTGTGCAAGGTTTTTTAACACTTCCAGAAACAGCGATTTAACCACTTCCCCCGGCAGCCTGTTCCAATGCTGGCCCATCCTTTCACCGACGAAATTTTCCCTAAAATACGCAATTTAACCCACCCTGGGGCAGCTTGAGGCCCGTTACCCATCGCTCGTTCCTTGGCGTCTCCACACCGGCGCTTCCACGAGCGGGTTTATCGGTCGGAATCCCAACATACTTCCAAGCCTGGATTCCCTGACTAGACAGCCCCTTTTCCCGCTCCATCCGCGCCCCGCCCGGGCCGCCCCCGGTGCTCACCAGCCCCTCGAAGTCCTTGTTGTCGCCGCTGGCGTAGCGGGCCGGGAAGGGCCTCAGCGCCGAGTCCCGCTTGTAGCTCTGCAGCGCGGCGGCGAACAGGCTGCACCGCAGGTCGGCNCCGCCGCCAGGGCCGCTCCGCCCGCCCCGCTCCGCCCGCCGGGGCCGCTCCGCCCGCTCCGCCCGCTCCGCCCGACCCGGCGCTGCCGGTACCCGCACGGCACGGGGGTGTGTCCGCCGCTCGAGCGCGGCGCAGGCAGCTCGGGGGGAGTGGCAGCTTCGACTCGGGTACAGACCGGAGAGCGTACAGGGGGCAGTGGCGGCTTCTCCGCAAGGAGGGACTGAGACAGGGGTACAGGGCACAATGAAGTCTTACTGAGACAGGGGTACAGGGGACAATGGCATCTTCCCCCCAGGGAGAGAATGAGACAGGGGTACAGGAGAGAATGGCGCCTTCCCCTCAGGGGGAGACAGAGACAGGGGTACAGGTCACAATGGCATCTTCCCCTCAGGACAGACGGAGAGGGGCACAGAGGGAAATGGCGCCTTCCCCTCAGGCAGAGACCTGAGGAGGAGCACAGGGAGGGCACAGTAGCATCTTCCTCTCACGACAGAGACCCGGAGAGGGGTGCGGAGTGGGGAATGGCGCCTTCTCCTCAGGTAAAGGTCTGAAGGGGGTGCCAGCAGGGCACGGTGCCTTCCCCTCAGGCAGACACAGAGGGTGCTGTGGGAAAATGGCACGGTGCCCTCAGGTGTTGATCGGGACAGGGGCACCGGGCAATGGCACCTTCGCCTCAGGGAGAGCCTGGGAGAGAGGCACAGTGAGAAAATGGCACCTTGCCCTCACGTATTGACCAGCAGATGGTACTGAGGGCAATGGCACCTTCCCCTCAGGCAATCTGTGAGAGAGGTGCAGTGGGAAAATGGTGCTTTCCCCTGAGGTCGAGACCTGGAGAGGGGCCCTGTGGCGAGATATGCCTGTTCCCTCAGATAAAGACCATGAAAGCAGACAGGGAAAATGGCATTTTCTTCTCAGGTAGAGACCAGGAGGTGGGTTTGGGAGCAACAGCGTCTTCCCCTCAGGTGGAGACTGGGAGGTTTGGGGGGTAATGGTGCCTTCCCCTCAGGTAGGAGAGAGGTAAAGGGAGCAATTGCATCTTCCTCTCAGAGAGAGACTGGTTATGGGTCAGAGGGGAAAAACATCACCTTCCCCTCCGGTATAGACCAGGACAGGCCCATGGGGCAGGGAGGACACAGAGTGGGGGCCCAGCTCTCAATATCTGTGACACCAGCACGTCAGGACTGCAAGGCAGGGGACAGTGGGGGGACAGTGGCAGTGCATGGGGTGTGAGTCCCACCATGACCGTGTGCCCCACTGCCCTGTACGGCGTCAGGGGGCTCCGGGCTGGGGCATGGCAGGTGCAGGCTCACAGCTTGGGCATTGCATTCATGTGGAACAGCAACGCAGATCAGCCAGACAGGTCATCCAGGGAGGCTGCTCCTTGTGTCAGATTGGCTTTATGTAGCTCTAATTTTAACAGACTTACTTATGTCAAAAGCATGTATATGTCATTACTCCTCAGCAGTCCCTTTTATCATCTAAACTTGCAGCCTTGAGAATGAGTCCAGATTTGTTTGAGTCATCTCTGCAAGCTGGCATTGCAGGATTAAGGGAGAAGAATTTACTTTTCAGTTGAACCTCTTACCAGAGGTTTCACCAGGTGGCGTTCACTGTGTTTGAGGTTGGGGCTCAATGTTCCGCCCTGGAATTGTGGTGCAGTGCTAGTGCTGTGAAGCATCTCCCCAGTCCCCAAATGTCATAGAAATCACCATGATTAGAGTGGAGGTCCCCTCAACCCAAACACTGGTGGTCTCCTGAGTACAACTTTGGAAATACATAGCTATATATTGGATGTTTTTTAACACCTTTCTTGGTTTCTTCTTTCAGGAGGAATATTGCAGATATCCATGGAGCAACTGATGCAGGCACCAGACTATTGCAGATACTCAGAAAAACATGAAGGTCAGTTGTGGATACCTGTTACTGGGCTCTCATCTCACAGCTCCAGCAATCTCTGGAGCCTTCCCCACAGTAAACAGGAACACCAGCTCTATTACATCGTGTCTGGTATCAAAGCAAACAAAATGTGAACTTCATTCAAGTACAGAGTTCCTGTTCTTACTCACCCACTCAAATGGCTGGGGAGTATAAGGAGGTTTCAAAATTCCAGATAGAACCAGATAGATCATAGGCTGTGCACAGCAACATTAAACTGTAAATTATTTCACAATGGTGTATATAAATCAAATTGAGTTACAGGTTTATTTACTTGCTTTTTGCCAGTTTATCAGAAAAGCATCTTTCAATAACAGCTGCATGAACAAGGCTGCAATAGGAACCCATCAGTTCTAGAACAGCACAAATACTTGCTTGGGTCTGACATCAGATGGCAATATGTAGACAAAATGATTTAAAAGGTACCTTTGGTTTAAGTTACCCAATTTACTAGATGTCTGTATATGTTTTTATCTTTAAAACATCATCCAGCCTGTGAGGTCTGTGCTATTTTTCCCTTGCTTGCTCCAGAGGGTCTCCCTCATGCCAGGAGCATGGATGGGTGACTTAAGAAGAGGTCTAGCACCACACAAAGCATTTTCTCAGGAATTATGGAAATTACCTAGAGTTGAAATGCAGCTGGAGCAATACCTTTCCATATTTCTATATCCTTGAGAGGATGTATTTTACTTTATCTGATGTGGTGCCTTATTCTGCTGTAAATATCTGCTATCTCTGACAGGCTGTTAGCGACATCATTCAGTGATCCAGCTCAGGACATGTTTATTATCTCCCATGATATTAAATTGTTCTGTGTGATCCTTTTGAAAAATTATTCCTTGGCTGCCTAATTGGCTGATTTCATTCACTAATAAATCATTAGATGTAATAATTTTTGGTGCTTGCTTAAGAAGATTAGAAAATGGTAGAGATGTCTCTTTCAGTGCATTTGGATGGAATTTTACATTGTTACTTTTAGCTCTTTAACTGCTGCAGTTCCAGGGGCCTCATTTAAGATAGCACTGGTTGTGATAGAGGAGAGAAGAGGAGTACTGCTGATATCCCTGGGAAAGACACTCCTGTTCAGGAATTTCTGCACGCTGTATCTTTTACCTCCCAGCTTGCCCAGGGCTGTTGTGTTGGGACAGAGCATGGAGTGGAGGGCAGGACACACATGGCACTGCCAGCTGGGGCTCTGCTGTGGGGCACATCCTGGCATGTGATTAGAGAGTGGGGATGGGCAATAGTCCCTGAGGAGAAGCTGGAAGAGAAAGACAGCATGGTGAAATGGGAATGGAGAGCTGAAGGGAAAAGGGTTTCCTTGGAACCACATTAGTTCTGGGGATGCTGGGCTTGCTGTGCCACCACTACTTATTTTATTCTAAAAGTGCAATGAAGACATTTTGTTGCCTTGTCCTGGCATAAAGAAATTAACCCAAAATAGATCTAAACCATCACTGGCATTGTAATAGTTAATGGAGATTCTGAGAGCATTGATCCAAAACTGATGCCTACCTTTGGGATTCCAAATGGATGGTGCTTCCATTACGGCGAGCTCAGCTGCGCTCGGCAATGACAGATATTGATGAGATAACAAGTTTGCTGTATTGATGCTGCCCAAGAGTGCTGTCTGCTCAAACTCCTCTAAACCCTGCTTTACAAAGCTGCCCCTAAGGCAGAGATGAAGCACTGAAAGCTTTTGGGGCTGGTTTTAGGGGAGCTGCACCTTTGTGTGCTGTTGATGCTGAACATCAACCACTGTAGACTCGAGCCTGCAAAATGTGTGAGGATAAGCCAGGATAAAGTCATTGTTCCCTCTGATGTTACTTACAGCAGGTAAGATTTTCCAGCCTATGCCTTGCAGAAGCCTCAAACCCAGGAGATTTCTACTCATCCCTCTCCAACAGCTCCAGGAGGCACCATGTTGGCAAGGCTTTGGAGTCAGGAGAAATACGGGAACAGCTGCTGGCTTAGCTTTGGGGTTGTGGCTTTTTAATTAAGTGCTGCAAGTGTGTGCTGTGGGCTGGAAGCTGGGATTCAAAAGAATCTTTCCAGTCCCCTTAAAAACAACCTGATGAGCAACCCCTTTGCAGTATGTTGTGTACCTCAGAAGTGACTGCATCCCACATCCCACATCCCACATCCCAAGCTTTCTCCCACACCTTTGCACCCCTGCTTGGGGGGCTTCTTCCTTCTAATACCTGCAGGCAGACAAGACTGGCTGGGGCACTGGCAAGGAGCTCTTTTTTGCTTTTTTGAGAAGTGCCCTTCAAATGTATTTCCATTTTCCCATTTTATTTTCATAGAAAGAAAAGCTCTCCTTGGTGATTTGCTGAGATTCAGTGCAAAGATGGTTTTGTAAGAGATACCAAAAGGGTCGTTGGCAGTGCAGGAGTTTGAATAACGTGGCTTTATGGCTTCTTATGAAATTGAAGATCTGATTATTAAACATAGACTGTAATAAAAATAGTTTCTGGTGTTGGCGGATACATTTCAGCAGAGAAATGTGGCTTAAATGTCTTCATTTAATTCCAGTGTGTTTAAAATTGATCTCATGGACCGGAAAGGAGGTTTTTTTCCCCTTAACTAGGGTCTGTGAAGGAAATTAATACAGGGAAGGGAAAATAGAAATACAATACCACACTCAATGAAACAAATGCTTATGACTGAGGGCTTCATTCCTTGCTAGCACCACTGGAACAGCCAGCTGTATAAGGTATGTTTTATTATGGAATTAACCTTGACCTGGGGTTCAAAGAGAAAGGTTAGTTTGAAATAAATCAGTAGTATGGTCAGGTCACTTCAAAGAGTCTAAAGCTGAGCTTGAAGATTACATGCTGTTTATGTGTATCCAGTTGGAATAGAACATATGGTAAAGATAATAGAAGTAAACTATTTATCTCTTCCCCTTGCCCCCCCCTTAGGATTTAACGCCTTTTTGTCCTTTGCATAGATCTGTTGCTGGGGGTGTTTTTGTCCTGGGATGTTTATTGAAAACAGAAATGTGGAATAATACAGCCATCTTAAGTCAGCTGGGTAAAATAGTCTTGCCTTTAACGTTTTTCCAATTGCTCAGATTAAAGTAAACTGGTTTGGAAATAGTCATGAATATTTCTCTGTCACTCATCTCAGTGAATTCTGGCAGTCATAGGAAAACCTAAACAAAATGTGCTCAGCTCTAAATTACTGTAGTTCTGATCTAAAAGCAGGACCACATTTAATTGTTATGTTTGAGTTACATGGATTTAAGAGCTTTCCAAATGCCAGATAATCCTTGCAGAACCCCAGCAAAATGGGCACAAGTATCCCAGCAAGGAAGGGGAATGGAAACTGAGGGTGCATAAGCAATTGACCTAAAAGGGAAATCTGTATTCACAATCTGTAGCAAAACTCAGAATAGTCCTCATGGCTACTTTAGATTCCAACTCTTTTTGAGGAAGAGGACCGGAATCCCACCTGGAATTTCCTGCATGCCAGTCTGTTGCTTTAACCACATGATCAACCTGTACCTTTGGTCCATGTGCCCTTATTCTTTTGCTCCCTGTGCAGTAAGGGAGATACCAGGACTTGAAAGGCAGTGTGTCCACCAGTCATTTCAGTCCATGTTCAGCTCTGTGTAGGTCACTGTGTAGGGGGAATAAAAGAACTTTTCACTTCTTCCAAACATGTTGGATGGGGCTTGGAGCAACCTGGTCTAGGTGAAGGTATTCCTCTCCATGACAGGGGGGTGGAACAAGATGATTTTTAAGGTCCCTTCCACCCCAAACCTTTCTAGGATCAGATGAAAGACAAAGCAGATGCAGTGAGGAGCTGGCAGTTGTCTCAGATGCAGAGAATTGTTGTAGTGTGTGATGTGCAAGGCTGACACTGGAGTTTTGCAGGGCTTGCAGGCAAGTAGGGGGAAGAGCAGGGCTGGTGGATGCTGGGAAGCAGAGGGGATTCTCTGCTGAAATTAAAACCAGCTGCTGAGCTGAGCCATGGTCACTCTGTAATGGCTTTTCTCCACAGATTGTTTTTTCCCTAATGTGATACATGCAGTGTGCAGATAGTAGCACATTTTAAGATTTACAACTGCCTGATTTTTCCCATTAATAGGGAAATCTGATAATTATCCATTTTAAAGCCATTGCTGAACAATAGGAAGGAGCATGCTTGTTAAAAGTAAACATAAAAGCGAGCTGGATCTATCTTGGGGTGCTGAGCCTTTGATAGATTTTCTCCTTACAGCAGTCTTTGATCTGGCACACCAGAAAATAAACTCAGTGGGAGACTGGATATGGGATATAGAGCAGTTCACGTTGAGGTCACGGGCTCCAATGCAGGCTGGGTCAGGAGAGATCCTCGGGGTCAGCTTTGGCGGGAGCTGGGAATGGCAGCACCCCGAGGGCTGTGCTGCACCTGCCTGGTGGCACAGGAAGCCTGTGGGTCTGCAGGGACACCCCTGCAGCAGGGAGGGACTGATTGCTTCTGCCCTGCTTCCCAGAGGAGAGCTTTGCAGCTTTTCCAAGGAGAGAAATGATATGGGGGATACCGAGGGCAGCACAGAGATGCATCAGGATGCAGCTCTCAGGAATGCTCTTGCTGAGTGTTCTGGCATGGGACATGTGCAGGTCCTCCCCAGCTCTGCGCTGCAATCTTTGTGTTCTCCATCTTCTGTTAATTATCAGTTAATCTAAATGAAAGAGAAGTCTGTAAAGTGGTCCTATTGGTCCTGTAGGAAGAGACCTGTGGATGTGCAACTGTTGTCCCATAGGCAGCAACATCTCCTGGCAAATAAAGGGCTGTTACCTCAGAAATGTTTGAGCCCTGTGTCTCCTCATGTTTGGAAGGCTGATTTCAAAGGAAAAGTTGTGCAGCTTTGTTTGAGAGGGAGCTGAATGCAAACAATTCTATACAGCAAAACCACAGAACAGGTACCAGGTCACAAATACACTGATACCATGGACTAGTGTAAGGTTTTCTGGCTGTGAAATCTGAATTTCTGTCTGTGAACCTTGATCTGAGCTGTGAATGAACATGGAAGAGAAACAAATTAATCATCAGAACTGAAATCTCAGGGTTTCTCACTGTTGGGGAAGCCACTTAAGTTTCTTTCTGATGGTTATAGAAAGAGCAGAAAAAGGATTTTGGTGCACTTCAGCTGTGTTAGATCTGGGAAGCTTGTTCTGTTTTATCTTGTGCGAGAGACAGTTGCCAAGATTTATCTTTGCAGGGTGTTTTGCAGGAAGGGAAACAGAAGTGAGAAAGGTCTGGAATCTCATGTAGCTCTGTCCAGAATCATGTTATCTGAAATAGCTGGTTATCTGAAGTTTGGCCAAACCTGACTCTGCACAAGTCTCAACACCACACTAGAGCTGAGGGGATAAAGAGTGAGACCCAGACTGTCTGCAGGGGAACTCTAGACCGAAGCTGGTCCAAGTGCAGCACTGTGTGAACAGTGTGTAGGAAGCTGCCTGGTGATCCCACTGCTGCTGGGCTCCAAATACCCAAGCCAGGGCACAGCAAGGCCTGTCCACACCCTCACTCCATCCTTAAGATTCAGTGATTCTCATCTCTGTGGCATTAGGGAGGATAAAGCAGCCCTTAAAGGCAAGTTTTGCCTGGAGAGGTCCAACCTTCCCCTGTGCCTGAGCATCCCATCTGCTGCATTGCTCTTCAGCGTGGAAACAGTCAGTGGAGGATTTGGCAAAGGTGGGATGCTTTGTGCCTGGTTATGTCTCGTCCCGGGGAGGGAAAGTGCCCTGTGCTGGTTTCCAGTTGCCAGCTGGTGGCAGCAGTGGATCTGCACAGAGGCAGCTCTGCCTCCTCACTTGCCTCTGCCCTTCGCTGCTCTGACCACATTACCCCAAATATTGCAATTTCAGGTTATAAGGCAGCTTCCCACTGCCCTGCCATGAACCAGCCATTGTCTCTGATAAGTCGGTCATACACAAGAGAGTGATTGGCTTGGTGTGGAAATAATCCTGCTACTTTGGAGGGGAAAAACTGCTGGAAACTTTCCTGGTCTGCACACCCACCTGCTGATGTGTCCCCTCATGCACAGCAGAACTAGTGAATCATCTCCAAATATAAATGTCACGCACTGAGTTGTTCCTCTTCTGAACACGGGACTGATATTTCAGATGGGACAGTTCTCTCTCCCTTGGAGAGACCGTGGGGTTTGCCTGGCTGTTATCCTGCTTTTCCCTGGGGTGTGTCAGTGCGTGGCATTTCACTGAAAGGAAAAGATTACCCACTTGCCTTCTTGAACACAAACAATGATTTTAGGGGAAGAAAGAGGACAATACCCTATTGTTATGTTGTTCCCTACCTCGCCTCACACTGAAATATTTAAGGTCCCCCATGAATAATGCAGCCTCAGCCCCAAGCCTGTTTTGCACTTCACACTAACCGGGCCCATAAAACACCCGGATTGCTCCCGGCATACATTATGCCGTATAGAACATCTCCCACCGAGCAAAGCTTTGTCTTCCCTGCCACAAAGGCTGTTGGGATTTTTTCCCTGTCTCCAAGAGAGATAACGAGCATGAGAGCTCCTGCTTTAAAATATTAGTGGGAACAAGTCACCTGTGGGTTTTTACCTGGTGCTAACTAGCTTTGCCCACACCGCATCTCCCGCTTACGCTCATCCTGTGTCATTCCCTTTTTATCCAGCTGCTGTGCCTTCCAGCAGGAGAGCTATACAGCACTTAATCTGTGGAAAAATATGTCATATTCAGCTGACAGGCAGAAGACAAACTGATACATTAGGAGTCAGGATTGCTCCATAACCCAAAATAGGAATTATTTCTTTCTCTTGACTAGGAATGCTGTACCTAAAATGCAGCGAGGAGCAGGAGCAGCACTTTGTAATGGCTTGAGGCTCATACGCACCCTGTCACATGAAGCTTGTCCCTTCCCAGACACTTTTAAAGTTCAAGAGAGATTTTGGTACCATTTTAATGATGCTGCTATTGAGAACCAGGACCCCTTTGGTGTTGAGTTTAGTCGCTCCCAGCCACACTGTGCAAAGCTCTCCCCTCCTCCAAGGAAAAATGAGGCAAGAGGGAAAAAAATGTGTGGCCCCAGCTCCATCCCATGAAGATACTTTTACACTCACCCAAAACTACAAAGGTGAGGCTTTTGATGAATTTTGGGTTAAAAGGAGCAATGTGCCTCCCTGGACATCTGGTCTGTCGTCAGTAATGACATTAGGAGCTGTCACATAGGAATTGCCATCTGTGATCCGGTTGGAGGCCTTTCAAAGGGAAGGAAATGGGAGGGTGGAGATCAGGGAATGGTTTGCTGCAGGGAAGAGTGACTTGGAAGCCCCAGAGGTGCATGTGCCCTTCCTTCAGCTCTGCAATCCACTCCATTCCTCTGTCAGCTCAAGGACAAAGGTACACAAATCTTGGGAAGCCTTTGCTGAAGGGAGGAGATGAAGCAGGGAAGGGAGGATTGTCTGCTAGGTGGTTTAAAAAAGGGCTATACTGAGTGCAATGGTTCATTCAGAGGTTTTCCAGCTGCTTTCTTGCATCATCTGGGCAACACCACCTTCTAACTCTCTCCCAAATCTGTCCTGTTTGGAAAGATGAGCATCTCTGGAAACCCACCTACTGTCACAGCAATAACAATAAAGCCCCCAGGGACATAGTGAGGCTGCTTTCTACATATTTTGTTTATATCTTTATTAGTTAGCTATGAACTTTCCCCACAGATACCTAAGGTTAGTCTGATCACCAGGCCATCAGCTGTTTATTTAAAGAGGTAAGCCCTCATCTTGTATTTTGGCCATCAATCCCCATTAGTTTCCCTGTATGGTTGATTGAATAGTCCATTGCCTGTACTAATAAGCACCCATTAGTTGTCCCAAAGAGCTTTAGTTTTATTAGAAACCATTCATTTCAGCCTAGGCCAGATTAAGTGCTTTTAGCTGGATTGTTTTGATTGCATTACTTGGAAGGTGGCATAGGAGCACCTGGAAGGTTCAAGAGGTGCTGCTTTTGCTGGAGAAACACAGATGATGCAGCTGTGAGCAAGGTGAGGTTTTGCTGCAGTGGCACACAAAATGCATTTAAATCTGCAGAAATGGCTCTTTGGTTTGCCCTGTTTGGGTCAGTCTAGAAAGAATCTCCAGGGATTTGAAGCAAATGTTCCCATCACCTGTCTGGTTTTGGGCTTTGGAATGCCAGTGGGTCTCCAGACTTGCCATTAGCATTTCTCTTCCCTTTTCATTTTCATTTTCATTCTCCCTCTTCATTCTTCACACCGCCAGCCCAGAAATTTCCCTTTTTGCAGTGTTTTGGGCTGCAGTAAGCTGGTTACAAGCAATTTGGCTCGCTGCTCCGCAGGAAAGAAGTGTGGAAGGCAGGAGGAACTGCTGCAAATCGCTGTTCAGCTGCTCTTCATCACTCCAGCTCTGGCTTCCATCTACCCGACAGCCCTGCTAAAAGGATAATAATGCTTTAAAAATTAGAGTCAGCCGAACAACTACTTCATAAATTCATGGCCTTGCCCTGATCCTTTCCAGAAGTTTTTCTTTCAGATTGAGTCCACATCAGACCTTGGATTCCTTCCCTTTGGAAATGCTGCTGCTTTTCTACTTTAGGAGTGCTTGCTGGGTCACCCAGCTATGCAGAGGGGGTTACCAATTATCTGTCATTACCTCAACAGAAACAAGCCTCATTTCAGGGTAATCTTGTGCTCTCTCCTTCAGAGAACACAAAATAATCTCTCCGTGATGTCGTCTCCTTGCGGGATTTTGTCCTTGATAGATAAACCAGTCCTGAGATCCTATTAAGAGCTATTCTGCCTCCCCTTAAAAGAGACAAACTTGCAGATGAGACAAACTTCTGTGGAACTCAGAAGAGACCCTTGGCTTTGCCTGCCCGATGGGAAACAGTTCTGGTTTGCAGCAGCTCTTCCCATCTGTAGCACTTCTGAGAGCAACTGGAGTTCTAACACAGCCTTGGCTTTCATGGGGGACTGATGGTCCTTCTTAGCCCATCAGATCTGCCACGAGCTACCAGCAGGAAACCAGGGCAAATGGGAAGATGTGGTGGGGAGGCAGCACTTGGTGGAAAGCCTGTTTGAGTGTGTGATGCAGCATCTTTTCTGTCCACATCATGTCCTATCTGTGGCAAGGGATGAATTGCCCCATTGGCTTTTTCACATACTCCAAAAGTGTGGAGTGCTAGAGGAGCTGGACAGGAGAGCCCACACCACTTCGTGGGAGTTGAGCTGGTGCTCTGAAATGCTGTCTTAGCATCAGCCCCCCAGATCCACTGCAATAAATACAAACTCCAGCTTTTTAGCAGTCCCTGCTTACTCTTCAAATTTAGGGTCTTTGCATTGTTAAGAATGTTCTGACAATAAAAGAAAAGCAAATCCATCAGTCGTGAAGCAAGTTTGAAAATATTTTTTAAAAGGAAAGATTTCATAAAAAAGTTGAGTGAGGTGTAAAAAGGAAGTCTCTTGTTTTACAAATCTGACAGCTCCAGCAAAGTCAAATTGCTTCTCAAGGGATGCTGATGGGAAAAGGGAGCCTACTCAAGTCTGGGATTGATAAAAACAGAAAGAAAGTAGTTGATGTCTTAGATTTTGGGGTTTTTTATTTACTTGGAGCTGTTAAGCTGTGAAAGACACCAATACCTGCTGTGCAACTGCAGGGTTTGTTGTGCATGGGATCGGTGTCTCCCTGTAGCTTTTTATGTGTCTGAAAATAGTGACTGGGATCTGAATCTCTTGGTCCCTTTCCTTCTTGGCTGTTTGCTTTTGGCCTCCTCTGGGCTTTGGGACTCAGGGACTTGCTTCCTCCTTGAGCTGAGAAACATATCTCCTGCTTTTGAGATGTACAAGAAGAGATCTTCACACACCTCCATTTTTGGGGGGAAATGTATGAATATTTTTTGGGAAAGTATGAATATGTGAGATATATGAATATATCTCATAAGAACCATTCCCTTCTAGGGGTGTGTTGCCAACTCTTTCTAATGCCCATCAGTAACTTCCCTGGGTGCAAACAATAAATGTAACCCTGCAGGTTAATTCTGGTGGAGCTGCAGCAGGGACTGGGTCCAGCACCTCCCCTCCTTGTGAGGAGAGGATCTCTCCTTGCTGCAAACCCTGCTGGGGCTCTAATATGTCTTGTGTGCCACATCCTTGCCTGAGGACTGGCAAGCCTGAGCCCAATCTTCAGAAATAAATCCATCACAGGAGCAGGGAGTGGATGGAGCTGCTGCAGATATAAAGGTCAAACGATAAAGGCCATGTTAAAATATGCTCATAGGAAATGGCAGCTTATAAGTACTCTGTGATCTAATTACTTATGTCAGGCAGATAAGCCTGGACAGCAATTATTTTTATCCTAAATCACGCAAACAACTGCTGTAGGAGCTTTGCCAGTTCTCAGCATTTCTTTCAGTTATCATTTTTGGGGCAAAACATGGAGCATTACAGGACAAACAGCTGTCTTAAAGGATTGGTTTTCACTTTCTCTGAAGGTGGGGAATGGCTTTAGTTATCTTTAGTTATCTTTTTTCCCTTTGTGAGGAAAACCCTACATGTTGTAGTCCACGGGCAGCCCACAGGGCTGAGCCTGGTTTGCATTGCATGTGGAGGAGAACTGGGGATTATGTTCCTGCTGGCATTGTTGGAAGTGGGCAAAGGGGAGAGCTGAGGCTGAAGACAGAAATTTCTCGTGCAAGAGGATGGGTCCTGCTGGGTTGGAGAGATGAACAGTGATTTGCAGAGACTGAGCTGGTCCTTATCCTGCCTCAGATAATGACCTTAGGAACTGAGCAAGGGACTGCACCTGAGCGAGGAGCCACACAGGGGCACGTGGGATGGGGAGCCACGTTGCCCTTTTGCAGGCAGGTAACACAGCCATTTACTCCAACCTGGCACACAAAATCCAGGTCCTCTTGGTCCAGCATCATCTTTCAGCCTCCTCATGATTTAAAATCCTCCCTCGTGTTGTTGGAGAAGCTTTCTAGCCAAAAACATTTCTTTGTGCCTTATGGGGAGATCTTGGGACCACGTATCATCTTACAGAGTGCTTCAGTCCTGGCTCTTTGACCTGTGCCTGAGGGAGCTGCCCCTGTTCACTCAAGGTCATTTGAATATCAGCAGAGACGTTCATCATCCTGGGGCCTCAAGGAAGGTATTGATCACCTATGATGAATCAGCACACGTGTTGTGCAAGATGAATGATTAGTTAATGAATGAAAGATGTGAGACCTCCTCCTTTCATCCTCCTTCTTCTTCCTCCTTGACACGAGGCTCTTCCTGCCCCGGTGGTGGGGGGGAAGAGGAGAGAAAGAGAAGGGCTGCAAGTTGGGAGCCAGTGGATGTTGGTGGCATCTTGTCCTGGACACACAACCTGGGTCTTCCTGCCTTCTTTTAGCTTTCCACCTTGGCCTGACTGACACATCCCTGAGCAGTGGGTTTGCAGCAATGCACCAGCCACGTGACATGGAGAGGTGCCACATATAGTCCAGAGGGGCCACGAGAGACATGGGTGGGTGATGAAGCACCAGTGCACAGTAGGATTGCTTTGGAATTCCATAAGCTATGGAGACAAAGTGAGGAAAGAGGAGGTGCCAGGTGCCTGTTGCTCTCTCAGCCTTCAGGAATTACTGCAGACAGTGATTTAGTAAACTGTGTAAACCAGTGTGGTGTCACATGTCCCCACTGAGAGCTCTGCTGCACGAGGTGTTATTCCAAAGGGCTGTTTCTGATTGATTTTTTTCACCCCCGATTTTTTCCCTCTATGAATGTTTTGGAAGAAAAGCACATTATTCCAAATGCGATTAAGTCATTTGGAAGAGGATTATGGTGTTTTGGAATAACACCCTCTTATTCCAGAATGAGATCAGTCACGTGGGGAGTTAATGGGAAACAGCTCTTTTGCTCCTCTGGGAAGGCTCCACCAGCATGACGAGCAGTCGAGGTCGCTCCCACCGCCTGCTGCCCACTGGTGCCTCCGTCCACCCGTGGGGTCCGAGGCCAGACGGTGCGTTATGGCTCAGTAATTTAGAGAGATAATTTAATTGCTTCTGGGCTTGACCCTGTGTTTTCTGTAGCAGTGAGACCTCAGAGCCCTCTGCAGAAATCACAACAAACAGGCTGAAAGTCGAGATGATTCCTAAAGGGGTGTTGCCTTCAAGAGATTTTTGCTTCCCCCAAAGCCTCTGCTTTTATTTCAGCAAGGGCTGGATGGAGCCACAGCAGAGGCAGCTGCGCTGACCCCTCAGCATCTCTCCTCCCACCAGCCACGGTGAGCTGCATCCCTTGGCCACAGTTGTGAGGATGTCAGCATCACCCATGGTCCACAGCAACCTGGTCTAGTGGAGGGGTCTCTGCCCATGGCAGGGGCTGGGAACCAGATGATCTCTGAGGTCTTTTCCAACCCAAATCATTCTGAGATTTTATGATTCTGTGATCACGCTGCATCCTCTGCATGCACACCCAGCTCTGCTGCTGCAGCCGTCACACTTCATGATGCAACAACCCAGAGACTATGGGCTTCCACATGCCACAAATTATATTTTTCATCCTCTGATATGTATTTATTATTGAAAATTAAAGGGTTTCCTAAATTTTTATTTCTTAGCTGGGCCAAACATAGCTTAGGCAGTAAGCAATGCATATTTATTTTCAGCTCATGAAGGAAAAATATAACTTCTTTCCTCGTGTTTCTATAATTTCTTTTCTGTGCATATGCAAATTGCTGGTTTATTTGTGCAAGATTTATGCAACTAAATGATGGGGAATTATAGAGGCAATTCAGCACTTAGAAAGGAGAGAGACAATTGCTGCAATTTGCTTGTGCCATGTGCTAATTCCTTCAGAAAATGGTTTTGCTCATTTATTTGCACCAATTTCTGCACCCCTAAGCAAGCTTGGGAAATGTTCTCTGGGGTCAATAGACTGCAAATGGTTTATGTTTCTTTCTGCCTGTGCCATCACCTCCCCATAATACTTTATAGCAATTAGTAACAATAATGAAATATAGCTGTGATTTCTCAGCACTGGAGAAACGCAGCCAGTGCTTGTGAATCAAGCACATTTTCTGGTCAAATTGGCCATTTAAACACACTGCTCAGGAAGCTTTAAATCCACCTCCATGGATCACTCCAAGCTAAGCTCCATGGGGGGGAAAACACTGTTGGAAGCAGATTTTTTCCCTGCCACAGCTGAACCTGCTCTGTGAGGTGATGCTCATGGCTCTGGAGAGCCTCTCCCCCTGCCATGAAGAACCGTGCTCACTCACAGGCAGCATCCTCACTGATGCAGCAAGACCTTGGCTTGCAAAGAGTGGCAGCAAGAGCTGAGGCAGCTCCTAAGTTTTCCAACATAAATGATTCCAAGATTCTGTGATCCCAGCCCCACAGGATTCCCCTGTTCTGCCTCACCCAGAAGGCATGTGGAGGAAAAGACCTTTAAGATCATTGAGTCCGACTGTTAACCCAGCACAGCCAAGCACCACTATTAAACCATGTCTGTCAGTGACACATCTACATGTCTTTTAAATCCTTCCAGGGATGGTGACTCCACCACTGCCCTGGGCAGCAGTGCCAGGGCTGGACAACCCTTTTGGTGAATAAATTGTTCCTAATATCCAATCTAAACCTACCCTGGTGCAACTTGAGGCCTTTTCCTCTGGTCCTGTTGCTTGTTACTTGGGAGAAGTGATCAACCCCCACCTTGCTACAACGTCCTGTCAGGGAGTTGTAGAGAGTAATAAGATCCTCCTTGAACCTCCTTTTCTCCAGGCTGAGTCCCCCCAGTTTCCTCAGCTGATCCTCATCAGACTTGTGCTCCAGATCCTTCCCCAGCCCCTCAATGTCTTTCTTGTCATGAGGGCCCCAAAACTGACCCCAGGATTTGAGGTGCCTCCCCAGTGCCCAGCACAGGGGAATGGTCACTGCCCTAGTCCTGCTGGCCACGTTACTGCTGACAAAACCCAGGTGGCATTGGCCTTCTTGGCCATGTGGGCACACTCACCTCATGTTTGGATCCTTCTACCAGCATCTCCATGTCCTTTTCCAATGGGCAGCTTTCCAGCCACTCTTCTCCCAGGCTGTAGCATCACATGGGGTCGATGTGATTGAAGTGCAGGGCCTGCCACCTCACCTAATGCCTTTGTTCCGCTGTCCGGATGCAGGATGGAGACAGGACACAGGGGCAGAGGTACAGGGCCCCAGGAACTAACCTGGAGGTCCTGCAAAGGGACTTGTTGTAGTTAAATGTCACAAGACAGCTGGTGCCCAGCACTTAGGAGAAAGGGAAGTGATTTAGGTTTGGTCATTATCAGAAAAACATGTGAGGAGGACGGGCAATGAGAAGAGCAGCCGTTTTCTATTAGGATAAGAGTAGGTCAGGTGTAGTTAAAACTGAGTAAATGGAGCAGGAAATGTGGCTGTATATTACTCACCCAAGATATATTGCACACATTAGCCTTGTTTGATTGGGTTATTCGGAGATTCAGAGCTCCAAGTGGTGTTTTAGGGTGGCCAAATCCAGGCTTTGTACTCTATTACAATAAATATATTTCTCATGTTTAATAAAGTCTCCAAGTTTCTGTGTAACCAACAGTCTGCGAGCGGCCTTTGCTGGGAGTCTGGTGTCTTAATGAGTCCCTGCCAGCAATGGGCTTTTGAAGGTGGAAGGTGTGATATTAATGTTGTTTCTGTAGCAAAATAATTTATGAATATTCATTTAATGACATTGCCAGCTTCCAACACGTTTCTGCTCTTGGGAGCTCTAATGGGTTTTCTCTCCTGGGCTGCCTGGTGGAAGCACCAGAGGCTGTGCTGAGAGGACTCATGGGCTGCCGAGTGCCAGGGAAGTGCATCCTGGTGGGGCAAAGATCGTCAGAAAACTACAAGGCTGGACTGAATTTTGGCTGTGGAAACTGCCCTGTTTTTGCAGAAGTATTAAGGAAAACATGGTTTTTTTCTGTGAAAAAGTCCCATGCAGTGCAGATGGCATAATTGGACAAGTGAAAATGTGTTTAGCTTTTTTTGGTGCATGAAGCTTTTGAGTCTTAATGAAGAACTGTGTGTCTTTTCAAAAAAAAAAATGGAGAAGGAGGCACTAAGGTGGATGGTCCTTGTGTGCTGAAATTAACTTTATTAGGTGATCTTCTAAAAAATGATACCTTTTATCTCAACCTTTGTATCCTATGAAGCATCTTTATCTGCATGTATCTGTGAAGGTCTTTGACCACCTCTTTGTGCATGGACAGGTTCTTTATCATGTTCCTATGGCTCCTTCTTAACCTTTTGGATAAATACAATGGATAAATGCATGGCACCATCACACTTCCCTTTCAGGGATGGAGCACTGAGGTCCAGATCCCTCTGAAATGCTTGGATCCACACAGCCAGGCTACCCCAAGTTCCAGTGATGTGTAAGGCAGAGCAAACCTCCTTGGGAGCAAACCCTGCTCTGGGGCTCAGCTCACCTCGATCCAGATTTGGGCATCCCAGCAGGAAGATGAAGGCATCCAAAAGAATTGGACCCTTTCCTTCCCTACCCAAGACCTCCTAAATCCTGGTCTCTGGAGAGCAGCCTCTGCTGCAGCTGAGGATGATGCTGGACATACAAAGCAAACCCCAAACCAAGTGTGGGAACACTTCCCCAGCTCCCTGTTTCCTGGCTGCTCCAGGGCACTGCTCAGTCCAGCCACCGTCCCATCTGCGGGCAGTAAATCCCGCGGCAGCCGTCGGAGCTGACCGCGCCTCCGCTCCCTCTTTGCCTCCGACAAAGCTTTATTGTTTCGGCGTGACCTGCTTTTAGGAGCCCCCTGAGGTCCAGCTGTGTATCTGCCCTTGCCAGATCCTGGAGGGTGGCTGGGACCGGCGGGGTCAGCGCGAGGGTACGTCACGGCTGGACGGCAATTATCCTCGGGGCTGGGAAAAGCCAGGGCAGAGGCTGTGCCGTGACCTGGGGTCTCTCAGAAAACCTTTGAAGGGTCCCAGGCTAGCGAAGGTTGGGTTGCTCTGCATCCTCCCCCGGGCATCCTCTGCTAAAGATTTCACTCGTTCTGCTTAGTGGTTACTTTATTTGGACATCGTGTAGCAAACATGTCCTGCTTTGCCCTGCCCTGGTACCCCTGGGCTGGGGAGGATTGTCCTGAGATTCTTTCTGATGAAATCTTGCAGGATTTTTGGGCACTTTCTGGTGAAATCCAGCAGGACTGAAGTGCTGTGCTTCAGATCATTAGTTCATTAGTTTCTCATTCCCCACTCTGGGCACTGTCTGCCCAGCAGAGCCACTAAATGGGGTTAAACCCAAAAGAAATGGCAAATTGTGAATGTGCAATCTGCTCAGCTTGTTTTAAATGGGAGACAGAAGCAGAGTCTGGATGCAAACAGGCAAATTAAAACCAGGAGATTGGTATCCAGGACAGCTCAGGAGATGTCTCTGTCCTTTCCCCAGTGGGCTGGAGGAGAGGAAGCTGCTCTGGAGGGAAGCTCCACGTGCCACCTCCCAGTGCTCACTTTATTTGTTTAATCTACTCCAAGAAAAAGCAGCCCCAATTCCCTCTCTAAGCAAGCTTCAGGAATCAGTGCCAGAGCCTGGCCAGCCCCTTCCCATGGCTCTGTTGATCCATCAATCCACTAAAATAAAAAAGCCATGGGCAGAAGGTTCCAGTTTTGGGGGAAGGATACTGTCGCCCCAGGGAGATGCCAGTGTGTCCTGTATGCATTAATGAAACACTTTCTTTCCAGTTAGGACTTGAAGGATGCTCATTGAAAATCAGGCTGCCATGGAAACCAAAGGTGTTTAGTCTTTTGGGAATGCTGTTGGACAGAGGCAGGGAGAGGTGTGGGAGGGGGAGAGAACAGACTCTGCCAAGGAGGCATTTTAACAAAACCCTTGATTCACCATCAGTCCATACGTGTCAGTTGCTTGCAGCTGCTAATTGTGGGAGAGAAGGGTTTGTGTCTTTGCTGGATGCTTTTTCCATGGCTCCAGGGCCTTCCTTGCCCTCGGTGTGCCCTGCATGGATGTGCCACGTGGACCCTCACGGCTGTGGGATTTGCTGTGGCAGTAGCACAGGGGACCGGCAGCCACAGAGCCCCGAGTGTCCTCGTTGTGGTGGCACCAGGTCCGGACAGGGGCAGCAGGTCGGGAACTTTTGCCTGCTCAGGGATCTCTGGCCCTGGCACACCGGTCCCCTGCCCGCCCTGCCCCGCTCTTCGGGGATGAAGCACAGGAAGGTGCAAGCATGGAAAAATAATGGAATTATTGCTCTGTCATGTACCATTCGTTTTAATTAACGCAGCACGTCGGCGCTGTGACAGCAGCATTAACGAAGGTTGGGAGGTTATTGCAAAACAATGTCATCTTCCTACACCTTGTCACTTCCCAGCCTTGTCCCCAGAACCAAACCCCTTCTCCTTCCCCTGCTCATTCCCTTCTTCATCCTCAGGCTCTTGCTGGGAGCCCACGGCCTCAGGCTGGAGCTGGGGCTGATGCCGCTCCCCCTCAGCCCCACGCAACCCCTCGCCATCAGAAGTACCTACTAACGCATGTTTTAATTAGAATAATTAATGAGTTGCGCTAGGAAAAGGACTGGAGCAGGTCCCTGTTGCATGCACAGTGCAGCTCTTCGTGGTGGCTCGTAGGACACCCTGCACTGATGCTGCTGGAGGTTGTCATTAAGACTAATTAATTGCAAAGATATCCAGTGCTTTTGTTTGGGCACCTTTGGATCAGGGGCTGCCACGGCGGGCAAAGCCAGGGAGATGTGCAGTGACTCGGCCTGGGCTTGAAGGCACAATGCAAAGAAATAGATTAAAAGGGCTAACAGCCACCCTCTCTCCCATCGAATATTCCTGAAATCAGCACGTTCCTGCAGGAAACCTCAGCGCTGGGGCCGGGGCTGTCAGTGCCGGCTGCCAGAGGATCGATTCACCCGTGATTTGGATTTCTCCTCTCGCAGCAGTTAATGCTCTGCCAGTGTTTTGCCACCATATCCCGCTCCGTAATTACAGTGACTGCTCGGATCAATTAGCGCCGCTTAAAGCCATTAGCAGCCCAGCCCCGCAGCCCGCAGCTCACGGGCACAGCCCTGTGCATGCGGAAGCCACGTCCACTCGGGACGTGTAGTGGGCAGCCCCCCACTGCTTTTAAATTCGGTTTAATCTGGTTTTCCTCATTGTAAAATCCCAGTGGTGTCCTCAGCAGGGTCACTGGACACACTTTGGATGAGAACGTTTCATCTTGCTGAGGTTTCCATGTTGCCTTTTGGGATTGGCCAGTAGGTGACATTTCTGTTTTGTGATGGAGTTTCTTACCAGAAATTTGTCTTTTGGTCAGTGTCAAATCCAAAGCTGGTGAAGGTTTGGCACTGTCTTGAAACATCCACTTGCAATGGAAAAGCAAAAACCTTTCTTGGGATCTCATCCAGAGGGGTGAGGAGAGCAGAGTGAGAAGCAGAGGGAGGATGAGAACAAACACATTTTCATTTCTGAAGGGTAAAATAAATACTTTCTCTGTGCCCCAGTTTCTCTGTTGGAGATGTGAGTATTGCCTCTGCTGCACCCATGTCATTGCAGATGCAGAACTCCCTGATTTGGGTTCAATGGTTTATTAATGACCATTAATGAGCCTGCTCTGGAGGGGTGGCTCAGTTACAGGGTGGAGATGAAGCTCCAGGCCCTTCACAAACTCATCCCAATGTACTGCTGAGCACAAACACCGAGTTTCCATTCCAAATACAACCATTTCCATTCACTTTTTGTCTTAGAGTGAATTAACATCCAGAATATTCCTCAAAGAAGGCATTTCTTCCAAGATCTCACCAAAAAGTTCAGGTTAAAAAACTCCCATGAGAAGCCAGAGGCTGTTAACCAAATCTTGTAATATTAATATCTCCCATGCAGGGATTTTTTCTCTCTTTTCCTTCCTGTGATGAAAGGATTTACCAGGTTTAATGGTGGCACATTCTGACCTGTGTGGCCCTGGCTGTCCCTGGGCAGAGCCTGCTGTCCCCAGAAGGGAGGACCCCTCTGCATTTAAAAAGTGTAAATAGCTCAAAGATGCTTCCACACCCCTTTTTCTCATAATTTTATCATGACAGAAAAAAAAATATTAAGCCGGTGTAAAAATCACAGTATTTCCAATGTATTGGACACTCCACTGGGGATGTGCTTGTCCATGGGGCAGCTTGGAGGTCTCTGGAGAAGCTGGTGGGGAGCTAATTTGCCAACCTTAAGTCATAAATCATGTATATAAAAAGTCACTCAGGGCACTCTCTAACCCAGCGTGGGGCAACTGTAAATATTTCTCATCTAAGGGATTATTTTCTCTTTGGGCAGTGGCTGGCTCTGTGTGTGACATCTCATTCCTAGATCGATGTTTTATGGGCACGTGGGCCCTTGTATCTGCTCGTGGTTAGTCGATAACGCCAAAACATATGGGCTGTCATGTACTTCTCCATGTATTCCTGTTATATAGGCTCTGAAAATAATTTGAGGGTTAAAAAATAAATAAATCTCGAGGACGGTATTGTTCGTGCTAGATAAAACCCTGTGAACAAAGCAATTGGCATCATTTCACTTGCAAATTGAGCAGCGAAGCAAAATACCATTTATGAAACTGTAATTTATTCTTGGAAAATCAAGCACTTACAATGTCTGCTTGTCGCAGGTTAAGTTACAGAAAAGGGAAAAAATAGATTAATGATGAACGTGACAACATTTCAGGGTAAATCATCACAGCAAAAGCCTTTGAAAAGCCTCTTCGCTCCCTGCACAAACGGGATTTTTATTTTTTTCTCCCCAGAACATTAAACCAGTGATTGCTTCAGGGCTCAGCAGTACTGAGCAGGCAGTGGCAAGGTCCGGGGAGGCTCTGGCACCCCTTTGCCCCCATCCTGCTGCATCCTGTGGTGGGGAGCCCTCATTGCATTGTGAAGCCAAAAAGCAAAGTCTGGCTCATTATTTTTTCCCTGTCTGCAATTAGTTCATCCCTTAATGATCCTCTTTCCTGCAGATGTGCTTATTATAATCACAGAGTCACAGACTGGTTTGGGTGGGAAGGGACCTTAAAGCCCAGCTTGTTCCACCCCTGCCATGGGCAGGGACACCCTACCCAACCCTGTCCAGCCTGGCCTTGGACACTTCCAGGGATGGAATATTCTTATACGTTGGTTCTGTACAACTAAAACCAGGCAATGTGGGCAAGCAACTCTCCAGGGCCACCACTGGAGCATCAAACCCCATCATCAGCTCCTCCAGATCCACAGGAGATGCTCCATGACCTGATTCCTTGAAGGTCTCCCAAGGTCTCCCCTCTGCCCTGGCTTTTATTCCCCATCCCTCTTAGCCCTACCAACCAGGAGACCACTCCCCACCACATGGACACCCCTTGAGAACTGGCAGAGACCACAGAGTCATTACAGTGGGGATGGGAAGAAAATTAATATAATTTGCACAAGATGAAGGTAGAGCTCATCAAAGTAAGTGCATAGGTGGTAAGGAGGTCTGGCCTTGTCTCCTGGCATAGGGGAGTTTCTGAACTAGTTGGAGCTGTGAATCCCAGCTTGGAGTTGCATTCTGGATGTGCATCCTGTATCTTTATTAAGGGAAATACCAGCAAATAGTCCCAATCCCTGCGATTTCTGCACCAGCATCTTTTAAGGTCTTACTCCAAGCTCCGCCTTGGGAATGGGTCTTGGCAGGGAGGGAGGGAATTCCTGATCTTCCAAGCAAAGTTCCAGATAAAGAAATTAAATGGCCTCAAACACACACTGGTGGTGATGACCTCATCGTGGCCAGTACCCAACTCCCCACAGAGGGATGGGGCTGTCTCAAGGAGCGTTTGGGGCTTGTGGGGTAAGTCCCTCAGTGAGTGTTTCATGCAATTCAGATTTAATTCTGCCATTTAGTTTTTGGGTAGGCAGATAACATAGAGAGCAGGTTGGAGTGAGCAGAGGCACGCTCTTGTCACGCTGTTAAATCACAGCCACTGCACTGCTGATGTATTTGGGGCAGGAATGGGAATTTCCACGATTCTGGCTGAGGGTTCGCTCATACCCGCACGGAGCTCGCCGAAGGTGACGGTAAAAAACAGAGTTCACGACCCAGAGAGCGATTGCTGGCTGTAATAGTGTGTCATGTATTAAGGGAGCATGTTTGAAACCACGTTATATTATTAAAATTCATGGGAGTGATTTATAGGGGTTTTTAAAAACAGCAGCTTGCCAATATAAATTGGCTTAGGAAAGTCAACTGTAATCCACCCAGGTCCAAATAATGACATTTCCTCCAATACATCCAAAAAGCTGAAAAGCAGAAAATAATATCCAGGCTCCAGAGATAAGGCGAGCACCCAAGGGAAAGAGGACTCTGAAATATTCATGCAGCCGTAGATTGGATGGTGGAAATGGCCATTCCCAATGGCTGCGTTTAGGGACTGATGAATTTAGTTACTGTATCTTTATATTTATCGCTCAATAAACAAGACAAGCTCCTTTACGATGCTGAGCAAGACTAATTTAGCTATTTTAGCACTGAGGAAATGGCTTTCTGGGCAAGGCAAGGGGTTGATAATTTTGTATGAATTTAGAAGATTTTTAATTTAGTGCTGGTGGGCTCTGAGGGTGCTGGGAATAACAGGGCTGGAGACCAGATTTGAGGATGAAATCCCCCCTGGGAGCAGTGGGTTGAGTGTTCACCATGGATTTTGGGAGACCCCACACCAAGAGCGAGCAGAGCCGCCTGCACCTGCTGATGGAGATGTTCCAGCTCTTGGTTTTTAAGATGATTTTTGGAGGCTGAGGATGTTGCTATAAAGGTTTTACAGCAGCCGTGCTGGAATCAAGCGTGGCTCTGTAAAAGTGTCAGCAAATGAAGCGATGGTGCCTGAGTGGCATTAACGCCAAAATGACCTTTCCGATAGTTAGGCCTTTATGGGGTGTTATAAATTCTCCCCGTGTTGGCAGGGTTATAACTAGGACATTAGCAGTAACATCTTCTCCAGCGATATCCGAGGCAGGAATGCAGCATTTGGAGCTGAAAATGCCCAACTTAATTTTTCTTTAGTATTTCTGGAGCTGAAAAGTTGATTTGTTTCCAGCAGAAATTTGAATGCACACAGTCAAAAGGAGATTTTTTTTTTCATAAAGATGAGTTTTGAGCACTCAGGTAGGGGTTTTTTGAGGCTCTTAGTATTTCCAACAACCAAAAATCAGAGTGATTTAAACTTATTGCTTGGGGTTTTTTTTATTTCCTTAGTTTCTAAGACTTTAGATTAATATTGTCAAACCTTTTTGTTATTGCCATGAAGGCAAGGAAAGTCCTCTTTAATGAAAGCCACAAGCTCTGTGCAATACCTTGACTCTGCAGTGCTATGTGAAGCACCAGATTCCACTGAACTTACATGGAAATCCCCAGAGTGAGCCCACTCTGATCTTTTTTTCACCTCTTGCGTTGCCACTGGGAAATAAAATCAGTTTTTATGCTGGTATTTATTATGAAATATATATTTGGACAATCTGTGCTGCAATTTAGCAGTTCTGAGAGCTTCAGGCAGTTGTTTGAAGCTACTTTTCCCTCACCTGCTTATTGAAACCCTCTTTACAAAGGGGGTTCGGCCTCGCTCACCGTTCCCCGTGGCCTTCACTCTGACTGTCTGTTGGCATCGAGGGCAGCACAGGAGGGGATGGGCTGATCCTCTGCAGTGCTGCAGCACATGGGACAGCTGCAGGAGGGTGGCCCGTGGTTCACAGTCCCTGTTTTGGGGCAAGGATACACCTTAGAATCCCAGAATCGTTTGGATTGGAAGGGACCTTAATGATCATCCAGTGCCACCCCTGCCATGGTCAGGGACACCTCCCACCAGCCCAGGGTGCTCCAAGCCCTGTCCAGCCTGGCCTGGGACACTCCCAGGGATGGAGCAGCCACAGCTGCTCTGGGAACCTGTGCCAGGGCCTGCCCACCCTCCCAGGTGCTGCCCCAGTAGCACCAGAGGCAGCGGGAAAAGCGGATGGCAGCGATAACTGAGCAGGAGCCACACTGACTGGAAACTGAGTTGCAATTCCAAGCACAGGTGTCACACTGTGACCCCAGAGGTCCCACCTCCCGAAGAGCCCCCTGCTCAGCAGGCTGCTGCTGCTGGCTTTGCTGGAGTTTCATGAACAAAACACCAAAATAAAACCCCTCAGCCCTTAAATGCTGCATTTTGGAAGCTGGTCTTTGAGAGTGGCCAAATGCACCAGCCATCGATGTGAAGAGGTGATGCCCCGAGCTGCCCCACAACAATCCCCACACCACAGCCCTGCACGTGGAAAGAAAGCCCCACTCAGGCTCATTTACTCTAGCTTTATTTTTCTTGTACAAGTAGCCACAGGCTAAAATCTAAACAGAGCAAACTACAAAAACCTGGGTTTTATTTTTTTTTTTAATACAGAGCTAACAATCGTGGGATCAGTGGGATTTCAATATCAAGACAGTTTAAAGTAAAAAAGGTAGAAAATAAACAGTAGAAAAGTGCTTTGCAATTTGGGTTTCTAGTATTACTCCTAATAGCTGATTCCCAAAAAGGACTGGGACAAAGGTTTAGCATCGGTTTTATTATGACTTTCTTACAAATGTAAAGATATTGCAAGTTTAAATGATGGAAATACGATCAAAGTACAAATCCCTCTTTGCTTTTTAAGTCAGACCCTGATCCAAAGCTCCATGAAATCAGGCTTGTCCCCGACTCGCAGGGCTTTGCACAGGCCCTGTCCCTTCTTCCCACATGATGTCAAAGCCCAGGCTCTGCCTGTGGAGGAACCCTGGAGCTGTTTTCCTGATTCCCAGTGTCACAGTGGGTTTCAGGGCCACAGCCCTGTGCCAGCAGTGCTTTCAGCTGGGGGTGCTGGTGCTTCACTCGTCCCCATCTCCCCACCCACAGCTCCAGCCCAGGCACCTTCCCTTTCACAGAATCACCAGATCAGCTGGGTTGGAAAAGACCTCTGAGGTCATAGAGTCCAACCTATGACCCAGCACCACCCTGTCAGCCAGACCAGGGCATTAAGTGCCACATCCAGTCTCATCTTAAACACCTCCAGGGGCGGTGACTCCACCACCTCCTTGGGCAGGCCATTCCAAGGCCCCATCACCCCTTCTGTGAAGAACTTCCTGATGTTCAACCTAAACCTCCCCTGGAGCAGCTCAAGACTGTCCTCTTGTCCTACTGCTGGTTCCTGGGAACAGAGCCTGACCCTCACCTGGCTACAACCTCCTGTAAGGGAGTTGTAGAGTGAGAAGGGCTCCCCTGAGCCCTCTCCTCTCCAGGCTGAACATCCCCAGCTCTCAGCTGCTCCTCACAGGCCCTTCACCAGCCTCAGTGCCCTTCCCTGGACCCCCTCCAGCCCCTCAATGTCCCTCCTGAATGGAGGGGCCCAGAACTGGGCACAGCACTCAAGATGTGGCCTCACCAGTCCAGGGGCAGGGTCACCTCCCTGCTCCTGCTGGCCACACTATTGCTGATCCAGGCCAGGATGCCACTGGCCTTCTTGGCCACCTGGGCACACCTGGCTCGTGTCCAGCTGCTGTCCATCAGCACCCCAAGGTCCCTTTCTGCCTGGCCCTCTCCAGCCACTCCGTCCCCAGCCTGTGCTGCTGCAGGGGGTGTTGTGGCCAAAGGGTGGGACCTGCCACTTGGCCTTGTTGGACCCCATCCTGCTGGATTCTGCCCATCCATCCAGCCTGTCCAGGTCCCTCTGCAGAGCCCTCCTGCCCTCCAGCAGATCAACACTCCCCCCAGCTTGGTGTCATCTGCAAATCTGCTAAGGGTAGACTGGATCCCCTCCTCCAGATCATCAGTAAAGACATTACACAGGATGGGGCCCCACACTGATCCTTGGGGGACACCACCAGTGACTGGCTGCCAACTGGGAACTCGCCACCAACTTCCCTTTTCGTAATTCATTGGGCACGGGAAATAAATGAGCCAAAGGCATCAGGTTGCTGATGGGATCTGTAACCTGCCTGCTCCGGCGCACGGGGAGGGATAGATTTCCACAGACTGTTTGCACAGATGAAGTGAGTAAGTAGCTCCCCCTGTTTGTTTTCATAAGCTTTTAATTTCCTTTTTTTAAACTGATCTTCCCAGACTTAAGTGCTGTCATTCAGCTCGGAGAGGGCTCGGACACTGCACCGATCCCCCCCAAAATGCCATGGGATGGTTATCCCAGAGGAACATCCCCACAGCAGCAAAACCCTTCCCTTCACCATCCAGAAGCAACAACGCTTTGTAGCTTCTCTCCTCTTTTATTGCCAACTTAAAATTTACAGTCCCTTGCTATAATTTGAGGTGGATTGAGGTGGAAGCTTTAAAATTTCCAAACTGGACCAGCACTTAAATATATCAGCACCTTTACAAAACAAGAAATAAGAAAGGTAATGGTAGACAAATAAATACCTGAATCCAACAGCATGAAAATACCCTGTCACAGCATAAAACTATTCCCTGTTCAACTAAAGACAATGTGGATACTATCCCTGAGGTAGCAGCCATCTGTGAGAGCTGAGAGCTTCAAGAATAGGTTGTGCCCATTATGGGTTACCAAAAATAAAAAAAAACAAACAGCTTTTGGATATTTATTCCTTCCTGTAATTTCATCTCACCAAGCCAGAAAATAAGAGGGTTTTTGGGATCGGCGGATAAAAGGCAGAGGGTTGAATTAGTAGAACTATTTGCCTGGAAAAATACTAGAGGATGAGATTCCTACCCCAAAGATGGGTGGTTGCCAGCAGCTTGTACTGGATCCAACACCTGCCCATCATCCAGCGGTTTTATCTCTGGGCAGCAGTTTGGATGAACCAAGGACAGACTCTCCCTCAGCTGAAACCAAACACAAGCTCTTTTTTGTTCTCTTTCCCTTCTCATTTCACAGATTGAAGGCCAGACATACTGTAGGTGATGCTTTCCCAAGTTTTTGGTTGGCACAGCTTTGTCTCCAGCCTGGCTCAGGCACTGATGGCATGAGGGGCTGTTGCGTGTTGTGTCTTCAGCTGAGAGGCACAAAGCTAGAACGTGCCATTTTGAGTGGATTTTTTGCCCAGTTTTGTGCATTTGGATAATTCAGGGAAGACCAGATCCTCCTGATGGATCACCAGACTTCAGCCTCACCCCTGTGTGGGCTGAGTTGCCACAACCATCTACATTACGTCCCAATGGTACGCTTTGAGAAGAGTGGAAAAGAAACCCCAAAAAAAGAGGAAAAGCTAAACTTCTAAAAAATACTCTTTAAAGATTTACATCTGTCTTCAACCATCTCAAACCAACACAGAATGTGCATTGGTTTAAGCCCCCACATTTCTGTATAATTAAAAAAAACAAACAAAAGAAACAGCTCTACTCTTGACATACTATTGTATTCCAACTAATCAAATGGCACAGCATTTCCCTTTAATAAAAGGAAGTAGTGACAAATACTTGTTACTATTACAATATCACAATAATATGATATTAAATTAATAGCATGTTCACAGCTTCAGGAAGTCTGAGCTGAACGCTACTCTAGGTTTTGTGTTCACTTTGGCAACGGTACTTATTCAATGTGAACGGTGACGTTACACACACCAAAAAAAACAACAAAAAGAAAAGCTGGGCTGGAGTGGAAGTGGGATGGCAGGAGAGGATTGGGTTGTCTTTGATATGAGGTTATAACTTGAGCTGTTTGGTGTCTCCTCCTCCCTCCTACCCTTTCCATGCTCCAGCCCCCGCGATGGGGTGGGCTGTGCTGTCGGTCTCCCCACGGTCCCTTCCCAGGCTGTCTCCAGGAGGGAGCATTCCCCCACGTAGCTGTGAGCAGGGATCAGTCTGATGGCCTATTTAGCCTCTTTGGTGTGGTGGGGAGAGGCTGTTTTGGGGGGTTAATGCCAAAGTTTAACCCTTCACATCTTTTTTGTCCTGTATGATGTCGACAGGAAGAGGAATTATAATGGCAGAGGGCTGGGAATGCTGAGCCTGAAGAGCTCCTTTCTCTCAAGGTTGGTGCCGTTGTATCATATGGGACCAAGATGGGTGATGTGATATGGAAGGACAGAGTCCTGCTCCCAGCTAACCCAGCCCAGCCCAGGACACAGCTCAGGTAAGAGACGTTTGCTCACCCTCCTGTATTTTGTATTATTTACAGAGTCACTGGCAGCATCCCACTGCCAACTGGGCAGGTGATGGGGGATGTTTCTCACACAAGGGATTCACCCACTGGTACCATTTAAAAAAATACAATTAATACTTTTTTAAAACTTAAAACTCAATTCCTTTCCTGATTCCTTTCACTGTCTTTGCAAATACAGCAACATTTGATTTACCACCACCTACGCAAACAGTTCAAACCTTCAGAATTGCCCGGATTTAGCCAACCCATGTGGCAGGGGAGGGACACCGTCCCTGCCCCACCTCACCCCACGGATGATGCCGGTCACACACCGACTCACAGGGCTGCCCCACGCCAGGACAACTCAAACCCCACAGCGGCAGGTTGGTGGTTGATCCCTGGAGGGGACAGACCCTCTCTTTGGTGTTGGGTGTTCCTCTGCCCACCCTGGGCAAGGGGAGGGGTGCTGCTGGCAGCCCCCAGCATCCTCCTGGCCTTGACCCTCCCGGGGAACTGAGCCCCTTTTGCCTCCACTCATTGTTTGGATGTTCTCCTGTGGCTGGAAATGCCCTGGAGGAGCTGGGAGCAGCGCAGTACCATTTCAGGGGGTTCTGGAAGTGCCATCTCAGGGTTTCCCCACGTGTGCCCCTAATGGCAGGGTGGGCTTTGGGACGAGACACTGACATCCACATTCCCACCCCCTGGGGGCGTGTTATGCTGCTCGTGCTGGCACATGCCATAAATCATCCTGCTGGGAATCAGCCCTGGAGAGCAGCACAGTGACGGGGCAGGAAGGTGCCCTGGCCCCAGTGCTGGCAACTGAGCATCCCATCCCCACACACCCAGGATGGACCGAGGCAGCCACCACCGGTGCCCAGATCAGCCCATGGAGGGCAGCGGTGCCAGGGCACCAGAGAGCACCACGCTGCTTGTCTGTGACAGCCCCAACAATCTTTAAAGTAAAAAACCACGACAGGAATCTCCAAAATCACACCGGAGCCCCAAAAGTAAAGCTCGTAACACTAGTGAAGCATCGCGCTTCGAGCGGGGCTGGGTAGGAGGGGCAGGAACTGGGGAGAGGGGAGGACACACACACACAGACACACACACAGACACACACGCAGGAGCTTCTCTCACATTTGAGGTAGAACATTGCTTTCAAAGGTTTGGAAGTGCTTTACATGGGAACGCCGCCGCCGAAGCCGCCAAGGCGGCAGGTACAAAGCGTGACTGCTGAGGTAGGACCATGCTTGTACTGACCAAGTGCTATACTACTTGTTTTCTGAACACGAAGGAAGACGCAGGTATTTCTGCTTCCCAGAAGACATTCATTCCGGTTGAGGTAGGTTCTGAGTTCACTTGGGTTGTCTGTCCAAGTCTCTCGGTAGCCCTCAGGCATCCTTTGACACACACACTCTTTTTTTTACTTTTTTTTTTCCATATTATTTAGAGTCAATCAGCAAAAAAAGTATCCTGAGAAATAGCGAAAGTGTACAAAATCATCAAATCCATGGAGAGACAGCCTTTCTGGGCCTCAATTTTTGGAGTCAAGTTAGAAGAATTTCTCCAGATCCAGTCTTCTGGAAATAAAAAATAGATCCAAAAAAGTAGTCCTAAAGCTGCCGATCATGGAAAAGCCTGGGATGCCAAAAGATGGAGGCTCCACCATATTCCCAGTCTGTCAGAGTCAGGAGAGTTTGCCAAACTCTGCCAAGGAGTCTGTTACTTAGCAGCTGTGGGAAAAGTCATCGTGACCAGTCTCCATAAAGCCATCATCAGAAGAAACACTGAGAGGCTCCAGAGAGGTCAGACAGATAAAACTTCATGGAGTTTCCAAAAGGCTGTATACATATATATATATTTATATATATATATAAAAAAATAAAGCAAAACAAAAAAATAACAATCAGACCGTAGAAATCTTCAATTGACCTGAGATTGACAACTCGTAAAGACATCACCAGCCGCAGGTTTGGTTTCTGGCAACTCCTACAAGAGGCTTCGAGTCTTGGCAGTTTTATCCTTCATTGGCGGGACCGTAGTCAGGGGCCAGAGCAGGGGGGCTGCCGCCCCGGGGGGCATTTGGGAGGGGGTCTGGCTGCTCCTCGATGATGCTGAACTCATCCATAGGGAGTGTGGAGATCTGGGTGTCGTCGTGGGGGACGGGCGGGCTGTGAGCCGGCTGAGGAGAGAGAAGGGGACAACGCAGTGACAGTGGCAGCTCACCAGTGCGCTTGGACGTACAGCCAGGTGTGCCCCCACCTCACTGGACTTACCGTCATTCCCTTATCGTGCTGCTCCTGGGATGGGGATCCTGGGAACAATCTCTCCAGCTCATTCATATCCAGCTGCTTTCCATTGAGGTCCCGGTCGTCCCTGTCCCTGCGGGCAGCCCCGTTCAGGACAGCGCTGCGCTGGCTCCTGGGGATCTGCGGGGTCGACAGCTGCTCCTGCACGTTTTTGCACATCAGCAGCCTGAAAAATAAACAGACAGAGCCTGAGGGTGAGAAAGATGGTTCCTCCTCCATTCCTTCCCCCAAGCCTGAGTCTGCCTTGTCCCTGTGCTACATTCCCTCATCCTACTAAGCCCAGCATCACAGTGGAGGTGTGAGACTCAGGTGAGGATACCCACATGGCATTAGGGACCATCACCCCTGTGAGCAGTGACATGAGTGTCCCTACCTTCCTCGGTACCCAAACATGAGGAAGAGGATGCAGAAGATGATGCACGTGACGCCAATGTGGATCCCGATGATGATGCCGGTCGTGGAGGTTTTATTGTTCTGCTCGTCCTTCATGCAGTCGCAGGGAGGATTCAGCACTGCCAGAAAAAAGGAGGATTGGGCAGTCAGCAGTGCTTCTCTCCTATTGTTCCTCCAGCTTTTGGAGAGCCCAGAGCCAAAGTTGGAGCCTGGGCTGTGTATGGGAAGAGGAGATAAAAATATGGAGCTGGGGGCAGGGGTCACTGCCTGAGGAAGCAGCTCCCCTGCTCCTGGCGCCCCAAGAAGGCACTCAGAGCAAGCACAGAATGGAATGTCCATAGTGAGCCAGTCCCATTACCTGGCTGCTGTCATTAGACACAATTAATGAACAGAAAACCTCTGATGTTAATTTTTGCAATCTCCTGTGCCTGAGGTGGGAGGTGAGAGGTGGCCATGCTGGAGCAGGCTGAAACCTGATGGAAAGCACTGAGGAGGTAGATGCCAGTGAGATCAGTATTTACTCCAACACAGACAGAGCAGTAATAACTATCTCTTGAAGATATTCCCACTGGAAGGCTTAAAAGGCTTCCAAGAGCAGCAGGATGTTTTTTACACATAGATGAATATGAAAGGTGTGATCAGTTAAGAGATTCCCTCTAGAGGTTTCCCCTCTGCTGCCACATAATGCAGGACTTGTGCTCTGCAGACATTCCCCATTCCAAAGCCACGTGTCCTCCCTTTTGACCACTGAAGGTCAGAATATCCAGGAGAGCTCCAGGACAGTGGAGATGCTCAGTGCACTACGTCTCACCTGAGGATGGCAGCTCTTGGCTTATACGTGGGGCTTTGTTCATGCTCGTGGCCTCACCTCTGGCTGAGCTTAGGGGACAAAACTGGCAATTACAGGAACACTGGGTTAGTTTTATCCCCAAAAGTCATCAGGTTGGACTGGTCAGCAAGGATGACACAAGCCACGTGTCCAGGAAGCCACCCCTGCCAGCACCTGGTGGTCCCAGCCCTGCAGAGTTTTGCTTCAGTGCTATTTGTGATGCTGAAAATAAATGAGGGCTGAAGGTGAGATGGGGTAGAGCAATGGGGGCCAGGGGGATGTGCTGGGCCTCACCACCTGCCTGCAGAGCAGCTCCCAGCCCACCACCAAGCTCCATGCCCTGTCTCACCTGTCCTCTCCACAGTTTCCCGCAGGGACACGAAGCGCACAGTCGAGTCCCCGTCCCCGTGCTGGTTGTAGGCGAGGAGCTTGACCTCGTACACCACCGACGCGTCTGTCGGGGAGACACAGGGACCACAGCTCAGGTGTGACCACCATCAGGCTCATTTGGAAAATGAATACCTTACCCAATACACACAACATGCTGCAAAGGAGTACCCATTCCCGGGAAAGCACTCCCCAAACCCAGTGGGGAGCTGCAGCAGCTCTCATTTTTAACGGCTGGGCTCTGAGCTCTGTCCTGCTACTCACAACAGACCCACCCGGGGCAGGGAGGGCACACAGGTCAAGGTGTTCTATACTCACCCAGGTGGGTAATGTTGTAGGCTGTGACGTTGCTGCCCAGTAGCACTGGACCTGTGTACTGGGAGAGGTGGACCTTGCGGTAATACAGCTTGAAGCCTTCGTGCTGGCCCAGTTTGATGGAGGGTTCCCACGTTGCCTGCACAGCGGTGCTGTTAATGACTTTAATATAGAGGGATGGCATGGCTGGGACTGAAACAGAGAGAGAAAGACAGTGGGTTGCATGTGCTTTTTAGTCTGCATAATGAGAAAAATCCGAGCACACCAGAATCTGGTTTAACAGCTTTAAACTTCTTCAGGGAGCTAAAGTAGTTTCCAGGGGTTTCCTCAGCTCAGATCAGCAAGCAGAGGCTACTTTTACACTTCAGCTGCAATCTGATGCTGAGCCCAGTCGGGTCAGGGCAGGAATGCAGCAACTTTGGCAATGCATTCTCAAATTCCACTTTTTTGCCCTCACCCTGAGGCAAGACCTTTCATAGTGATTAATCCCCCAGGGAGGAAGGAACTAGAAGGGATGGAGCTGGAGACATCCGTCTTACAAGCCTGCTAGGTACCTGCACTGGCTTGCAGGGTGCAGGGGGCTTGCTCTCCCCATCACCTTTAGGAGGAAGGTTTGTGATTCTGTGCTGAGGATTCAAGAGAGAGCTGGGGCATCTTCATCAGCAGCCCTAAACAACTGAGCAGCCTGACATTCCTGTACAGTTGGGGATGGCTTGTTCTGGGAGGCAGGCACTTACCTGGCCTTAGGGGAGCACAGGGGGTTAGCTGGGAGTATGTCCCTGCTGCTGCACCTGATTCAAGGTCCCCCTTTTGCTCCAGTCAATACCCCAAAGCCCCGCCCTGGCTCTCGGGGTGTGCTGTACAGGGGGACAGGCCATTCCCTCCTCAAGTCCCCAGAAAACTGCCCAGCCTTATCCCACTCCATCAGCTTGGGCTGAGAGGCAAAGATTTGCAAACCAAAGCCAATTTTCTTGTGTTGCAGATATGTGGGTTTTTCAAAGCTGGTTCTGCTCCAAGCCCCACCTTGAGCCCTGCGCAGCACTGGGGCACAGACCCACCTTTCCCCCTCCCTCCCTTTCTCCTACACTGATCATACCAACACCGAGAAGCGTCTCAGCAGGACATTTTTGACATTTACCCTCATTTCCACAAAACACCCCCAGGACAAATGGTCCCATCAGCTCCCCAGCCTTTGGCACCATCCAGAAGGTGCAAAGCACCAGGTGCTGCAGGCTCTGCCCTGCCCAGGGCTCTGCTTCAGCACCAGCACCAGGAGGGAGAAGGGATTTTGGGCACCAGGCACTGAGCTTGCCTACACCCCACAGCACAACCATCCACCAGAACAGCAGCCCTGCTTCTCCAGCAGCCTCCAGGCTTTGAAGTAGAGCTATTTTTCCAATCCCACAGGATTACAAGATCAGCAGTTCCCAGCTGTAAGGACTGCTGGGCTTGCAGTGGACCAAAGCTGCTTTCTGGCTTGTTTTTCCCCAGAGGGTCTCTCAGGACGAGCAAACCCAGCCCTTGGCAGAGAGTTCAGCACAACCATTAGTGAGCGATGGTGAAACGCGGATGAAACGTGGCCGTGTCAATCTAAGACTGATGAGAGCTAAAAAGGGCATTTCCTCAATTCACTAGTAAAACTGCACAGCACAACCATTTGCCTTTTCCCAGGCACTGAGAGCTCAAACTTTTCCATGAGGAGATTTAGAGGAAGGAAAGACATCTCTCCAGGTGAGCAGGAGGACCTGGGCAACCCTCTCTCTTCCCAAAATGATGTCCCCCCTTCAGACTGCAGGGGCTTTGCCTGATGCTCTCTGAATAAGCACACAGAGATGAACAAGTCCCTCCTGACTGCTGAGCATCTCCATGTGGATTCTGGAGTGAAGACCCAGTGTCCTGGGTAAGGTTAATGAGATCCCATCCTGCCTGAGTGCTGCCAGTGGGGAAAAAAATGGGTTTGAAGTACTTCTTCTTGCTGGGATTTATTCTGATGTGCACTTCATTGCTGGGAAGACTGAACTTAGCAATTCCTGGGTGCAAAACACAGAGTAAATTCTATTTATACCAGAATGTACCATTCCTCCCAAGGCTGCATATTTTTGCAATCCAATTAAATGCTCCTTTTTTCGCATTCACCCAATTCCCTCTAGGGCAAAATCCCCGCTCTGAGAAGTTGGACCTTTGCTTAAAGCAGCATTTTCCAAACCATGGGTGAAAACACCACAGAAAGGGGAATTATCACATTATCCCACAGACAAAGAAACACTGATGTGGGCCATCCTGATTTGCGAAGAGTTGGCTTTATTTTATGGTTGCAGAGCCTTACATTTAATAAAAACCACAAGAATACCTCTCCTTCCAAGTATGAAATATATCGTATTTATTCAAACTTTGAGTATATATATATATGTATAATACTGATTATAGGTAGATGCACTCGCAGAATGCACATGCTGTTTATAATGTGATTACACAAATAAGTGTATACAATGGAGTGTATCTGTGTGTGTGTAGATATATGAACACACACCAGCAGATAGGTGCTTCACAGAAGTATACATAAGACATAATAAGGAGCTACTGTAAGTGAGGCATCTCCCTCATGCTAAGGGCTGGGATACTGGTTTTCCTCTTCCGTGCTGTTTGGAATTTTCCCCAGGTCATTTCAACTTTCTTCTTGAAGGTGTCTTTAGCCGAAGATGACTAAAGGAACAGTCTTCATCCTAGAGAAATGTCAAAAAGTCCTGGAGAAAACCCTAAAAAGCATTAAAAGACAAGAACAAGGAGTGTGTGCTGCTTAATGAAGAGAAGAGCGTTTGAGATTTAAAATACCACAGCATTCATGAAACGGCGTAAAGGAGAACAGGGAGGAGGATTGTGAATGAGGATTGTGGAGGACCAGGTTCACTTGGGCTGTTTCTCTACAGCGTCCTCCCTTCTCCTTTCCATCCAGAACTAGCACTGGCACACAGGAGCATCTAGAAAGCATTGGAGGCTTCAGCCAAGCACGCTCTCACTGTATTGAAGAGCTGAAAAGCCAAAAGCAGCCCTGCTCTGCAGTATTGCTGAGGAATATTTCATATTCCTGCTCCAGACAATATCAGTGTAAGAGTCACTCAATCCAGTCTCCAGCTGGCAGTATCTCTGCTGGCCACTCTGACAACCCTGCTCTGTGGAGCCGTCCCTGGCTGCCAGATCCACCCATCCCTGGCTGCTAGATATGGTGTGTCTTGGAAAACGCATTCCTTTCTGAGGCTGTTAGCACAGATCTAGGGATTCTCTGAGCCCAGAGGGCTCACAGCTCTCCTGTGCACCTTGGGAAGCCACAGAGTGAAACAGCTTGGCTGTGAGAAGAGGCAAATCTGCAGTGAGACTTTAACCTGGTGCCAAAAGCCATCAGATTCTGCTCTCTGACCTGCTCTCTCCTCTGTGAGCAGAAGGCAACAGGCACCTGAGTGAAGCAAAGTGAACAAATGAAGCCATAACTGGGGGTTTTAAATCTCCTTTTACCTTCCTACAAGGCAAATGCAGGCTGGGGTTGAGTGATCTGAACCAAGACAGCTTGTCCATCCTGAACAGGGAGCTAATTGCAGAAGCTTCGTTACACAGGATAAGCCTTTTTTAAAGGATAGCAGAGCAGGACAGTCATGCCTTGAAACTTCAGAGACGGGAAATTTATGATCCCATTACCAGATCCCGAACTATTCCTGTCATGATTGAAGGTAATAATGACAAAAAGTCTTCTCACTCGACCCAGACTTCTGCAGAGCCACCAAGTTCTATGGAGCATGGCTGGATGTAGCTCCCGTGGCTGAACTCCAAGCATCGGGTCAAGGAGTTTCAAGCTTTGCCTTAGTCCATCCTTCTGCCTCTAAACTGGAAGGGAAAACAAACTCCAAGGGTGACTGATTCCCTGCAGAGTACCAAGGAAAATAAACGTGCAGGGCAACAACCCAGCAGGGTGAGGATTTATTGGCGCTGCTTCTTAAATTCTGCAATAAATATCTGCAAGGGCTGACAACAGAACAAGAACTGGATCCCCCAGCTGGAAGTCAACATTTGATCCTAAATAACTTCCTCACACCCAAGGCCCTCTCCACTGCAAATTCATAATTACTGAGTGTTCACGAGAATGATGTTCTTAAGAAATCAGTCTCCATATGTGAGACAAGCCAGGATTTAGAGGGGCTGGAGAGGTAGATGAGTCTCTAGGAACATGTTCCTAAAATGCCAGCTGACAGATCACACTGGGGCTGTGGTTTCTGTCAGGTGCCTGTGTGCAAGGGCCCTGCCTTAGAGCACCCACTTTCTTACTGGGCAAACTAACTGGTGGCAAAGTCAGGAAAAACGCCTTTGAGGTCACTCTAATGTCCCACTGAAACAAAAGGCTGTTCCAAGGCAGGTATTTGTAGGTCAGGACAGCTCAGCTATAGTATGGATTCTTCAGGGTAGGGCGGAAAATAATCAGACCTTAAAAGTGTGGCACCTGTCAAGAGCTGCGAGTACCAGAACTGCTGGAAGATGCTGAGGCACTGCTTGAGCAAGAAATCTGCATTTAGCAAGGAGTTTAGGAACAGCCCAGAGCAGCTGCAATGCAGAGACCAGGCACGTTTGCACTCACCCCCTGCTACAACATCAGCTGTGAGAGGTGATGCTGTGATTAATCAGCCAACCCCACTGTAATGACGCAAGGCAGTTTTACACAACATCCCAGATTGTGAGGAGCAGTGGAAACAAGGAGCTTCCCCCCCAGGCTCCGTGCCAAGCGCTCCGGGGAGGTGTCGGGGTGAGCGGCACTGCAGTTACGCACAGCAGGTGTGAGCACCCGACGGCCCCAGCGCAAAGCGTTCCTTACCTTCCCCCAGCGTGCTCACCACCATCACTTCTGAGGCTTTGCTGGCACCCCGCGACGTGTAAGCCTTGATGTAAAAGCTGTAGCTGGTTGAGGGCTCCAAGTCAGTCACCAGCTGCTGGAAGGTGCTCTTGCTCACAGCCTCCTGGTACTCCATCTCAACGGGATCTGAAACGCAAAGGAAGAGAGAATAGAGCGGCCTTAGGCTTTGCAAGAGGCAAAGAGACTGAACATGCTGCGAGCAGTAATTTGGGTCCCTGGGGGGGATGTGTACCTGCCCACACACTTTTTTACTTATATTTCAAGGGGCTTGGAGCAACCTGGGCTGGTGGAAGGTGTCCCTGCCCATGGCAGGGAGTTGGAACTGAATCATCTTTAAGGTCCCTTCCAACGCAAACCATTCTGTGATTCTCTGATTTCTGTGTGATTTGTCAGAGAACTACACGAGCAGCAGGATTTGACAGCACGGCTCCACCCTCCCCACTGGTACTCACAGCATGGCACCTCTGTCCTCAGAGCCTGGGGGGTGATGGAGAGCAGGGCTGGCAGCGCAGACCTGGTTTTACCCACTGGGCTGTGCTGCTGAAGGAGGGGAAGGCTGAGGGTGCCCAGGCAGGGGATGTACCTGCAGCTTTCCGGATGTGCAGCACATAGCCAATGATCTCCTTGGTGTTCTGCAGGGGTTTCTCCCAGGACACCTGGATGGTGGTGGCGGACACGGTCTCAGCCCTCACAGCCTGTGGTGGGCTGGGCAGCCCATCAGCCCAGAGCACGGTGAGGCGGGCGCTCGCCTGCGTGGAGCCCGCGCTGTTCTCCGCCAGGCACTGGTAGATGGCCTCGTCTGTCTGGTTGATGCCGTAGATGGAGAGAGTGCTGTGTGGGGACAGAGAGGGACAAGCATCTCACTGAGTGCTCTGCAGTGGGTATCCCTGCAGCCACGCCACGGCCACCACGCTGCTCCAATGGCAGGGCATCCCCCAGACTGTTTCCACAGAAAGCTTCCAGAAAGCTGCAGGATGGTGCTTTTGGGGAAGGAAAAGCCCGGGAGGTGGATGTGTCATTCCCTGGAAACCATGACTAGGCAGATTATCTCTGTCTCAACCTGCAGATACTGTGGTCCAAGTACAGACAGATGTGGACACAGGGTGGGATGGAGAACAGCAGGATCAGGAAGATCCCAGCCTCACTACAGAGACAGCTCTCTGGAAAGTGACCCTGAGATTAGCTCAGCTGGTTGCAGCCTGGTGCTAATAATGTCAGGGTTGTGGGTTCAGTTCCTCTATGGGCCATTCACTTCAGAGTTGGACCTGAAGATCCCTGTGGATCCCTTCCACCTCAGAATATTCTGTGATGCTGTGAAGTTCATCTACACACCCAAACCAGCTTTAACTGGCTTAGTTCCAGTACACACCAGTGAGACCCATCCAGGCACCGCACATGGTTCCTAAGCCAAGTCAAATCAAATGCAGCCAGAAAGCCCTCTGGTGATGCTCTAATTGCATTATAGCACATTAGAGCTGTCTTAGGGTAACACTGGGATTAGCTGACTTATCCAGCAGGGTTACAGCCTCAGCTCCAGCTTCAGCCCTTCCAGAAACACCATCACCACGAGCCAAAAACCAAGGCTTACCAGCAAGCCACAGGATCTGTCTGCAAAACCTCTGAGCATGGTTTTGTTGCCAGTGCATCAGAGCTTGCTCCCTCCCAGGGAAACAACCGGCACAGTTCTGGCAGCCTGCTCTTGGGGACCTCCACATCAGGCTTTGGTGCTGCCTTCACCATCCAAGATACAAACAGGCACTGGCTGCACTGGTGAAAACATCCCTGAAGGAGCAGGGAAAGCCAGCCATGTACCAGCTCCCAAATGAGCGCATTCCTGAGCACGGTGCCCATCCCTGCACCACCTCCAGGACAGGTGTTTAGTGGCTGGATGGGCACAGGGACGACCAGAGTCCTTGTACATGTGGCCACATGAACTGGAGGCCCTCCCTGCACTGTGTGACCCTCTAGCAATGGCTGTGGGCAACCAGAGCAAGGTCAGGGCAAGCTCAAGGGTTGCACCACCCCTTGCTGTCTTTAAAACAACACCAGCAAATACTGACTCAGAAATAGTTGTGTGACACATTAGCTCTGTCTTGCCATTGAACATGCAAAGCAGCTTTTCTTAATAAGATCTGCTCACAAACAGGGACCCAGCAGTGAAAGCTCTGCTCAGAATCAAGACAGGAACAATGTGATCTGGTCTTGGGGGTCTTTTCCAACCTTAATGATTCTATGATTCTAGGATCTATCAACTATCTATCAGACACAAGGCCACCTAAATAAATAAATACCCAGTGGCTGTCCCTTCCAAGACATGGGGTGGGGGGTGTCACCACACTGTGCCCAGCTCCAAGCTGGAATTGGACAGCCTTTGATGCTGGAGATGGTTTTACCCAACCCTGAGGCAGCAGCTCAGGTTATGATAAAATATGCTCACAATGCCCTTAGTCACCCATATGTGCTCCACTGTGGATTAATCTCTGTTTGTGTATCTTATTTCCAGTCCTGTCCAATTCCTTTGCACTGTGGTTTGCTTCTGGCTCCTCATTAACATCTGGGAGACCAAGATGCCAAGATGTCAGCACCATCCTGTTGGCTTAGGCTAAAGCTCACATGAGCTTTTTGCTATTTTCCTAGAAGAAATGACTCAAACCTAACCAAATCCACACTCACTGCTTGCTTCTAGGGAGAAATAAATTACTTTCTTCTCCTGCAGTGAATCCCAGGTGGACCTGGGACTTGACTGCACAGAAGTAAATCCCAAGCATTCCTGCTGATGCGAAGGGCACTTCATGGGTTTTGGGAATCAAAATCAAAGCTGCCTTTTATATAAATGAAAAACTGAACACTGGAAGTGAAAATGATAAATAACCTGTCACTGCCTGCCTGTATGTCAGAAAAAATGCTTCTTCTAATTGCAGCAAAATATTGGTCTTCCTATATTAAAATTTATTATTGCTGTTGATTTAACATCCCTATTTCTGCCTTGCAAATTATCGGGGGCCACGGTGAGTGAGCAAATGTTTAACAGTCATCTATTTATGTCCTGTGCCTTTGTTTCCTTGGAAACATTGTAAATGGAATATCAAATGTGATGGTTTCAGCTGATATGGTGATTTTCGAGAATCAGCCCTAAGCTCCTCTCCTAGCCATGGGCTCAACGTATCTGATTAAATGGAAGGAGAAAGGCAGAGCTGGGAGGGGCGAGGGAGGCAGGGCCCGATGGATGGCTCAGCTGTGTCAACAAGGGCTGACTCCTGCAAGGACAGATGGCAGAAGGCAGGATTACACCCTCCCAGAGCTGCACTCCCAGCCCTGCACAAAGCAGATGTGTGCAAGGAGAGCAACACTTCCTTCTGCCCCCTCAGTGCAGGGATTATTTCCATGTGGCTGCTGTGCATCTGGGCACCCAGCAGTGCCGAGGCCGGGCTGGCACACGAGCCAAGAGCAGCCTGCAGCTTCCAAAACACAGAGCAGCCCTGGAACACGGAGTGTTTGGGTTCCACTGCTTCCAAGGGTATTTAATTGCTGTACATGGGGAGAGGAAAAGAGGCAGGGAAGTGAAGAGGGGAGCCTGGCTGGAAAGCAGTGCAGGGAGCCTGATGGCAAAGGTGTAATTCTGAGGCCAAAGGCTTCTCTCTCCTGAGAGGATTGAGGGGGTGAGCAAAGTTCTTCACATGCAACACAAATGATGTGCAGGATGCCAGTGGTCCTAGAAGGATGGCACTTGGCCACTGGGACCTGGTGCTGAGCAAAGCCTCTGCCATGCACAGTCAAGTCAGAAGAAAGAAATAAAACATTCTCTGCAAAGTTGACATGGGAGGTAGCTGGGAACTTGCTTTGGGCTTCAAGAAGTTCCTTTTCATTGAGATTTAGTGGGCTGTGCAATAAGAGTCCACATTTACCTGGAATGATGTGCAGGCAATGGGGTAGCAACACAGCTGGATTTTTGGCTATGGAGTGTGGAGAGGCTGGTGAGCAGAATGGCCAGCAGCTGAGAACCAGCTTCTTCAGAAAAAGGGTTTTCTCTCTCTGTGGGTCCCTCTGACATCCTTGGGCAGACCCCCAAAGGTGTGACCCCGGAAACTGGCAGCTGCCATGAGGAGGGCAGGCACTGGTAGTGAGTTACATGAGCCCTGCATCATCCCAGCTGATACCTGTGCACCCATTTCCATCTCAGCTACAGACAAACTCTTCCTGCCTTCGCCCTCATCGCCTCCCAGGATGTGCAGGGTGAGGTGCAGCAGGGCCAGTGCTCAGCCCCAGGTTTTGCTGCTTTTTGTCTTTTTCATTTTTTTAAGGAAGCTCAAACAAAAGGCAAACATGCAGTTGCTGTGTGAGGAGGTGCAGAGCGTCTCTGTGCATCAACCATCTGAAATATGCAGTGTCCTTTTATTTCTTCCCGTCAACAGGAAAAAAGATCTGTCACTTCGGGACATCTGCTGCGGGAGAACTTTCCCGGGAGCGCCAGACTGGCAGAGCTGCGAGCACGGCGGCGAGGCGAGATGCCAGAAGGGCTGTGCTGGTCACCAGAGCCGCGAGCGGGCGGGCAAGGGCTCCAGCACAGCCCCGCACAATGCCCTGGCGGGCAGCGACGGGAGAGGGGACAGGAGTGCTGCGGGATCACACTCGGCTGGGCTGGAGCGATCCACGGCATTCCCGAGCTGTCCGCCCGGCTCAGGCAACCAGCGTGACTGATCGCGCTCGGGTCAGGGGGCCGCGGCGGTGACCGCAGATCGGCTTCCCAAAGGCACCTCTGAGAAAGTCTGCGAGCTGAAGGAGCCTCTTCATCGATTCAGCAGTACAAAGAAGAGGGGCCCATCTGGAAGGGCATCAGCACAGGCGCACAAAGGAGGGAGTCTGATGAAATTCATGCAGGAAGCAGGTTGTGGCCAGCAGAGACAGTGGTTTAAGCGCCAGCAGCTACAGGAAGCCACCAGTGCCACAGTCAGATGCCCCATCCCTGCTCTACCTCTGTTTGTTATGGCTTGTGTTGTACCTATTGCACTGGATGATCCGTTCCTGGGCTGCTGTGCTGGAAAGGAGCCTCTGCCCTCTCCAGTGCCGGCTCTGGGCAGCTCTGCAGAAATGCCCTGTGTGCTGCAGAGAGGTGCAAATTTGAAGAGTGACACTCCACAGCCCAGAGGGCTGCAAACCATCCCCAATCCTTCAGAAGCATGTTCTTACACATCCAGAAATTAGGTATCATTCAAGGCATCCTGGGTGAAATGGAGTTGGGTTATGCAGGAGAAGAAACTCCTTCCATACCAGCTGGTTTATGTTCAGCAGGTAGTGCAGCCCCCTGGGCAGGATCCCACCCCGATTCTGCCATCACAGATTCACCCAAGCCCAGCTCCTGGAGGGATGTTGCTGTCCCAGCCACTCAGTCTGTTTTTTATGAGCCAGAGAGTACACAGACTCAACTGAACCCTGTCCCAAGGAGGGTGCAGAGAAGTCTTTACATCTGCAGGACCACAGGGAAACACAAAACATCTCAGGAAAAGCGAGCAGAAGGGAGGGCACATGCCTGTGTTGGTAGGACTGTGAATGCAGACACCCAGGAGAGCTCTGCTGCTAAACTGACAGTCCCCCAAACCTTTTTTCCCAGCCAGAAGCACAAGTATTGGAGAGGAAAAAGACCCAGCCTGATCCAGGGGAGGCTGATTTTCCTGCCTTGAAGACTCCTGTGTAAGGACCACTCTCTGCCAATGGATTTTGCTGTTACAACAGCTGGAACAAACAGTTAAACCCCTAATGCACTTCAAGAGCAGCTCAGTAAGGCAGCTCCAGGACTGCTGCAGGTCCCTGTGTGGGACAGGCTGTGTGACCCCAGCATGGGGAGGCAGGATCACACTGATGCCCCACATTCAGCAGGGCCTCAGGTGCCCGTGCATAGACCCTCCTTGCAAAGGCCATTTCCACGTGTCTTCCAAAGTTAGACCCATAAATTATTGTTAAATCAGGAGCAGCTGGTTCACGTCCCAGTCCTCCACATACTTATTTGTCATGGGAACTGAAATATGATTTGCTATAAGGTACCTTCCCACAGTCATAACAGCCTTCAAACTCACAGCATAAAGAGCCTGCAGGCTTGTCTGTCCTCCCTTAAGGGGTCCAAGTCCCTACAAATCCAAGAGTGCACCATGAAGGGATGTACAAACCCATCTGCACCTCTCTGATCCAGCTAACGTGGGTTTTACAGAAGAAAACCCCCCTTGTGAAGGACAGGCTCTGGTTTCCCTGGGTTTGGTACCAAAAGGGCTGCTGGTCCCAAGTGCTTGGATGTTTGTGCTTGAAGGCCCCTCTCTGTATCTGCTGGAATTAAGCAGCATCACAAGTTCAAGAAGAGCAAAGTTGTCCTTAAGTTTATTTATGAAGGATTATTTTCCCTGATGAACCTTGAACAGTCATGGCCCTTGAAGTGAGACATTCCCAGAGCACTAAACCAAGTGCAAACCAGTGAGGAGGAATTTAGAAGGGAGACAGTTCACCAGCAAAGGTCACCAAGCAGAGCACAAGCCACCTGAGCCTGGATTCTAACAAAGCCTTTTTCTGGTCAAACAAATGAAGTCCCTTAATTACCATTTTGTAAATAAAATCTTCTTGGAAAATCAATATTTAGAGCCTGCCTTCTCTGAAGACATTGGCCTTTGTTCCTTGCAACTATGGCAATATAAACCCTATCGTGTGATATACTTCTGGGCTGAAAATTACCCCCTAAACCTGACTGGGACAAAGGAAGAAAGCAATAAACCCTTCAGAGTGATAATTCAGGGACTATTTCAAGCTTCCTTGTAAATTTTGAAGTAACAGCATAGAAGCAAGATTTTTATACAAGCTCATGGTTAACCTGGCCAGTAACCAGCCCTTCCCCCTGCAGCAACACTCCTGCTTTTGGGATGGGCTGGTGATGCCAGGGGGGAATTTTCTTAGAAATGTCCTTTATGCCTCTCAGGCATTTGGATCATGGTTGACACAAATCACTCCAGGAGCAATACAGGCATCTCAATCACCAGGGACAGACCCTGTTGCTGCTGGATACAGGGGTGGCTCCAGCAAAATCCTAAAGGCCCCACCAGCTTCTCCCTCCGAGGGTTTGGTTTAGTGCAGTGTCACTCCACAGCTGTCAGCAGGAGCTGCATGGCAAGACAGCCCCACCTTCAGCTCCTTCAGTCATTTTTATTCACAGCTTTTAATGGAAAACCCCACAATTCCCTATGCCTGAGCCTTCATGCATTTTTCATTAACAATTATCCGCTATCCCAGAACTGCTTTTGATTTTCTGCTAATCATCGATTGGCTATTTTGTTCCCACACAGCTGGCATTTTCAAAACATAACAACCACCTCTGGAGAGGGCACAGCAGAAGGCTGATCTTTAATGCTAATGTGCCCAGAAACCATCAACACATCAGGTGATGGGAATTCACATCCGAGGGACCACGAGGGATGAGGGATTTATGGGATGCAGCCTCTGAGGCTGATTCTCCTGTGCTGGAAGGCTGAAGCTGCTCAGTGAGTGACTGTCTCATGGTGTATCAACAGCCACATCCAGTTCCACTGAATCCAGACCTGAAGCTGCTGTCCCACCCCAGCAATGATGGGCTGCTCACATTGTGGGTTTGCTGTGGTTGGGTTTGGAGTTACTGCACAGGAGAGATGGTGTGAGGTCAGGGATATGCCAAAGGGCCCTCCACAACTTTGGGATCCAAAAGTCCAGTGGATCCATTGGCTATGAGTTTGTGCAGACATGCTGCTGCTCACAGGAGTGAGGCCTCAAGCTTGCAGGAGCAGAGCAGCATCTTGAATGCACCATCTTCTGCAGGTCTGGACCTCACTTCTGGCTGTGCTAATTTACAAAAATGAAGTTGCTCCTAAGGACACATTTTGCAATCAATTAGCATATAATATGTTTTGGGATGATTTACTGGTTTTTTTCCCTAAAAATCCCTTTGAGGGCATTCAGACCTCTATGGCAATATTAAGCAGAGTCTTAATCCAAATGAATTTTCTAGGAAACCATGTAATCTAATTAAAAAGCTCATAGTGCAGTTTAGTAGCTTCATTACTAGTAGATTTGAGATCCATCTTGACACAGACAAATACTTTCCAAGAGCAACAGACTGATAAATCCAAGGCATAACCACAAACTGATTCTGCCTGGAACTCAGTGGGTTACACCACTCTGTCATGCCCATGCAAGTGAAACAAAGGACAACTGGAAAAAGCTCAAAAATACCCCATCCACTGATGTGTCTCCTCCAATTCCTGGAGCTCCCAGCCCTGCTGCACCAGCAAGGGCATCTCCCAGACTGACAGCTCTGGAAACACCAGGCCTGGCCACCTGCCTGGGGCTGGGGGTCGGAGTAGACCAGGACTAGTGCGAAAGAAGACAAAAGTTCAACGCTGTCGAGTACGACGGCCTGAGGGCTCAGCTTTACCATCGTGTTACTACAGCCTGAGAAGATGCCACGTGTCAGCTGAGCCTCAGTGATGGGCTGAGCTCCCTCAGCCTGTGCCAGATGCTGCAATGTGAGCATTTGTCTCACCCTGGAAAAGACTGACGCTAAATTGCATTGAATGAGTCCCATAAGAAAAGGGTTACGGTGACGTTCACCAAGTCACAGTTGATATGCTTGTGTGGAGCAGCTCCAGGCACAGGGACATGGCCAGCAGACAGGACCACAACCCAAAACCCAACTTCTACCTTCCTCAAACAGTGAAGAGGAATGATTTCATCTGGGTGAGACACAGAGCTGGACTCAGGGTCAGTTTAGTCACAGATTTAGTGACCAACTGGAAATTCTTTGGTCACTTCTGTCTTCGCTTCCTCAACAATAAAAGGGGATGCACTAATTTCCCTCCTCCCATCTCTGCTCTGTGTGTATCACAAGGGCAGACATGCCTCAAAAACACATGCAAAGAACTAGAAGACCACTAGCCTGGTGTGAATGGCATCTGTATGTGCACACACAAAGCTCCCTGAAGGTCTAAAAACTTCCAGCTCAGAGAAAACCTCCACTGACGGAGATTTTATTACAACTCACATCTTATCCTTCCTGCAAGGCACATCCTTCCATCCCTTCACACAGCACAGCTTTAAAAAGCCCTCAAACCTGAAAACAAAAAGCTATAGTGTGTAGAAACTTAGAAAAACAAACTCACTCTTCTCCCAGAGGAGCAAGTCATGGTGCCTGCAGAGCACTCCCCAACTGTCTAAACTGACCTCCAGCAAGGCTGGGGAGCTGCTTTCATGAGACACATTTGTTAATACAGGGAGCAGCTATATGACACCACAGAGCACAAACCTCTACCAATAATTCAGGTTTACAACACAGGGGCTGTTATTTTGTAGTATATTGTTCCACGCTATTTCCATAGAAACTACATCGTTGACTTGTAATTTTCCCTCTAAGTGCATCCCACTGTATCATTTCCTCAGTACAAACATCCCCATCCCCTTGCAGGAAAACGCAGTTATTTAGTACTCAGAGAAAACACTCTTCCCTGGTGAGATAAAAGGCTGAAGTTTAGTGAAAGTCAGGTTCCATGCAAATATTATTTCTAATGTATTTGCATTTGCACACCCAAGCAGGTCAATGTTCAGGGGTTAAACGCAGTTTCCCCACTGTGGAGTGAATGTGGTTCCTGTCAGCTCCAGGGGCAACATTTAGTCCTTCCAGAAATACCCAGATGATGATCAGGACAAAAGAATAACTTTTACTGGGTTTCTGTATCAGCAGTCAAAGTCTACTGCTGATGTCCTGGCACAAAACTCAGGGAGCACTGAACTGTAAGCCTGAGGTGCAGGGAGCAGGACTGAAGCAGCACTTCAGCATATCAAAGCCCAAGCTGAATCCACAGATCTGCTCCTGAACATTTCCACCCTCAGATCAGCTCTTTGCTATGCAGAAAGCAACCCAACATCTCTCCATTCCCCCTTCCACTACAGGGCCAGCAGGACTCACCTGTTGTTGTTCTTCAGCTTGATGTGGTCGCTGGTCTCCAGGATCTGCCCGTTCCGCAGCCAGGTGATCTGGGGAGGGGGCTCCCCTTGGGCCACACACGTGAAGATGGCAGTAGTCCCCACTGGCCTGGAAATGGACTGCGGATGCTGCACAAACTCTGCAGGGGCTGTGAGGAGGAAGGAGAAGCAGGGTGAGAAAAGTCATGATGATCCCTCTTTATCCTGCTACAAAGAGCAACCTTGCAAATCAGCCTTGTGTGACTGGGAACATGTGATACTTGGCCAACCCACAGCACCCAACTGATTTGGATGGTGTGTCTGTAATCACTGCAACTCTGCCATTTGGCTTTCCATCCTGGCAGTCTTGGCTTCATACAAGGCACCTGAAGGCCAGCTCAGAACTGATGGAGAGCTGAGGAGAGTCCTGCAGCGTTCAGGCAAACGGCACCAACTTAAGCCCCCTCACCTCTCCCCAGGGTCCCACTGAAAGCAACCCCAAGGATGAAACTGGGGACATGTGCTGTTTCATCAGTGGCAGAGTGAGAGCAATGCCCTGGCTTTGCCCAAAGGACCTGCATGGCATCAGCAAACTGCTCGGAATCACAAGGAATGTATGGATGTGGTACAGTAAACTGGCAGGGAGTTGCACCAAGAGGCTGGGGAACCTTTTTTACCCCAGACCTGCAGCCTGGGCCCCTCGGGGTCCTGCCAAGCCTGGCAGGAGAATCCACCATGCCTGAAACTGCTGCTCACCTTGTCACCAAACGTTTTCACCTTTGACAATAACATTTTTAAACAGAGAGTGATTTCCCCTTCCAGCAGCTCAAATTAGATTTTAAATCATTTATCAGAATAAACCAGCATATCAGCCTACAGAAAGCAGGGCCTGACAGTCCCTGCCAAACAGGTGAGATTATTCAAGCAGTTCTGCTTCAAAGGCCAAAGTGATAAATATACTCCATGTTGCTGCTGAAACCTAAAATCAGGTGGAACCAGCAGCAGCCACAATGAAGACAAACAGATAAGAGACACGGGCCCATAATAAATTCACTAACATCTCATAACGGATGGCTGGTGTTAAATTCTTTTGACAAAAGCAAGATTATCCAGGGAGATACACTCAGTGCCACTCACCAGCATCTTCCAGGCCTGGGGTGGGTGGGCTCTGCCACCAGCAGAGATGTAGGGAATGGGAGGAGGGACCAAACTAGTCCAGCAAATGTGCTGAGGAGTGGCCAGGCTGGAGGTGGGATGTAAAGAGCTGAGCCTTGTGGTTCATGGCCAAAGCACCCCTCGGAGTTTGCCAGAGCAGTTCAGGGGATAAAGCTTTTGCCCAGCTGTGTGCAGGCAAGGGAGGAGCACTGCTGCTGCTGCGACACGGCCAAACTGCAGCAAAAGGTGCTTGTGTGTGTGAGTGAAGTCATGCGTGTTGTAAGTACTGCAAGCAGGAAGACACAGAAATTCCTCACAGAGCCCATCCCCCTCAGAGGAGCCCCCTCCTTCATTTTCAATAATCAGAGGAAGTGGAGCATGGCAGGTCTCCTTACGTTAGCAGTACAGGGTGTCTGCCAGCAGAGTTTATTGTCAGGCCACTGCTGCTGGCACTCAGGTCCTATTGATGAACCTGATCTCAGCAACCCAGTGGAGATGTATTTCCAGAACCTCCTGCTAAACTTCCCCAGGTGCCCATCAATCTTTAGTCCTTTTACTTCCCTCCTATGCTTTTCCTCCTCTGGACCTATAGATTGAAATAAAGTTCAGGATGGGTTCCATAAACATCAGAAGGAAGGATAAATGGGGGAAACCCCTCTTCCCTGCAGTGAATGGTCCCTTTGTGGCGTACAGTGAGAGTATTAGGGATGTGATTCTCCTCAGCTTCCCGTCCCCTGCTTTGTGCTGGTGCAGTTTTGCAGGAGCAATTACTTTCCAAGGGCTGTGCACCTCCCTGCTTTCATCTGGGCTCACGAGCTGCCCCCGCAGCCCTCACAGGTGCAAACCCACGAAGCCAAGGAAGGGCACAGCCACCTTTCCCAGCTCCTCCCTGCAGATTCATTAAAGATCCTGCTTGGCTCTCTGCCTTTGCCTCCCCCTCGCTTCATCACATCTCAAACCCACCATTTGTTCCAGCACAAACAAAGTTTAAATATGGAAAGAAGCACCCGGCATAACCCGGCTCTCCTTATCCTGCCTTATTAGCCCTGTGTCAAGAGGGAGTAATTGGCGCGGCATCGTGTGTGACTTGGGGTGATGCCGGCACAGCTGTGGCTGCTGGCCCAGCGCCAGCAGTGCTGCTCAGTGCCTTGGGTTCCCGGGGTCCCTGCTCCCCTCAGCCACCCCTCCTCTTCGCTGCCTCAATAAACACAACCACATCTTTGACTTGCTTAAACTCTCTGGGGAGCAGGCATCCACTCCCTGGAATGGCTCCCACCTCTGCTCCATGGCATCCCCCACTGCAAGACACGGGTGTCCTTCTGCTGTTCCTGCTCCTCCTGGCTTCCTCCAGGTGTTGCTCTGTCCCACTCAGGTCTCACCCTACTCCTTTTGGTGCAGAAGGAGCAGCTGGATGGAGCTGTAGCAGCAGAACGGCCCAGATCAAGGCAGAAACCCACGAAGTCAGAAAGATGTGTGCTGGAAACCCGGGGAGGTAAAAAGACATTGTTTGGGTGCCACCAGAGTCCCAACATGGACACTGCTCCAAGGAGATGCTCCTTTGCTACCCTGGCCTTGGTGTCCATACCACTGTCCACACTCTGCAGGCAGAGTGCCCTCAGGCAGCTGCTGGTGCATGTCTTGGGGCAAATGGCTCCTTTACTGCAGAGAAGAACATCTGCTCTCCTCTCCTGGGTCCTTTCCCTACCCTTCCAAATGATCTCAACAGGAACCAAGAACTTGCCATCTCTTTCCCTGGATGAGTGGGAAAGGAGCCGAAGCCAAGCCCTGCCTGCTGCCAGCCCTGCCTTGAGCCAAGCCCTGCCTGCTGCCAGACCCCCATCCCCTCATCATTCATAATTAATAGAGCATCTTGTCAGGGCTCATCCCACCCTGCACGGACACACAGGGGACTAACACCTGTCCCCCTTCCACACTACATGCCAAAGGGCCTTTGCAGGCAGCCACAAGAAGCATTTCACTGCCCTCCATTAAGATCTTAACAAAAGTACTAATGGAGATCACTGTTAAGAGCAGAGGATTCAAATCTGGCAAGGAGGAGTGGGCAAGATCCAGCCCTGGCCTGTGGAGTATGAAGGAACCAGAGCGCTGATTATTCAGGACTTAATGAGAGGGAGGGGATCATGGAGTTATAATAAATATTTAAAGGCGTGACAGTGGTATCCAAAAGCAATACCATCCTCAGAATCAATAACAAAGTGATTGAATAGCTTTTACTGGGCTCAGCAAAGAAGATGCACTGTCACAGCAGGTTGTAACGGGAGACCTGGATGGGCTCCATCTCTCTGGGGACATCTCATGTCAGCAGGGACCAGACACCAGTGACATGTGTCCCCCAAGATACCAGGAGCTTCACTGTCCTTGCCATGAGGTTGTGGTGTGGTGCTTATTGCAGCACCTGGTGGCTCAGAGAAGGTCCCAAGGATCAAGGAGCATTGGCAGGTCATGGAGAAGAGCCCAAGGATTAGGGAGCACTCAGAGCCAACACCCCAGCAGCAAATGAATCCACACCTCTTACAGCTCAGTATGAAGTGTCATTAATTCTCACCCAGGCTGTGGCAGAGTGAGGGAGGGAGGCTGGGGCAAGGAGAAGGAAGAACATGGAAACAACGAAATCTCATAAATTAGGCTACTGGCACCTACAATAAGGATATAAAGGAGAAGACAGGTCAACGGGGAAGTCAGTCAAGCACAACACCCGGTGACAGGAGATTTAAGACAACTGCTGTTCACTTGGCTTCTCTCTGTTGACTACAGAGGATGTCCAGATGCTGATGTGGGTGATGTAAGTAGCAGTGATGGGAATGCAAGGGTCAGAGATGGAACCTGTGCCCACGTTCCTTAGAAAACAGGCAGAGACCACTCAAGGAGGCTGTCATGGAGGCTGCTCCTCAGCCCTCACGAAATTCTTGTCCCAGCAAGGTGCAGACTGGAGCTCCACAGCAGTGGGACGTTCCCATGTCACCTACTGGTGTGGTCCTGGGAGAATGCTCCAGAGGGCTCAGAACCACAATCTTTCAGTGCCCACCTGTCCCTGCCTGGTGGCTCTTCTTGAGGAGGAAAATGTGGACAGGAAAGGAACTGCTCCATGGGGGACACTGACTTATGCAGCACGTAAGTTTGCAGCATGAATTTAGGGCTGAACTCCAAGGACAAACCAAGTACCACAGAGCCAAGCCTAAGCCACAGCAACTGCAATACATCTGCTGCTGAATTCCACCCTGCAGCCAAGGCTTGTGATGCCAGCGAGCCAGAATGATGGAAGAAACATCAGGAAGCGCAGCGGTGGCCGGATCTGTTGGACCAAGGAGTGCTGCCCAGTCCTGCCAGGGGAAAGCAAGGCAAACAAGGCAGTCATTGTCAGCAGAGCCTTCAAACTCATGTTCTTAAGATGGGCCCTCATTTATGAGATGGGATCTCATTTTTCTGCATAGCTTTCAGGAGGAAATGAAGCGTGGAGTGGAGAACACTGGTGACCATCTGGCCATTCACAGCCCATCAGTTTGTTATGACACCAAACACATAATAAAGCACAAAAGATTGCGCAGGAGGTAGAGGGAAAGTGCTTTGATATATTTTTTTCTCTTTCCACCCAGGCCTGCTCTTCCCTCGCCCCACATGCACACACACCCTCCGCTTCAGCCGGCGCCGCATTCGGCCCTTCCACAGCTCCCCCCGTGAGGCTTCCACTGGCAGCCAGGCACAAAGCAATATTCAAATGGCTGCGCCGCGATCTGAAGGGAAAATGGAAACTTTCTTGTGTGAGAACCTTACAAAAGAGATCAAAGGAGCCTAAATGGCCAGGGGAGGGCAGGGAGGGAGGGAGCGGGGGATTGACGCCTTCTCCTCTGGAGGGAGGAGGAATTCCCAGGAAGATAGTAAGATGGCGTTAGATGATCTGAAGGAAAGCCTGCACTGGGAAAGGACACCACTGCTGGAGGAAGAGCAGAGCCCGGCGCTGGGACAGCTCTGCCCACGCAGCTGCTATGACCGGACAAGGACCACCATCGGCAGCAGGAGGAGGACGCAACTCCCTGCCTTACAACAGGAAACATCGCCCTTTCTCCCCGAGTTTCCCACCTATAAAACGCGCCTCCTTCAAAAGGCGCGGGGCAAGTTAATTTGTGCCTCCAGGCACTTCAAGGGCTCCTGAATAAAGGCAGCAAGTACCTGGCCTGGCGCGCTTTGAGCACGTTGTATTGTCCTAGCCCTGTGCTAACTTCCTCTCCAACCAGGCTTTTGATAGCCCGCTCTTTGCTTTTCTTCTTTTTACGGATGTAATTTGCATCGCTGACATCTTGACAAAGATAAAACCCACAGTCTCCCATGTCAATCATTATCGCTGTTTTCTTCCCAGACAAACCTGAACAGCAATCATTTGTACCTCTCAGCTGGAAAATTCAGGCAAAATGAGATGCAGAGGAAGGAAAAGCCGCTTCCACAGGGAGGGTGAGCAAACCTGGGATGAGCTCAGCTGCCTGGCCAAGGTCTACCATTGCCCTGCTGGAGAAACATAAGTCCCCCAAAAAACATGAAGCATTTTAAGGACGGGCAACACAGGCTGGGGTCCTGGACACCACAGCTCATGTCTAAGGGAGACATCAAGGACACACTGGCCACACTTCACCCACCACTGCCAACTTCTCTGCTGCTGATGAACACAAGAGAATCCCTCTTCCCCAGCAAGGCTGGGCTCCAACAGGCAGTGATCAACATTTTAGGGACAAATTGTCATCTTGGTTCCCTGGGCAAAAATCCATAGCAATTCTAGCCCAGCTGAACTCCAGCACCAGACCAGCTACTCAAGAAGGGATGTTCAACTTTCCCAAAAGTCTAAAAACTGTCAACCTGTAGCAATGAGAAGTCGTGCTTTCACTCTCTCATCCAGTTGCTGGCAGGAGCAGTCATCAGTATTCAATAGCTGTACTTCTACAACTTCATAGATTTTCCAAGTAATTTCTTTAGGCTCTGACTCCCTTCCTCCTGGACATTAACTTGGCATTTGAGGTTAGGAAGGCTCTGCTGCACACACCATGGGCAGAGCTGTCCTGCAACAGCTCCAAAGGGTTTCTACTAGTGCAACAAAGTTGTTCTTAATGCCTGGGTTGGTGTTTCATAATAAGGGCACTCATAGTTGTGCCAGTTGGGAGGCTCCCTCATTGAACTGCTCACCCAGAAATCTGACAGCAAAACGAACAGTGGGTTTTCACCTCCTCTCACGTCTGATCAGCATCTGGGGCTGTAACAGGCACCCTTTCTAGTTGCTCCTCCACGGCTGGCCGGATCACCAGCAGCCCCCAGGATCAGAGGTGAGCATCAGGGCTGGAGCAGGGCACTTTCCCCATCACCGCCATGAAAGGTTCAATTAGCACTCCGGCAGGAGGTGTGTAATTTTAGATTCAGGATATCATCAGTCAATAGTTAATGAGCGAACTGATGAGAGCGCGAGATGCTTTAAGTGGACGAGCTTGAAGAGGAGGTGAGTGCCTGTAATCAGGGGCGGATTGCTGCCATTCAGAGCACGCTGCCAGCTGGGTTTGCCTTCCCAAACACTCGCCTGGCTCCCCTCACCATGGAGACTGGTTGCATGGAGCATGCGGAGGGGATGTGTGTGGTTTCCTCAGGGCTGATCTCTAATCTGGCTGAACTGCATTTCGGGACAGTTGCTGTGGGAAGAGGAGCAACCTGCATCCCATGGGAATGGCTCCCAGGGGGTGCTCCACTCAGGCCATGGCAACGGGCTCATACACAGGATCTGAGTCTCAAAGGCCTTTTGGAAATGGTTTTAGGCTTACTGGTGCTGTTTCAGTCGGAGAGCAACACTCCATGAGTGGTACCCACTGCTGGATACCACTGCAGGAGTGATATATGTCAGTCAGAGCTGTCCACAGTGACCATGTCCTTGTATTGCTAAGGCCCATGAGACAAATTTGGCTGATTCATTTAGCTCAGACTTTCTGCTGAGATGTAAAAGTATAATAACAACAAACAGCTCATGTCTGCTAAGCCAAATAAATGCCTGTGATGAGGTGGGAAACCATTGCAACTAAACCATTGCAACTCTCACAGCAGAGGCCACAGTTCAATGGTACCTAGTTGTGACTCACCTGTGTGGGCACTGATCACAGACCCACTTGGGAACCCACGTGTCTGGTCCCACCAGACAGGTGAAATCAGGAGCTGTCCAGCCCAGCCCAGTGCCCAGGGCCGTGAGGAGGGTGTGCTCACCTTGCACCACGAGGCTGCCCTGCGCAGTCCGGCGCACCCGCGTGCCGGGTCTGTTGGCGGCACACACGTAGATGCCGGAGTGCTGCACTGTCAGGTCCGAGATCATCAGGTTTCCTGTCCCCAGCACCTGGATCCCCTCCACGCCGATCGGGCGCCCGTCTGAAACAAGGGGACAAGGACAGGAATCATACGCTGGACCTCTGTGTGAGCTTCTCCAGGGCACAGCCCCCAGTGAGGTCCCAGCCAAGTATGGAACGGTGCCGTGTTCTGTTACTGGGATTTGCCAAGGAAAGCTAATGGGGTTTAGCTGATGCTCCTTGCAAACACAGTCCAAGTTAAATCATCTCAGCTTCTGCAAGCCTGGGTTCCTACATTAGACTGACAATGATCCAACCATCTCCACACCCTGTTTCCAACAGAGACATTCTGGGCAGATGAAGTCCAGGGAACCTACAGCATTGCTTCCCCGATGCACTCTCCCAGTCTCCAGCAATCTATGACCTGGGGACTTCCCAACCCAGAAGTTACACTTTTTTGCCTGCTAACCCTTGACAGATTTTTGTGGCTTTGGAAAATACATGAAGACTGGATTTTTGATTCCTTAGCTCTTGAACACACAACAGCTCAGGGCCAAGGAGCCATACCCTGAGCTGGTGGATAGATCTCCTCAGATGCTTTGGCTAGGAAGGGAAACTGGAAAGGGCTGCCTCCATCCTGAATTCCTGATCTGAGGCATGTGAAATAGTTTGGTATCAGGGAATTCACTTTTTTCCATCAAAGCCTATTCTCTCTGGAAAATTCCCAGCCAGCTCTAATTACAATGTGTTTCATTAGTATCAGGCTATTGCTTTTTATTGTTTCATTGATTTGTGTTTTAAGACACTGTCTGACAATGGCAGCTCTAAATCAGGCCTAGCACATGTCAGGATGCCTGAGCAGAAGGGCAAAGCAGGGGAGGAATTTTAGTGGAGGAGCAGTTTAAGGGAGCACACTTTGATCAGATGGGAAGTGGGAATTTAGTTCTTCTCTCAGGTTTGCTCATGGAGGAGTTTAAAGAACCTACAGAAATGGAAGAAGCAAGAGCCAGCCCTGGTGATGTCCCCACCTGACCATACCCAGAGCCCTCCATATTCCTGTGCTCTGCTACAGCAGAAAATTCTGTGTCTTGTGCATCAAAGTTGTAGTTAGTAGAAGGAAAAGTTCCTCAAAAGAATTCCTCCTGGAAGCTCTATTAGAATGCACCATAATCCTGCCATGAGCTTCACACTCCAACACAGACAGCATGCAGGGCTAGTTAAAAGTTACCCTGCAACCACATGCTTTAGATGTAATACCATGCTTTGCATAATTAAGAATATTATGAGGATTTGGGCCATTCATAACCAACAGGTTCTGGAATAGATTGGGAACATGTGAAGGCAAAGCAACGCTCAAGGGGAAGGATAAATCAACCATCAACAATGAAATGCCACTCTGCAACCTGCCAGTGCTTGAGTCCTCATGGAAAGGCATGTGATGGGACAGGGAGTGGATCCCTGGCACTATCAGTGGCACAGGTCCATCACCTCACAAGCCTGGACCAGTGTGGGCACCTCTCTCCACAGGTCCTGCCAGAGTCTGCTCCAGGGTGGGCTTCCAGGGGGCAACAGCCTCTTTCGGGCATCCATTGCCCCCGTGTGGGCTCCTCCACAGGCTGCAGTCACTCCTCCATGGGCTGCAGGTGGATCTCTGCTCCCCTGTGGAAATCCATGGGCTGCAGGGGCACAGCTGCCTTGCCGTGGGCTGCATGGGAATCTCCTCCAGCACCAGCAGCACCTCCTGCCCCTCCTTCCTCACTGGCCTTGGGGTCTGCAGGGCTGCTCCTCTCATATATTCTCCCTTCTCTCTCCAGCTGCAAATGCAGTTTTTGGGGATTTTCCCCTTCTTAAATCCGTTATCCTACAGGCTCTACCCCTGTCACTGGTAGCCTGGCCAGCGATAAATCCATCTTGGAGCCAGCTGACATTGGCTCCATTGGATATGGGGGAAGCTTCCAGCACCGTCTCACAGAAGCCACCCCTGCAGCCTTCACACTACCAAAACCTTGCCAAGCAAACCCAACACAACCACAGAAGTGAGGAATCCCATTTTAGGTTAAGAGCAACATCCCCTTAGGAAACACCAGCAAAGCACGGACAGAGAGCTATGAGGCACTTCCCAAACGTATCTCATGCCATGCTCTTTAGATACTGTTTTTCAGGAAATTTTGAAACTTAAATGTTTCCTTGCCTCATTAGGCAGGCAATGCCAGACCCCTTCATTATTTGCATTGCAAAGAAAAATGCTCAGGTCTTTTAGAGAGAGAAAAACAATGTCATTAAATGATTAAATGATCACATAGCTGGCCAAGCCACTGCTGCAGCAAATGGCTCAGTCATTAAAAGGACAGTAAAACATGACCTGTCCCAGATTTAATGAGCAATAACAGGGAACCATGCCTTCCAAACAGCATTTGAACTGAAGTGTAGAGAGCTCTGAATTAAATTCAAATTGAACTTGATTTCATCTTTTAAATTAGATCTTTTGGAAGTCTGTATTTACAATAGGCGTAAAAATAAAATCCCTCTCTTGAGGGAGGGATGACACCAGTGAAAGATGCAAAATGGCCATACCTGGATCCTTCATCACATCATTGCCTTGAGAAATACCACAGAAATGTGATTTGAATGTCAGTAGTTTTACTGTATTATTTATAACGTGCTCCATAAATTAAGCATGCAAAGACCCAGCCTGCAGCAGGTACTCCCCACAGTCCCAGCATCAGTGTCCTCAGTTCTCTCTCCAGCTATACATTAGAGGTGTGGTGGTCTGAAGAAACATCTCCTGTCAACCAAGCATGTCATTTCCCTGAAGAACAAAGCTCTCCAAGCTTGGAAACCTCAGGGATCTGCCATTTGGCTCAGAGTGTGACCACCTCTAAAAGCCAGCGAAGATCACGGTGCCAGATTACCCAGACTCCTCCCTTCCAAAGAGCACAGAAAAGGCTTCTGCAGAAACACCTCTACTGTCCAGGCCTGCTCCATCCTTCTTACTCTACTGAGCCATCCTGCAGTCAGTTACAAGGTCTTCAGCTAATATCTAGTCCAACTTAGTAACACTGACAACACACATAAATAATACAGAGTGTTTACTCAAGAAATTCCTTGCATCCTGAAAGCTCAGCACTTTGCAGAACTGCTGTGCTGAGGGACTTACGTCTCACACCTACTTTGCAAAGGTTGCTATTTGCTTTAACCCTGTTTTCTTTCCATGGAGACCTGAAGAGTGGTTTGGATCAAGCAATCCAAACCCTGCAAGCCCACCTGCCATCACTTGCCATCACCAAGTCATGAAAGACTGCAAAAGCTCACACTTGCTCAGTTCCCAAAGCTCTCAGAACCCATGCAGACTTGAAACCACTGCTCATTTAACATGACCTTCTACTTCTATTTTATGAAGTCAAAAGCAGAAACTTTGACGGCTGAGAACAAGCCAGTCTGTGCGGATATGTCTGACAAATTCTCTCTGCTGATCCTCAGCTGAAGAGGAACAGAAGGAGGACGTTCAGCTGTTGGGAAGAGCAGACAGACTAATAAAGGAGACTGTTCTCCAAATGAGAGAGATGCTCCCAAGAGATGCTCTGGCTACAACCTGCAAACTTCACAGAATCATAAAATGGCCTGGGTTGGAAGGGACTTTAAAGTTCATCTCATTCCAACCCCCTGTCCTTGGCAGGGACACCTTCCATGAACCCAGGTTGCTCCAAGCCCTGTCCAGTCTTACCTTGGACACTCCCAGGGCTGGGGCAGCCACAGCTTCTCTGGGCACCCTGTGCCAGGGCTTGCCCACCCTCACACGGAGGAATTTCTTCCCAATGTCCAATATAAATCTATTCTCTTTGAGCTTAAAGCCATTTCCCCTTATCCTATCCCTATCCCAGCAAAAAGTCCCTCTCCAGCCTTCCTGGAGGCCTCCTTGAGGTTCCTTGTTAGGCTGGAGTCTGGATGAAAGAGGCCTGTGGTTTGGGAGCCGCTTTATTTATTTTTCCAAGGTGTGTGTGATGCTTTCTGGAGTCCATTCTCCGCCTGCAAACCGAGTGATTGGCACAGCAGCACCAATTACGAGCCCCCTTAAAACGTGCCAGGCGATATGAATATGCAACAACACCAACGCCTTTCTTTTGTGAGTAGCAAGTAGAAAGAAAGTAACAACTTTCTAATGTTGATCATTTAGGTCTTTTGTGAATTCTTTGTATTGTGTCATAGTAGCCTTCCACTTTTTAGACACATGGGTCTCCTGCTCCGGCAGACACCGGGCACTGTGGATTAGCATATTTAGAGTACATTGCAACAGTTGACTATTCAGTATGTGAAGTGGTGAAATTTACTCTATTATTTCTAAACACTTACAAGAACGGTGCTCCTGTCAACCAGTCAGCCATCTATTGCAAGCTTCTGTGTCCAATAAGTTACCAATTAATTGGCTCCTAAAATTGTTGTATAGTTTACTTCTTGAATGGCTCCCTCTTTAGTAATTTCCTTCCCATTGTGAGGCCCTTTCTGACAACTTCTGTATAATGCTATCAGATAATCACTGTCCTTTCTTTCTCGCCTCACTTTTCTGTATCTCTCTAAATAGTTTATTATTCTGCCTTGGTACCTTTTATGGAGGCCAGCTCAGTGGCCTGTCACTTACAGGGTAAGGATACATTAAAATCGTCGCTCATTCAAAGGGCTTTGCAGTAAGTGCCCAGGATATTCATTTGTGCACACATACAGGTCCAGCCTGAAGTGCGTGGCTCTGAAAGGAAAAGCCCTATCTCCCCTGAACAAACCCTTAATGATTTTACATCTCTCTCAGAGCCTGCTCTCTAATGAATGTTGACATTTCATGCACAGCAAGACACAGGAATTCTGTTTGTGGTCAGGCAGCTACAACATATTCCCAAGGAAATTAAATTCAAAATTGATTGTGTGACACTTGAAAACTGGCTCAGAATTTGAATGATTCCCTTCAAGCAAAATATAGCTGCCTTTCTCACTGAAAACCAGCCAGGTCTGAGCAAAGCCAAAGCAAAAAGTGCAAATGGTGTTTATGGCTTGCTTTCCCCTGCACCAGGAAGCTGTGAAAGCAAAATTGTTCTTTTGCTCCTTTTTTACAGAAGAAATGCCATGATGTCAAAACTGTGAGCAAAGGGGGACTCCAAAACAGCAATGAGTCCTGTGCAAAGCACAACAGCAACATCACAGGTCTTCTTTGCTTTGACCAGGCAAGAAAGGTGTTCACACAGAATTGACTTTTTTTGTTTGTTTAAAGTAAGTCAGATCTATTGCTAAATCAGCTGCATCTCTGTAAGACTTTGGGGCCATGGATTTTTTTGTTTCTGGGAATGGATTAAAAGTGGTATTTTTCCTAAGCTGAGTAAATTCCTGCCTTGGCAGGGGGCTTGGACTAGATCAGCTCCAGAAGTCCCTTCCAATCCTAATGATTCTGTGAAATTAACTGGTTATCAAAGCTAAACCAGCTCTGTAGGAGGAACTGCAGGAAGTCAGAGATGACAGATACTCTGAGGATCCCTGTCCAGCACAAACCGCTCTCCCTCCTCATGATGACACAGACATGGAGACATGAAAGTGCTGCCAAAATGGCTACAAATCGACAACAAACCCACCGAGTCATCAGAGAGCCTGTACACCACATCACTGTCGAGGTCAGTGTCATACAACAAGACTTTCTGATACACTGGACAGGAAATATTCCTGCAGGAGGGGAGGGAAAATAACAGGATCTGTTTCCCATTCAGTAGCTCTCTTTCTGCCACAGAGCTGTGTGGAGTGGGTATTTATTTTTGGTGTAAGGCAATGCTGAGCTCAGACCATGCAGACAAACATCACACGGTGCTATTACATCTTCATTACTGCACTACTCTATGGAGACAAGTGTTTTGAAGAAGATAATAAGCACTTATAATTAAGGCAATTATAAAGTAGTTTATTATAGTTGAGCACTAACACAGAGCTGCCTTGTGTCCAAGAGAACCAAACCAGTGATACAGCATGTCTGGGGAATTTTTAAAACAGCATCAATCTGATGGTTATGGCTCTGGAGACAAAAAAACCAGCTAGTGGCAGAGACAGGCTGATTTTACAAGCCACCAGAGGATGGAAGCAGGAGGGCAAACATGGACAAACTGTGTGATGGATGCTGGATTCCTGTCCTCGTCCCCTGGCAGACAGTTCTGGAGTGGGAAGTCACCCTGACCCTTGGAGAGCCACAGGGGTGAGGTCCCACATCCAGCACAGCAGCACAAGACAGGATTATCCCTGTCTGTGCTTCACAGACACCTTGGGAACATGGGGAGATGAGCATCCCAAAACCAACATCACTTGTGGACCATAAGGGCTTGGGAAACACTAACTGAACCCAACCCCATCCTGTGTGCACAGGCAGAGGTACAAGCTCTGGGAGATAAAACAAAATCCATCAGCTCTTTGCTCAGCACAGGTTTCTGTAGGGCAGTGGAAGTGCTAATCTGAGCAAAACAGTTTCCAAGCTATTATCACAAAGTTAGAAACTAAAATAACCCTTGGAGTAACACAGCCCTTTGCTCTTCATCACTTGTGTGATGCCATCAGACACTGTCTCTGGTTTCCATGCTGATTTAAAAACACATCACGGACCCCAGCAGCAAGCATTTGTTTTTTCAGAGCTTCACACACATTACTTTAAACACTCTCTTCCCCTCAAAATTGTTTTAAAACTCCCTGAACAGGCAGCAAGTTTCTTTCAAGTCTGTTTTTACGTAAAGGATGTGTTTGTGTACGATTTCGCTTCTCTGGGCCAACAGTGGTGATGTTTTTGATGCAGCAGAAGAAGATGCTGTCACTTGAGAAAAGATAAAATTATCACCTTTCATGAAACATCTCCAGGTTTAACCAACCCACTTCTCTTACAGTTGAAAACAGGATCTTGGCAGAGAGAAAAAACAGTGTAGACATGAGGATAAAAAGCACTTCAAGCCTACAATTAGCTTTAGTGGGAAGGGAGAGGGTGAGTCGCTTGTTGTATAAAACAGTCAGTGGCATCCACCTATTTGCCATATGATGGCTGTGGGGAGGAGGAGCAGGAGGAACTCCCAGTGGCTCCCAGGGCTTACCGAGGCGGCTCCAGGACACGATGGGCCGGGGGTTGCCGGTGGCGATGCACTCCAGCACAGCCGTCTGGTGCACGGTCAGAGTGAGGTTCTCCGGACCCACCAGGATCATGGGGTCCTTGTACACGCTGGAGTGGGAGCCTGCAAGGACAGAGTCATCATTAAAAGGCATCTGATTATGTCTCGTTAAAAGGAAACATTGAGGACTTCAGGCATCCTCTAAATACATCTCTTCTAAGGGCATATCCTCTTTCACGAGGAACTGCAGCGATAGGACAAGGAGTAACAGGTTCAAACTGAAAGAGGAGAAATTTAGGTTAGATATATGTAAGAAATTCTTCCCTGTGAAGGTGGGCAGGCCCTGGCACAGGTGCCCAGAGAAGCTGTGGCTGCCCCATCCCTGGGAGTGTCCAAGGCCAGGCTGGAGCAACCTGGGCTGGGGGGAGGTGTCCCTGCCCATGGCAGGGCATGGAATGAGATGATCTTGAAGGTCCCTTCCAACCCAAACCACTCTGGGACTCTAAATGATGTGGCTGGTGTAATCCTCAATAAATCTGAGATGTACCTGAAACAAAAGGAGCACAATGTTTGCACAGCAGTCACACTGAACACGTTCTAAGTGTGCACTCCTATTCCTGGGGAAAATCCCTGAGCCAACGGACCAGCCACAAACAGCCCTGTTAACACGGGGATATCTGCAGTGTAGAGAAGGGACTGCACTGGGAACTGCAGGGAGCAGATGGGCAGGAAAATCATGGTACATGGGGAAAACACAAGCTGCAGGGCAGCAGGAATACAAATAAATGAAGGAATTGTTTTATCTTTCAACTTCTCAAGCCATAGAGAAATCCATGCAGCCCACAATGCCTAAATCTGTCTCTGTGAGCAGCTTCTCTTGCTGCTGGGTGTCACTTGCTCCAAAAGCCTTGCCCTGGCACACAGAGTGATGGAGGTGCCAATCCCTGACTGCTGCTGAGGACCTTTCCAAGAGGAAACTCCTCTGATGACTGCAGCCCACAGGGCTGTCATTTCCCTGCCATGTTCCTGCAGGGAGAGGATGCATCCCATTGCTCTAATTGCGACACATCCACTGCTCATGATACAATCACTAAGCATTTATTTGCACTACAGTAGCACCAAGTGGCAGCAACCAAGAACGAAACCCATCACACAAGGTGATGCACAGACCTCTAATTAAGTAAAATCCTTGCACAAGGACTGTAGGCACCAAACAGGCACAGGACAAGCAAAAGAAAACACTTTTGCCTAGACAGGACAAGAGCATGAGACAAAAACACCACCCTGTGTCAGGAATACCACAGCTGAACCCACATCTTCTGAGTCCCTAAAAAGTGCCTTAGCCCTGGGCAAAATGTCCCCGCAGCCTTTACTCCCATTTCCTGGAAGCACATGAGGAGGAAAACTAAGAGATATGCTCAGTTCTCCATCAGCAAACAGGAACACTGAAAATCTCTGCATTAGTCTTTCTCCCCATCTCCAGTGAGAGCTGGGTTATACCCCAGCAATGCTGAGGTCAAGCAGTGCTTAAGGAATTCCATCAATCTGACAACTGCTGCTGGCAAAAAAGCTCTGTACATCTGCAGAGAGAAACACTGGTGCTGGCTGTGTGCCCCGAGCAGGAGAGGGGCACAGGGAGGGCTGGGGAGCACAGCCCCTGGCTGGGCTTTGCCCTGGGGACTGACTGCTCTGCGTGGACCTTCCAATGTCCAAAAACCTTGTTAAAGAGAAGTGATTCACCCAAAACTGCCTGGAAGGGCTTTTCTCCAAGAAAAACGTTGTTTCCTTCCTGCACTTTCAAGGGTTAGCCCTTCTCAGCAGCTCAGGGGCTGCAGTCAGGGCATAGCAGGGGGATTTTGCAGCGGTCCAAGGGCAAGCACAGATCAGAGCACCTCGTTTGTTAATTGTTCCTACGGGGGCTAAACGAGGAGCGATAAACCAACTCCGAGCTTGTGTGTAAATGGGCAAAATCCAAGAAAAATCACCATGTCAGTGTGAGTTAAGAGCTGACTTTCTCACTAAATGCATTTCACTGCAAGCCATAAAATGCAGATTTTTTGATGAGAACCAGAATGCACAATAAATTCATATGACCGGATGGTTAACCCCAAGAGATCTGAAAAACAATACCTTCCCCTCAGTGCCTCGGAGTGCCTTTAAAACCCATGTAGATTTATTGTTCTAAATCACAATACTAAATGTTCACACTTAGAATAATACGGTATTATCAGCGTATTATACATAGATTTCAATATTTCAAAACACAGAGAGATGAAATGAATTGTCCAAGGTCGCCCAAGAATATCAGCAAACGGAGGCTGAGATCAAAGGAGAATTAAAAAAACAAGCTATTTTGGCAATAAAATAATAAAAAATCCCATTCTTGATTTATACTCTGAGTCCTAAATAGACATTCAGGTTTTGGGGTGTGGGCTCAGCTCCCTGAGTTTGGGCAAACCCTGCCCAGCTCTGGAAGTGGCACTGCTGCTCAACTTCTCCTGCAAAGGCCACAGAATGATCCCACAGCTTTGCTGCAGAGCCCAATGCCCATGACAGTGGGACAGTGACCCAGCAGGGACGCAGCAGTCAGACACCAGCACCTCACAAAGGGGCTGACCATGCCCTACAATCAACGAGGAGGTTTCCTTCTACAGCCTTAACAGCCCTTTGATGCAGGGTTGGGGAGGAGGGAGTAAGAAAACAAGGGACTCATGGCAGGGGAGCACTGCTGGAGCACAACAGGGTTCAGGGCAGCACAGGGGGATTTATTTTGAAAGGGGAAAAGGCTCTAATGATGTCTGTGGTCCCCAGGGACACCACCTGCAGCAGTCAAGGTGAGGATGGGGAGGTCCCCGGCACTGCCAGCAGTGACAGGCACTCCAGCAGGGAACGGGAGTGTTGCCTGCCAGATCTTGATCAAAAGGACAGCAGCAGAGAGAGATGCAGCTCACACTGGGAAGGTGTCAGTGCAGAGAGCAGGCAGCCCCTCGGGAGCAGCTCCACTAAGCAGGCACTTGAAAATAATCAATCAGCAGGACTGGAACATCCCTGTGCCGCTTGCTGCCGGCAGCCCTGCGACCGCAGCCAGGGAGAGGAAGGGAAGCACTGCGGGTGGCTCCCTCACCCACACAGGCAGCCACCCTCCTCTTCCTCTCAAGCTGGGCTGTGGCAGTGCCCTGCAGGGCACACACAGGCTTCCAGAGCCCCTCTTCATCCTCTCCCTCCTCTCCCCTCTCAGCCAGGGCCCAGTTTGGAAACCCCAGGGAGGCAGACTCAGTGCTTCTCTCTGGACGAAGACAGGCTGAAGTTGCTGCCCTGTCAGGGAAAGAGGGAGCCCTCCTGTCACAATGAAGTGCAGAGAGAACCATTCCCTTCACTTCTCAACACAAGAGAGACGTGATACAAAGATCTGCAGGAATCCTGCTCACCCCACCAGGCCAAACTCCGTGTGCAGAGCAGCCCCTGTGTTAGCTCAGTATTTATGGACACAACACCCACACCAGTGAAGTGGCGTCCCTGTGCCAGCTCTGCGGTTCACCACAGCCTCTGCTGCTGTGCCAAGGCCTGGGGTTCACATGCTCACATATTACCTGCTGTCCTGACAGATACTTCTGTGCTCTTGGCAAACACCACAGAGCACAAACCTTTTCCATGGAGGTTTATCCCAGTGCAAGTGGTTTTCCACGCAAATGTCCCATTATAGCAGCTCTGCTGACGTTCAGGCACTGGAGCATGGTCCAAACCCTTCAACAGACACTTACACATGGTGCCTGTATTCATCATCCAAATGCTTTAAGGAAGAGAAAAAACCACAAATGTTTCACAGACAGGAAACCTGGAAAACATCCATCTGAAATGAGGGATGGTCAGACGAGAACAACCAGCACTTTCTGCCCTGCAAGAAATAATAACTCAGGCCGGTAAGCTGATGCAAAGAACGTTGATAATATACTGCTCTTTTTTTCCCTCCACGTGGCTGCTGTTCGAATAGATCAAGAAAACAGATAAGTAACAGGCCCCAAAAGCTCACAGGTCTCTCAGAACCAGTTAACCTGCTTTCTTTCCCTGTCAGAGTTGATGTACACAGCATCACTCTCCCCTCTGCTGCACCCCATTTCACACATGCTGCGTTTTTACCATCAGCAGAGGCTAATCTGACACTCTGTACAGGTGTTAGGTCTCTGCTTCAGAAGCACTGGCCAGGCAGTGTTTTGGAGGGTGATGGGAAGCTGTGAGATGTGACTGTACCCTGGCCAGCCTCCAGCTACTGGGTGCCAGCAATTCTGTGTGTCTGGTGGACAGCAGGACCACAGCTCGAGGGAAAGACCTTTTGCTGCATACAAAAAAAGCTCAAAGAGAAACACACACCCAACAAGCACTGTGCAGACTTCCCTTGCCTCTTATCTCCAAAGATGTAATCTCCATTTCCACAGGAGATCTGGAATGTCTCCCACTGGAGAGCCAAGGATGTATCACCACTGTTGTCACAGGGAGCACAGTGGGTACCCAGAATCTTAGGGGGGTTCTGACTTGGGTTCCTGTATCTCAGAGGCCCCCCTGCCAGCAGGACACAGCCACAATTTGCAGTGACTTCTTTTTTGGCATTTCTGTCTCCTCTGAAAGTAACCCACAAATGCCCTGATGTCCAGGAGAAGGAAGCAGCCCTGTTTTCATACAAGGGTGTCGAGCATATGAAAGGTATTTCTAACAGGGCACAAAGGTGTCATTCACTCCTGGCTGCTTGATCATCGCCCCCCACCTTGGGCACCATGAAGCCAAATGGCAAGTATGTGATTTTGATTTTTTTATGGGAGGAGACCATAAGGCACTGGTGCTTCTTCAGCTGGAGCTTTCAGAGGTGACAATCTATTTCAGTCACTGACTTCAAAAGTGGACAAAGAACCAAGTCAAAACTCAGCCTGGGCTGCTCAGGGCTTCTCCTTCTCATCTTCCAGAGGAAGGTTAGCCTGCTTCAGTCCATGCAATGCTAACAGTCCACAATTCCCTCATTAGATAAAGAATTGATCGCCCTGTGTGCTGCAATTACTTCCAGAGTGGGCAGGTCTCATAAGGAAATGATGAATCTCCCACATTTCCAAAAGAATTTGTTTAATGTAAAGCAGCTGTAACTCAATTTTCTTACTGTCCTCCCTCTATCCAGAAACTGGCACTAATTTACAGGCAAAGAGACAGATTTATCTGCTATCAAACAGACTGATCTGGCAGGAACTGATAATAATCCAGAACATAGAAAGTGTTATGGCTGGACAGAGGAATGAATGCCTCTCAGTGCTGTTAGCCTGAAGCTCTCCTACATTGTCCTGGTCCAGGACAGCAGTGGGAACAAGACAGGAAGGCAGCCAGGACAGCACAGCTGGCACTAACCTGACACGGTGAGTCGGGCCTCCCTGCTGAACTTCACATTGGCAATGTTGGTGGCAACGCAGTGAAATATCCCACTGTCTTCTGCCCTCAGCCCCGTGATCTGGAGAACCCCCTTGGGAAGCAGCGTGTACCTGTGGGAAGAGAAAAGCAGAAACCAAAGCTTGCAAAGCAGGGCACGATGTGAGAGCAGCTGCACACCCCTGCAGGTGAGGCAGGCTGGCTCCCCATGCCCCAGGTGTCAGTACACCAAGTGATGCAGCACCCACAGGCTGAGTCCACACCTATCACTGTGTCAGTTCTTTGTTTTTATGGTTACATGAGCCTCTGGTCTTCTTTATCTCCTGTTGCATCCTTGAGAAGTGATGACTTTTGCTGGAAGGCTACCCAGTAGATGCTTCCTGTTTAACCTGTGGAAAAGCTTTGGCAGTGCATCTTCAGATGAACAGAGTGGACATGGAGGCGCCATGACATGGGAATTATCCCTCATCAGCTGCAGCACTGTGGCCATGGACAAGCAGCAGGGGAAGTCTGTGCTCCAGGTCCAGCTCTCAAATCCACCCAACCTTAAAACCTCAAGTGCATGAAAAGGCACGTTTAAAATAAATATTGAGTGGGCAAATGCAAACATCAATAAATATTTTACATCTTTAAAACACAGGTACATTTAAATCACGCATACATACACACATGTATGTACACATACATTACAGGTTGCTTGGCAACCACGTATTTAAATTGGCTGGTAGTAAGTCATTACACTGTGATGAGTTAATAATCCATTTCCGTCTGGAAGATGAAGAATATCTTTTCCATATCAGCATATGGTTAAGTGCCTATAACCCGCTCCCTGTGCCGGGCTCGGAACACGCGGGCTCCGTGGCGCTGTCACAGCAATCAGTTTTACACGGCCCCAACTTGATTGCAATCTCTCTGGGACTTCAAAATGCCCATTGTTTTGGATGAATTATACCACAAGAAGCCTTCGTTTTTGTTAACAATCTGCCCAGAGCATTAGAAGATTCAATTCCAAAGCTATTATTCTGCCTTCAAAGCCTCCAAGTGCAAGACTCGGCATACAAATTTATATACACTTTATACGCAGAAATGCACCAGGCGTGATTAATGCAGAAATCCAATTCAGTTAGAGAAGCAACTCTCATCACCCAGGCTCTGGTGTCAGAGATTAATCTACTGAGCTGACAACAAAAACCTTCCCCAGTAACTTTACTCCTACAAAAGCCAAATCTGTTCAAAATCACGACACAGATGTAGGAAAACTGCTCCTAGCCTGTGTGCCCCAGGGCTTGGGCAAGGTGCCTGTCCTGGAGGAGAAGCAGCAGAGGGGAGCTCAGCTTGGAGCTCTCTGGGTTGGAGAAATGTCTTGTATTCTTGGTCTTGTGGAGCTCCTCAGTCTTAAAGAGTTCCTTGGAGAAAAGAAGCCTGGTCACATTTAAATCCCTGCCACATCTCTGACCATCCCCACACCTGTGTCCCTGGGATCAAGTGGAAAGCATCAATGATGCATGAAGGACTTCAGGGGAACTTCCATCTGTCCTGCAACATCTCATATGGATGCCACAAGGCATCAAACCCCGTTTTCTGCCCCTTACTTCTGCTGATGCCACCTTGGATCAGTCACCCTGTTCTCCAACACATCCCCAGCTCAGCACCTCTATGAGTAAGAATCTTTCAGAGGAGATCAAGCTTAACAAATCAACCCTATGCTGGGCTAAAAAAAACTCAGATGAAAAACACAAGGAAAAACAAAACCTGACAGTTGCAGTTTTCCACAGCAGATTTGGGCCTCTTGGGTCCTTCTACTGTAAGTTCACCACCACGCTGAAAAGGTCAGGCATTGTTCCAGCCCTTGTGTTTTCTCCTGCCTCCAAAGAACCCAACAACGTTCTGCCTCAGAACTGACATTTTTAAGAATAGGGGCTTTCAGGAAAGTATTCACAGCTTCCTGGTTTTGCCCATTCCCAAGGCGCGGGTGTCGGCGGGCGATGGAGGTGTGCTGTGACCGACTGTCTCCTGCCTTCGGGTGTGCGGCTCCAGCTGGGACTGCCGGAGCTGCCAGCACTGCACGAGCTGCCGGCACCGGGCACACGTTTCCTGCCACCTGTCCCACGCCATTCCAAGGAGCCAACCGTGATGAGGGACGTTTCCGACGCAAAGAGAGCAGCTTGTCAAACACAGGAAGCGGCGACGTGCTGCTCCTGGTCGAGGCTGGGAAGGGAGGCAGCTGGAGTTTCTCTTCAGGAGAACTGCTTGGGAAATGGCAGCCCAGGGTGCAGTGGGATGCTCTCTGCATCCCATTTTCCTTTAGAAAGTCATCTACAATAAGACTACGAGCAATAATAGTGAGCTATTAAAAAAAATTAAGATTATGAGAAGTGAGCATCGCTCCCTTGCATTCTTATTTTGAATGAAGTGCTTTTTGGCTCCCCAAAGTTTCCCACCAAGGTTCTCTTGATACTTCCTGATACTCCCAGTTGCCACACACAAGGGAGACCACCTGGGAAGGAAAGTTTAGTGTCCATGCTGTAATTCAGCACTTGCAGGACATACAGACAAGATCCTAAGTCATGGATCTGGCTCAGAAAGAGTTACACAAAATGCAGCCACAGAGGGGTGATGGATGCCAAAGCTACGCAGCTCTCTGAGGATTGTTGGGCAGGTTCTTCATGCTGGAAAATAAATCTGGGGAAGGATTGATCAAGGAGGGTCAGTGCAAACCCTTCAAAATCAGCTTATGGGCTTTATCTACCTCTCCTGGGAGATGCCAGTACCTCTGTATGGTGTTTAGCAGAAGAAGCCCAGATAAGTCACAACATTAATGGAAACAGTTTCTTCCACGCAGAAACACTGGCCAAGACCCTCAGCCCAGCTTAGCTGTGTCTGAGTACAACTGAGAAAGCAACAGCAAGCCTGGCCACCTTTCTCCACCAGGAGAAAGGACAGGAGCACATGGCTGGACATGTCCTACCTCTCGTTGTCTGTGTTGACTGGCATGCTGTTCTTATGCCACAGGATGACCGGCTCTGGCAAGCCATGGATCTGGCACTGGAATCTCGCCACACCACCTTCCTCCACCACTGCGCTCTGCGGGTGGATGTGGAAGTCGGACATTGCTGGAAGACAAAAACAGAGACAAAATTACCCACATGTAAAGAGAGACCCACAACTGGAAGACGTCAACAGCTTCACATGACCTAGAAACACCCTGATTTCCCAGAGCTAGCAAATGGGATTGCAATGCAAGAGCAAAAGCCGGTTTGCAGCCTGACCTTCTGCATGGACAAACAAGACTAGTGGCAAGTTCTTGATATCTGCCTGCCTCTGCACATTGAACTGATTGACACAACCAGAGCAGGAGACCATGCTCCATGACCCATACAGTCTGTGGGAGCAGCAAGATACACAGACACTGCACTGACACTTATCAGAGGTCTTTCTCTGCTTGAGCAGGTTTGGGATCCTAGTCCACATCAGAAAAGAGATGCTGACTCTTTCTCTTGCTTCCGATGTCTTATCTGTGGTAAAGATCCTTCTGATGTGCACAGCTTGACTCCTGACCTCATTTTGTTTAATTATCTTGACCAGAAGAGCTCCCCACTACCATGGTAAAACCTACAGCCCATGATTTCCGTCCCTGCTTGCAGGTGCTCCTGCTCATTGCATGCTCTGCCTTCCAGCACTGCAGAAGGAACAGCCACATCCCCACACTGCGGAGCAACAGCGTTCAGCTGACAGAAGGAGCAGCTGCCAAGAGCTCAGCAAAGCGAGGCTTTTGGAGCTGGGACCACCCAACAGCAAATGACAAACCCCACCACGCAGGGTGAATACAGACCAGCCTGTTCAGCATAGCCACAGCTCTAACCATCGTGTGGAAAGACCCTGGCACACTGTTAGAGCTACATAAATAATACTGTAATTATTACTATTAATTAATTGGAAGGTGCTGCCTGTTGACTCCGCAATAAACATATTCAAAGCTAATAAACACCCCAGTGGTTATGCAGCTCATGATTCATTTAAAGTGCTGCATCCCCAGGAAGATCTCTCACATTATCCTAGTAAACAAACTCCAAGAGAGCCCCTGCTCCACCATCCCAGCCCAACAACACCGCTCTCCCCAGCAAGAAAGCCTCGTCCCCTTTTACATGCATCAAGTGTAATGACTGTAGCTGTGCTAAGGTACAAGCTGCCTGTGTGTCAGGGCAGCTTAATCATTCATCTGCAAACTGCAGTTGGGCTCAGGCAGATGGGAGATGGCCATTAGCAATCATACATTAAATATGTGTTGCATTAACCTGCGCTGCTCCCGCAACCGCCACTCTCAACCCGCTGACGGCAGATTTGTTAAGCTGATGGAGGAACACGGAGCAAAGCCCTGCACGGCCATAGGTTGGATGGTTTTGTAGCCATGAGGGGTGGGATGGGCAGCCAGCCCCACTCAGGATGCACCCATGGGAGCGGGATCAGGATCGGGGGTGGCTGCCCGATGATCCGGCCAGATGGGAACACACCAGCACAAGGCGAAAGAGCACAGAAAATTGTATTTCCCTTTCCCAAGATGAAAGGTAATGCAATTATCCTCTCTGGTAAAGGATGGAGCCCAGTGGTGCAATGGCAATTTACCCAATTCACATAAATTTAGCCTTGAAATGAGACTGATCATGGCCCAGAGCACTCAGCCATGTGTGGGAAGGAGCCCAAAGGCTGCTGGGGGGTCTCCCACACCAGGTGATGCCTCTTCCAAGGTGGCTTCAGAAAATGGGGGATCCAGGGGTGCCTGTGGCAGGAGAGCTCAAGGGAGCCTGCAGGGAAAGCCAGGCCAGGGTGAGCATCTTGCAGTCAAAGCTTACGGATCCTCACCAAGAAATGAATCCAAGAATTAATGAGAATGACACAAAGCTCTTTAATAAAGAAAAAAAAAATCAAGCAAGGATTCAGAAGCCTCCAGGAAAATTCTTTTCAAATGTATAGATGCTCAGCACTGAGGTTTTCCGGTGGCTGACAGGGTTGATAAGAAGAGGGAGGTGTGAATGAGAACAGCCCTGGCACAGACTTCGCTCTGCTGGCTACAGAATTCATTGCTGTTCCTTTATTTCAATAATATCACCTCTTATAGGTAAAACTGCAGCAATAACCTCTACTCTTAAAGACACCAGTATTAATATTTATCATGAATAAAACATGGAAAGTTATAAATAATTCAGTTATGAGGATGTTAAGTAAAATATTACTCTTCAACGACCCTATAATGTGGCTTTGAAGCACGGTTTTATGTTAAATGCCTAGGAAACACTGTGACCCTTGCCAAGACCAGCTGGTTTGCAGAAGATGCATTAAAAATTCATGCACCGAGCTACAAAATGCTATTTTTAAAACAGGTTTACAAGTTTATTTACAGTTGCAGAGACAAAAGACTTTTGGAGCATCCCTTGTAAAACAATAACAAAACTTCAGTGTGAGTGATCACCTGGTGTTTTCAGCCTGGGAATAAATCACTGGGTGGAAGGAGAGGAGAGCGAAGGGAGCTCAACTGCTTTACAGGATATTGCTTGGGGGGGCTACAACCCTGCTGACCCACGTGAGGTTTTTATACATGTCCCAGCTGACTGGAACAAACTCATGGAGCAGAGTGCTTGCTCCTGTTTGTCACTTGTCTCTCCCCAGGACCCCCTTACCAGCAGGGCAATGTTGTAGCAGCGCTGCCAGCATGGGTGGGGTTGGCCAGCAGCCAGGGAGCTGCAGCTCATTTCTATGCTAATGGCCATAATAATTTTAAAAATAAATACATGCAATCCCAATATTCACCCGCGAGCTCCTAAGAGGGGAGGTGCTCTCTAATCCATCTGCCCACAGTCCCCAACACCAGGCAAGGCAGAATCACCTGCCAGCGGAGGGACTGGTGCTGTCCCAGGCCCTTTTCACCATCATCAGAGGGAGTGAGTGAATGCCACCCTGTGCCCATTGAACTTCCCTCTGCCATCTCCAGGTGTCAGCAAGCCATAAAAACAACATAAACCACAAGCACACTCTTTGCTCCACACGGGTGCTCCAAGCCGTGGTGTTTTGGTGCTTCTGCTGCCATCTCACCTGGATTTGGCCACGGTACACAGAGACTGGCACAGGGCAGGGACAGACAAAACAAGGGCTCAGAGCAGATGGGGAACAGTGCTGGCAGCCCTCCCACACTGCAGGCATGGAACACCCTCCTCCCAAAAGATGCTGGCCAAGGCTAGATTCAGATTGAGCTGTCTACAGCCACCCTGACACATGAGCTAGAGGAGCTACTCCTCATCTCTCCTTCCCTCATGTTATAGGATCCTCAACTAGGATGATGTTGGATCACAAGTGAGGCCCTTCCCTACAGGGAACCCCACTGCCTAACCTTCACCAGGATGCAGTTCCCAAAGACATGTCCTATGGACACAGCACAGGTGAGCAGCAACTCTTATGCTCATCCATATTCACAGAGGATTCATTCTGGGGTCTCTTCTAATCAAAGCACAAACACACTCTCTCCATCCCAACAGACCCTGTGGAAAGGCCAACTGAATAAAAATGAAAACAGGTATTGAGTGAAATCTTCTCTACTCCATAAAAAACTAAATTGAAACCATTAATGGCCAATCCTTTTTTGCTCAGTACAGCATTAGTGTTAAGCCAGAGATTGACCTAGATTTGATATAGAAAAAGAAAACATTAACTTGGTATGTCAAAGCAAATCCCAGGCCTTTAGAATCATTAGAATGCAAACATTGTGCAGGCACAAGGAGAGCAGGAAGACTTGAAAGGTTCAGTGCCAAGCATGGTGTTAGGAGAGCACTTGGGAAGCCCAGCTAGTTCTGCAATCACATTGTGTTTTGACTAAGTTACTTACGGGGAAACAGAGACCACGTTGGTTGTGACACAGGAGGATGCTGGGGATGGTCCAGCATTCTCACCACCATGGAGGCCATGCAGTCCACAACGAGGAGCCCACAAGTGAAGAACCTTTCTCCACATTTCTGACACCAACCTGTTACATTCAGACCTTTCCCAATGGAGACATGTGGTTAAAATGCCTCAGAGTTAAACACAGTACAAGGAACAAGAGTTTTATGGGGATGTGCCTCCAGTACCTGGGCCTCCAGGTACTCCTGCCAAGGAGAACAGGCTTTGTTAGCTCTGTTACTACTGAGGAAAGTGAAATCCATGAGGCAAATGATTTGCCCAGTGCTAGAGTACAAGCCATAAGTGAGTTGGCCCCTTCCAAGATTGGCTCCATCCTGATGATGGTGACAGCTTTTGATTTGCATCCCGAATTTCCCTATTTACTAATAAAACGGAATTTCCCTTTTGGTCACCAGAAGTCAGGGTTGATTTTAAAACATGGCCACCATGCCAATTAAACCCAGATCTGAACCACTCTCACATCAGTCTGAGGGCTCCAACAGAACCAACCTTCACTATCTGTGAGATTTACTGAGCACCCAACTCCTTCCCAAATGCTTACCCTGCAAGGCACCAGTGCTAAGGCAAGTGAAGGGATTAGATCTTCAACTTCCTCTTGGCTTAGGAGGCCTTCAACGCTAAGTTAGTAACTGGCCAGGGAATATTTTCAAAGCAGTCAGCAGGAGAAGGCTCTGCAGACACAGGTCCCTTATTTGTCCCCTCCACACTCTGGAAATGAAGGATTCTCCTGCAAGAAAGAGCTGCCACAAAAGATGGGGGGCGTGTGGACACCCCAAAACCCATCCTCTCCTCTCTTCCTCCTGCCTTCAATCAGCAGCGTTTTCCCAAGCCTTTAAGAAAAAGACACTGCGCCTTCCTTCTGCACACTTTTTTCTTTGAAATTTTAAAAAATGGCATTTTTATGAAGCCAAATAAAAGCCCACGTCACGGCAGCTCCTCCAGCTGCAGAGCAGCCTCTGCGCCTGCGAGCGGCCCTGCGTGTCTAATGACGCTTTTGTGAGAGGTTGTGGCTGAACTGCCATGAGCCCAATTTGGAATGCAAGTTGCTTTGTGCATAGTGAAGCGTGAACAACAGCGCCGCCCATTTATCTATTTAATTCTCCGGGAGTAGCAGGAGCGGGGCCCTGCACTCACATCTGAAGGGAAGAAAAATCGCCTTTCTCTCAGCTTTGGAAAAGGAGGGAAATATTAAAGAGCAGCCGTGCCTCTCCCAGCACACACAAAATCCTCTCTGCCTCTGCCCACTAATCATAGCAGGGAAAATCCCAAATCTCTATTGTCCATGCTTGGGCCTCGGATCTCAAAAGAAAACAGGCTGCAAGACTCAGGAGAGTTGGAAGCACGAAAAACACTCTGGAGGAATGCAGCTCATTTAAGGGATGAGAGAGGGAGGGCAACCCAACACACTCTCTGCAGATGTACAGGGAAAGAGGGTCAGTCCTGCACACTTTTTATTTGGACTATTTGCAAACATGCTCATTCCTCTTTTGCTTTGGCTGTTGTTTTCTCCCCCTGGAGCTGACAGGACTGCTCAGAGCAGAGATGGAGGATGGTCCAGGCTCTCTGCCCTCTCTGCATTTTGTATCCTCATGTCTCTTGTTTTCACATGCAATCAAAGTTGAGTGGAATAATTTAAACAAAATTGAGAAGACACCACATCAGATGGACTTCTCTGGTTGAGGAACAAAGTCTCCACCTGGCCTGGTTTCTCCCTTTGTCCTAAGCCCCTGGGACAGGGATGAAAGGGAGACAACCACGATAATGCCTCACAGTGGGACACAGCAGCTGCCCACAGAAGGGGACATGCAACAGATATTTTACAAGAAATGGGGGGGAAAAGATGTCTACTACCTCATGATTTAAGTCCACCAGGAGGCAAATTGCTGCCTGATCTGGGACTGTGCCTTCTCAAATTTTGCATAACATGTGAACTGACTGTGAGCCAAACCCAGCCCAGGTCACCTCCCCACTGCACCGCCATGAACAGCACCCACGGACGCTGCTGGCCCTGATTTACTGTTGGTTTTGCTGCTTTGAGAGGCAGAAAAAAGCACAGAGCCCAGTGGGGGCTGCTTCTGTGTGGGGATGATAAATATCCTGTGGAAGTAATGAACACATCTCCAGTGCACACAGAGCAGGGGTCAGGGAACATGCTCAGCAGCCTCTGGTTGTTCTACCAGCCCTGGACGAGTGAAGGACCATGGCTGGGAGAAGGAGGATGGGTCCTCCCTGAAAAAGTCCCTGCAGGGACTTTATTGTGGCACATGCAAAATCTTTGAATGCTTGTGCTGCAGTTCCACTCCTCGTCCTGAGGCTCCACTGAATGTGCTCCCCAGTGCCAGCACCCCCAGCCTGTCCTGCACAGTCACACGTGCCTTTGAGCCCATCTCCCAGTCCTAAAGAACATTTAGTATATTCATGGTATTGATTATAGCTCCCTTATTGGAAAAATAAGTACACTACCATCAGTTGTTGATGCAGAGGTGCTCTCCCACGAGTGGGAAAGAGTTTTGTCTGCACCATGCATGGAAATGACCAGGGGCCACACACTCCAAGGGCTGTTCTATACTGAAGTATGTTGCAATTTCTATAAAACTCCCAAAATACTGCACTTGTGGAGAGAGACTGCACCCACACTGTCCCAGTACAGTGTTGCCAACATCTGACACCCCATCACCCTTGCTGTCTTGACTTAGAATCATAGAATAGAATCATAGAACGGATTGGGTTGGAAAAGACCTCTGAGATCATCAAGTCCAACCCTTGGGCCAACTCCAGTCCCTTTACCAGATCATGGCACTCAGTGCCACGGCCAAGCTCACCTTAAAAACCTCCAGGGATGGGAAATCCACCCCCTCTCTGGGCAGCCCATTCCAATCCCTGAGCACTCTCTCTGGAGAGAATTTTTTTCTGCTCTCCAACTTCAATTTCCCCTGGCAGAGCTTGAGCCCCCCGTGCCCCCTTGTCCTATTGCTGAGTGCCTGGGAGAAGAGACCAACCCCCACCTGGCTTCCCTTCAGGTGGTTAAAGACAGTGATGAGGTCAGTGATGAGGCCTTGGTGGGGATAGAACTGCCTGAGGAAACCCTTGGGAGCACCTGGCCTGCACCACACCCTCCCCTGTGCAGCAGCACTGCCCAAATGCTGCCTGCTCAGATCCCAGGCCCCCTGCACTGTGGCTGCAGCCAGAAATCATCCCAGCCTGGAAGTCAGAGTGGTGAGTCCCAGTGCACTGGCACAACCAGGGCACCTCAGACATTTCCAATAAATCTACTGGTCATTTTAGAGACAGGCACAAAGTGACACCCATGGTCACAACCCAAATCCAACACCACCCCCTGAGTACCAACAGCACAGTCCATCCATGAGAGAATCCTGCTCCATATAAACCGCTTGGAAAAATGTACTTTGGTAATCCCATGGATCAAACTTCCCACTTCCTCACACTCAGAGGAAGCAGCAGCACCCCACTGTGTTACCTGCTATGCAGAGCAGCACCACAGGCAGCCCAGGGTGGTTATTCATCTTCCAGCACACTCTTGTTTTGCAGGGGAATCGACTAATAAACAGCCCCTTTAGCGCTCTCCAATTGGTTTCAGGGGGAGAAGAAGTTTCTGGCAAAGAGGGAGGCATTGCTGGGAGAGACCTTTATCAGGGAGCTCTATTGCAGTAATTTTTCAAGGCGAAATTGCTCTCTGGCTCGTGACAGCATTTAGTGTATCCTGAGGCGACCATTTGTGAAGGCAAACCTGTGGTCCTGCTGCCCTGCTGATGGAGGGAAGGGCGAGTATTAAATGTCATAAACAACTCTTAATTTGCCTGAGCGGGCAGCACATGGGGCTGGTGATTCCGTGAAGCAGGAGCAGGTTATCTGTCATCCTCACAGTGCTCCAGCACCAGGGGTGATGCTGGCTGGGCAACACTGGCTGCTGGGAGACCTGCCCAGAGGTGCAAGTCACTGCAAAGGACTCCTGTGTTTTTGTGGGGTGGCTCCTTAGAGAAACCTCAGCACCACATGAAGCTCCCCTGCCCCAAAGCAGGGCACTCTCCAGCACCACAAGAAGATGCTCCCTCCTGTTGCATCCACAGCAATGGCTTCTTCAGGACTTTCCTCTGACGCACATATTCACTCTTTGCAAAGTACCAACGATTTATCCCACTCAAGTGCCCCTGCAGGCCCCTGAAATAATGAGAAAATGAAGGGCAAGCTGTCTGCAAGCCTTTGGGAGAGGCTGGCTCGGTGAGGGCAGAGCAAAGCGTGCAGCACAGTGCCAGCAGGCAGCTCTCTCCTGCCAGATTCCCATCCGGAGCTCCTCGTGTTTTTCCTACTCCGACACACACAATTAAGACAAATTACATAGTTACCATTTTGATTTGTTGCACAATAACGATGCTTTCCATCTCTCTCCCAAATATTGATGGAGACAGTACAAGAGGAAGCTCCCACACAGCTGGTTTTGGCCCTGGACCACTTTGTTTGCAGCCAACTCCTTCCGATACTGAGCGTGGACGAGAAATCCTGGTTATTCTTGGCTCGAAGAGGCAGCGAGCCAACCAAGCACGAGGCGTTATCGTGCTCCACCACAGCCCTCGCAACACCTCTGGGTAGAAACATCCCTCTCAGACCTCCCTGAGCAACGCCAGCAGCTTCCCTGCTTTTCTGTGCTCGCCAACGAGCGCACACTTTGTTGCGGCATCTCCAGAGGCACCGGTGGAATCTGGGAGAAGGTGAAGGCAAGGAAGCTTTTCATCACGACTGCCCACGGAAATGCCATCAGCCTTGCTTTCAGACAGGGAGCTGTCCTGATTTACAGGCTAATGAATTTTAAATGAGATGCATTTTTTAATTTTTTGTTGTCAGCCCCCATTTTTCTGCCAGCAATCATTTCAGTAATAGCTTTACGTTTTCAGCATCTGTTTTTACCAGCTCTCTTGTAATTAGTTTACTAATGTATTTCACTGTGCCTTTGTTATTTTCAGAGAATTACTTCATTCCCAGCTATCAGAGATAGTGCACTTCAGTCTATAAGGAGTTTGGCCTTTGTTCCCTCGTGGTTATTCACATGGGGGAAGATGGCTCAGTGAATGACAAGCCTTTCTATCACTACACATTTTCCATTTAATGTCTTTATACTGGCTCATTAATTACCACAGAAAACTCCTTTCCAAATGGAACCTGTGATTTATAGAAGACTTGGGCAAGGTGCCATTTTTATTGGGCCAACAGCAAACAGCACCAGTGCCAGTAATTCACTCTTCATTTTCCCTTCTGCTGCAGCAGAGTCAGCCCTGCCATGGTCGGAGCTTTGCCTGGGCAAGGGAGCTCAGTGAGTTCTTGGTGCTGCTGAGCCGTGGTTGTCCCACTGCTCCTGCATGGCTGGGATGGTTAATTCCATGGAAAACTGAGCTACAGCCCATTTTGCCCAGGTACCATGGTGTCTGCTGTACAGACTGAGACACTCCCTTGGGCAGCAGCTGGGGAGTGCCTGGAAGGGGTGAAACTGCCTCCAAGATGATCTCATTATCAAACCTCCTTGTGAGGGGAAGGAGAGGGGCAGACACCGATCTCTTCTCTGTGGCGACCAGAGACAGGACCCCAGGGAATGGCTTAAAGTTGTGTCAGGGGAGGGTTGGGTTGGATGTTAGAAAAAGACTCTTCACCTGGAGGGTGGCTGGGCACTGAAGGAGGCTCCCCAGGGCAGTGGGCACAGCACCAAGGCTGACAGAGCTCAAGAGTGCTTGGACAATGCTCTTGGACACACAGTGTGGCTCTTGGGGATGGTTCTGTGCAGGGCTGAGGGTTGGACTCGAGGATCCCTGTGGGTCCCTTCCAACTCGGCATTCTATGATTCTGTGAAATCTGGTGGTCCAGCATGAGGCATGAAGTATCTCACAGAACTGGGCAAAAACCCCCAGCACAGCAGGGAGGGACACTCTGGCTTTTGTGACGGAGCAGGCAGAGAGGATGGACTCTGTGGCACCCAGACACACCTCTGCAGTGTCCCATCCCACAGCAGGTCTGAGTCCCAGCTGTATCCTCAGACTCCAAAACATTACAGTCTTGCAGAGCTCTCAGCACACAGGGTCCAGATGGAGGCAAGAGCTGCCCAAAGACACAAGGCAAAGGCTCTCTGTGGGCCCATGGCAGCCCGAGCACGGGGGAGAGGTGGCTGTGGGAGTACCTCAACTAACAGTCTCTCTGCCCAGTGGAAATAACTTCAAATCCTTCAGAACTGTATGTCTTTCACTACCTCCATACTCTGTGCTGAGCATGATAAACTGTTCCCCTTCTTTATAAAGGAATGAAATAGAGGTGGAAACAATGCACATGCTGACTAAAGAAGTTACTCAAATAGAAAAATAATCACAGAAGGCTGGATTTCCATTGCTTGATGCAGAGGAGCCACCTCATAGAATTGCAGGGGGAAATCTCAGCATTCCCTGTGCACAGGGGAAGGAGAGAGAAGTGGCTAAAGGATCCCAGCACAGACCCAAGAGCAAGTGGAGCACAGAGTCAGCCTTACAGAGAACTGCTCTAAACCTCCTTTCTGTTAATTTTAACTCTGAATTTCACTCAAATACAGATGATTTTCCAAAATGCTGAAAGCTTCTCTGCCTCCACCCCTTGGTGTTGAGCACAAATACTGTGTTCTGATGTTGCCCAATCCAGGTTGAAGGTAACAATATCAAAGCTGTAGGAAGCAGTGAACCACTGTGATCCCGAGAAAATGCAGGTTCCTGCCAGGTCTGCCTTTCCTCCGAGCAGCAGCTAAGCCGTTAGCTGTCATCTCATCCCTGTGGCTGAGTTACATATAGAAATTCCTGTTCGCTCCTTGGCAATAGCAACAGCTTCCTATTTTGCTGGCAGCAATCCAGGGGAAATTCAAGCTGAATTACAGCCATTCTTCAGAAAATAGGCCAAATCCACGAAAGCAGGACACATGACCGCAGACGTAGCGCTCGTCCTTTTTTCTATTTATTTCGCAGCGAGGAGCCCCGTTGGCTGAAAATAGCTTATCTCTGGGAGTGCCCCTTCCCGCCGGCGGCTGCCGCTCCTGGCTGCCAGCCAGACCATTTCCACCTCAAAGGGAAAGTTCAGAGCTCCAGAGCATCGGCCCCACGGTACAGGACGTGCGGTTTGATGTTTGCACCGATTTCTCTCTGGGAGCTCGGAGGAGATGGGGATTGTGTTTCTGAGCACGAGCCAGAGAGTGTTAACTCCTTTCCTGAGCCTCCACTGGGATGGCTGGACTTGGGGCTGCACCCCAGCATTGCTTCTCTGTGTAGACACACGTGTACATGTGTGTACATGTGCATGTATGATGGGAAGAAAATCCTCCCTGTCAGGGTGGGCAGGCCCTGGCACAGATTGCCCAGAGCAGCTGTGGCTGCCCCATCCCTGGAAGTGTCCAAGGCCAGGTTGGACAGGGCTTGGAGGAACCTGGGCTGTGGAAGGTGTCCCTGCTGTGACAGGGGGTGGAAGCAGATGATCTTTAGAGTCCCTTCCAACCCAAACCAGTCTAGGATTCAATGACTCTATGATACAGCTCAGGTGGTAGCACAGCCTGGATTCCCTGCACCAGGGTCCCTCCAGACACTCACTCGCACAACAAGGTTAGAGGTTACATTTCATGCCAGGTCCATGTGAATCAGCCACTCTATCCAAAAGCACCTCTGCACCCCCAGCAAATCCTCTCTCCCTCCTAAACACCTCACAGCATCCTAAATATGACTGGAAGACACATCACCATCCTGACAGACAAACACAAGTGAGGACACAGGAGAATGGTTAAAGATAAGAAGGATGTGGAGGGTGGTCACACAGAGGAAGGAAGTAATAGCAGAGTTACAAACCACCAACCTCACCATCTTTATCTTCTTCGCTATCCCCAGACCATCACTGAACCCAGGGAGCAGGGACACATTCCAGAAAACACAGCTCTCCAGGGAGCACTGGCTTCTTGTTGATAAGAAGCAGAGAGGCTTATCTTCCAAACCCTCCATGACACCTCACCCTGGGCCCAGTTTATCAAATTAAACTCATTACCTCTGAGGATTTGTTGAAAAGAGGTGGCAGAAGAAGAGTGGTGGGTCAAGGAGACAACGCTCCCCTCAGCCTGTGGTGCTGCTCCTGGCTCAGGAGGGACGTGGTGGCTGGTGGGGCAGCACTGCCTGTGAAATCACCACCAGCACTGAACCATCCCAGAGCAACATGCCAGGGGAGCAAACTGACAGAAGGAGGAGACACACTGATTTCCTGAGAGGTGATCACACAGCTCTGCAGTTTGTTGCACCCACAGCCACACCACGCAGGGCTGTGCTGGCTGGGCATGATTTCTGCATATAAGGTTGTTTCCAAGGTTGCTGTGTGGTAGAAAGACAACCTCATGGTGCCCTCAGGAGAGCCATAGACTGTGATCTGCCATCACCCAACCTCTATCCTGTGGCACAACCACACAGAATTTTGCACATGTATCTCTTCCTGGCAAGGAGAAATAACCAAGTCCTTTCTGTGGGGAATTTTTAAAACAAGCAGTCAAGAAAAATAAAATTTCAGCTTTGAGCATTTTGCTATGGCATTCAGATATATGCTCCAAATATTTATATTATTTTTGCTTTTTTATCATAGGTAAGATAAACACCAGTCACCTCAGGTGGTGTCTGTCCTCTCTTTGCAAAGACCTTTGGTACTGTTTATGGGAACAGGATAAGCCCTGGGTAATGTGAGGAGAGGGCAGTGAGGCTCAGGAAGCCTTTGAAGAGAGTAATTCCTGAGGGATGCTCCCAGATGGGATAACTATCAGCTTGCAGGGATACAGGGAGGGGCTCTATTGATTTGTCAGGAGAAGAACAGGTGAGAAGAGTCTGCGTTATTTCCTCCTGTGGAACTGGAAAATATTTTACCCAAATATTTGTGCTTCTGCCTGTGTGTGTGCATCCTGGAACTCACTTGGACAGGTTGGGGTGGGCAGGCTGTCAGACTCCCCCAAACAGTGGTTCCCTGATTAGGACACACACATTCTCCTGTGACTCCCATCACCTGAGCTCTCTGCAAATGCGCCAAGCCCCTGTGCCCATCCATCTGAACCCATCCTACCCAACAACCCTTGGTAGCAAAGTTCAGTATCATGGACAAAAGACAAGAGGAGATGTGGACAAGAAACCCAGCACCCAATGCTCAGCCTGGAGAAGGGCTCAGCACCACAGCTCCTGGCAGAGGAGGAAGAGTTAAGAGGACAGGCTGGACACTCCAGCCACACAACCCAAATTTAAATATCAGTACTTGCCTTCAAAGACTCTCAGTGATGGAACAGCCAGACAGACCTATAACTACCTGGGACTCCTCTGTCCCCCTCCCTGCTCAAGCACTTGCTGTTCTCATTTGCTTCCCACATGCATTCCCCACCCAGATGCCAGGGTTAACCACATTTAGCCACCTAAGCCCTCCATCAAGATTACATTTCATTTTAATTCAAGTTTGTTAAGTTTGGGATGTGCACATGAGTGTGAAAACCTGCCTGGGATGGAGTGATACTAAATATTAAAGAATGGTGGCATTGCAAAAGCAATGTGGGTTGTAGGGAGCAGACAGAGGTCAAATGCTGCACCTGAATGGAGGGGTTGCAGAGGGGCAGTTTTAGTGACTTTGAGCTCTGAACTCAAGCTTTGTTCCAGTGTTCCCAGCACACTGGGGAAAACAGAGCCAAAGCCCTGTAAGCCTGACCTTCAGGGCCCCCCACAGGATGCTCAGCCCATCCTGTACCAAGCCTGGAGCATCAGCCCTCTCCCTCCTCAAACGTGCATCTTCACCAGAAAAAAACACTTCCACCCCAAAACAGGCACCTCTTGGCATCAACGAAAGGATGAAAACTTGGTAACAAACAGGTCATTGTAGCACAGACTGTTAGAGACCCAAAAAACTGCTGGGACACCCGAACTTCTCAGGATGGTGATTAAATCTATCCTAACAAACCCTTGTGGCACATAATGGCCCCTCAGGAGACCCCCTGTGATACTCTAACAACTTGTTTATGCGACCAAATTGTCCAAGAGGATGTTCCATGTGGGTGTACACGCACATGGGACTGTGCACTCCACGTGCACATTCAGGCACAGAATAAAAGACAGGAGACAGCAAAGTCAGGAGCACCCTCATGGAAAACGTCATCAGCAACTTCGCAGCCCTCCCCACCATGAAACAAAATAAATAAATACAGAGAGCTGCAGGAATTAGCTGTGGTGGTGACAGCACTGAAGGAAAATGAAAGCAGAAAGGGGGTAAGAAGAAAACATCCAGCCCAGCTCGCTGGCTTTTGTGTTCCCACACAATGGGGCACGCCAGCTCCGGAGCCTCCACAAGCCATCACCCGCCATCTGGCACCGGGCTGGGCCGCTAATGGGAGGCCCTGGTGCCCCAGCTGACTCCCAGAGCCACGGGGGAAATCAAGCTGATGAGCTCCCCACATTAAGCCATCTAAATTAACGCTGATGCGTGGCCTGCTCGCGAGAAATTCGGCTAGTCAGGAGAACGGTGTGAGGCGGCAGCGGCGCGGCACAAACTGCAGGCACAGCCCAGCACCGTGTCCAGTGTGGCTGCAGCGGCCACAGCCACCCTCGGTCATTTGTCAGATGAATTGTTGGGGAGGGGATCTGGAAGTGCTGCCCTTTCCATCCAGTACTGGCAGCTCAGCTGCGAGATGCACAGCCCCGGCCAGACGCAGATTCTGCAGCGGCGGCAACAGCGCAGATTGACACCGACTGCGCTCGCAGAACCAGCCTCGTTAACTGATGTCCCTGCAATGCCCTAACGGAGCACATCGGCCGGGAAATTGCTGTGCATGGGGCACAGGCGGAGCAGGAGGTGGAGAAGTGGATAGGAGCGCTCAGGGCCAGGTTCAACAGCAGCACCTCTCCCCAGGAGCAGCCCCGCTGGCTTTGGCAGGATGGACCCCGGAGGAGTCATGTCCCAGAGGAAAATTTATGGCTGTGAATGTCTGGATTTCCCTAAGCACAAGGTCCTGAACAAGGATGCAGAGCCTGGCACTGAATCACAAGGGGAAAGTCAGTGCTGTCCTGGTGCAGCAAAGGGCTGGCTGAGCACCTTGTCAAGGACAGGAGGTTCAGTTTCAGCACTTCCCTTCCCAGCTGTTGGATGAGGATCAGGAAGAGAACAAACCACAAGGGATTAAGGATGTACAGTGCTCCCAAGGCACGGAAATGTGTGCTGGAGAGCCCATCTCCAGCCCAGGGGGATATGCAATCCCTCCTTCTCCCCTGCTCCTAACACAGCTGTGCATCCAAAAGCTCCTGGGTGCTACCCTGGGGATGGATGGATGTTGATCCATACCTGATGCAGCTCAGAGCTCCCTGAAGGGGCTCAGCTCTGGCTGAAGCATGCACAGAGATCTGTTTGTACCCATCTGGGTGCAATCAGAAAAGTCAACCTTCAGGAAGGATTTTGTTTCTCCTCTCTGTCACTGCCTTCAGAGAACTGACGGGAACCCAGTTCCTGTGAGCAGCAGCACTTACCACCAGTGCCAAAAAACAGCACATACCTCTGTCCAGGCAAACTTAACCAGCAAAGACCTTCAGGGAATCACTGTGACAAATCTTGGACCAAGCAAAACCCGAATCTTTAACAAGTGGGGCCCAACTCAGCACCCCCAGGTCCAGCTGCTGTTGCACAGCCCAGGGAACCTCTGGGTGTGGAAGTGAAGCCTTGCAACAAGCAGGTATTTTGGGATCCATCACCGTCACTGACAGCTGAGCTCCTGCTTACAGCACCAAGGGTAAACCCAGACCCTTTCCAATGACTTTAGATTCATAACCTATTCCCACAGATGGAAAGTTTTATTCCCAAATGCACCAAGACCCACACGGCAGCAGCTTGAGCGATTGCAGTCTCTGCTATCACTTGCAGGGAGGCAGAAACACCCCCCATTTACCTAAAGGGGAGGGTGGTAGCATATGGTGAGCGTAGGTTACACTCAGCCCCAGGAGCAAAGCTGCAGCCCTTACACAGCTCACACCACCTCTGAATCGTGTTTCAGGGCCGTAACATCCCACTAGAAGAGAAGCAGAATCTTTGCTGGGGTAAGACAAGGGGAGAGACCCTCTCCATGCAATTAATTTGCTTCCAAATTCAAGCTAGTTGAAATAATCTGTTGGTAAACACAAAGCACCACTGAGATAACAGCTGAGTAGAGGCTTATATTAAACAAGCATCTTCAGATGAAAATATCACTCATCTAAAAGGCATCACCATTCATTCATGCTCAATAAAACACAAAATGGTTACAGATAGAGCTGATGGAAAATGAGAGAGAGAAATGGAAGCAAAGGTAAAGCTGCCAGGCAGGAAACAGCACAAGATGAAGAAGAAAAAAAAGAATTATCACAGTGAAGAGGTTGATTTAGCATTCTGCTCTAGGAGAAATTTCAAAAGCAGGTTCTAATATCTGATAAAACTTCAATGCTGGTTGCCATGCTGCCTGATGGAAGCACAGAAGGGGACTAACAGCCCTGGCATACAACTTGATAAGGCATTTTGAGTCACATAACTTCACTTGGACTTGCCACGTTTAAGGGCATTTTACAGTTCACTGCTATCCCTGTGCCCTACCACCAACCCCTGAACATGCACTAGCTCTAGTCTACCTCCCAGGCAGGCAGTTTCCCCCAGGGATGTCTTTTCCAGCCTGCAGATTGTCACAGATGAACGTTAGCACTTGGCTGCACTGCTGCAAGACACTGTGAGGGCTGAGCACAGGATGCCCAGCCTGGTGGCTCTCGGTCTTCTCACCATACATCTGGCTCCTTTGGGGCTCTCATCCCACTAAAACAGGACCCCTTTAAAGTCCCTCATCATCCAAACCCTCCATCCAACCAGCTGGATGCTGCTGACTTGGCATTAACAAGAGACATGGGGACTCATTTTGAAATACACCTCTGCTTTATAATGATTTCCTCATCTAATAAAATGACAAAACATTATCTGTCTTTTCTTGTCTTATTTCCCCAGGAACAATAAGGCTGGAAACATCTTTCTGCCTCACCAATAAAACTTTTATAACCCACTTCCCTGGTGGCCTCGAGCAAGGGCCCTTTTCCCAATAAGAAGCCTGGGATAAGGGGGGAATGCAGTGGTGGGATCTGCATTCACAGCCTGTCCTGGCACGAAACGGAGTCACCCCTGGATGGAGCTCCATAAACACTCCCATCTCCTGGCTGTCCAGGGATTGTTCCATGCAGAAAGCTTTGCTGGACATAGCACAGCAAAAGTCCCACTCCCAAGACCTAAGATCTAACTGGACGCTCCAGGAAAAAAAGATAAAGGCAACCAAAAAATAAAGGCAACTAAAAACATTAAGGCAATTAGAAAAATTAGACCAACTAATTATTATCAAATCATAGAATGATTCATGTTGGAAGGGACCTTAAGGATCATCTCATTCCAACCCCCTGCCATGGGCAGGAACACCTTTCACTATCCCAGGTTGCTCCAAGCCCTGTCCAACCTGGCCATGGACACTCCCAGGGATGGGGCAGCCACAGCTTCTCTGGGCACCTGTGCCAGGGCCTGCCCACCCTCACAGGGAAGGATTTCTTCCTAATATCTCATCTAAACCTGTCCTCCTTCATCTTAAAATCTCTCTCCACATGGGAGGTAAGCCCAGCAGGAAGAATGAGAAGAGCCACAAACTCACTGACTCCCACCACAGCTCTCAGGTTATTTAACTGAGAAAGGAAAGGGTTGGCCAAGGCAGGTAATTACAACAAAGCCCTAAGTAGGAGGAGGGAGAGGAAGAACATGCAGGAGGAAAAACCAAAGCAATATGGTTTAACCATCCTGGAGGAGCCATCCTTGACAGTCTGCTACTGCCTCCATCCATCCACTGGTATCTTTTAAGGTTGTTTCTAAATCCAGGAAACCTCCTGGCCACAAGCACAGAGTCAGGAGTGGGAAGAAAGAGGGAGGAAAGCTACCAAGGAGGACAGCAGGAAACTTTTCTTTTAAAAATCACATAAACCAAGTCAATGAAAAGACTTCATGCCCCAGAAACCCAAGGCCAGGTTACTCATACGTTCAATCACAAAATGCAGGAAGGAGAGGTCTTTCCTGTCTTTCTGCAGGATGCTTTTCTTTATGTCAGGAATGGTTTTAATTAGCGTGCCCGAAGCTTGTGAGCAGCTCTGGGAGCTGAGAAGGCTGCCCTGTTCATGGTCTCAGAGAAAGCTGAGCACCTCAGCAGAATTTGTCCCAATTCCCAGGGTCAACTCAAGCATTTGGCTCCCAGTACCTCCTCTGGGGATATCGTTACCATTTCCCTACACTTCTTTGGCCCAACTGATGACAGTAACTGCTCATTAAAGCAGCATCTTGTTTAGAACAGCCCACACCTCCTCCCTCTACATTAAAACAGCAACCTGACCTCAATAAAGTATAAAACAATTAACTTACTAATTAGTCAACAAATAACTGTTTCACCCAAGTAGATAGCAAGTTGTTAGGAAATCTATTAGCATTTCCACTGTAATTTCATGCTTTGCTGATGATGAATAAAACAAGGTTGAAAGGGACCTATTCACGTCCAGAACACAATGCCCAGTGGCTGTAAGATCACTAGTGGTAAACTTCCTCAGAAGAGCCAAATCCTGGGACCAGAACCACTGGCTGGACGGTGTCACCAACACCACAGCAGCACCAAAACCTGGCAGGGATGGTGTGTGTGGCCAAAGAGAAGAGCAGAGGCTGAGCAGCTCTGCCTGCACTTCCCAACAAATGTGTAGGAAAAGGTCATGTACACAAGTGGGTCAGGCCAAAAAACCCCAACATTTTGCCTACAATGATTCCTTCAAATTCCCCAGCCAGCTCCACCACATATAACAGAAATCTTAGCAAAAAAGCCAGTTTTTGATACATCTCCATGTGCTCCTGTGCTGTGGTCAACAAGCAAGGCCATCAAAGCCACTAACCCCATATGCAGCCCTTTCTCACTCCCTTCCAGAGAAATCAAGCACACCTTGAGCACAAGCCAAAGACCAGCAGCCTGCAGGAAGACCCTGATTTACATCATGCTGCTACCTGCCCTTCCACCTATGTGGGCAAGTGTAATGTGTCTGTGCTATCCCAGGGATGAAGATTTGGGTCTCACAGATGACATCCATTTGCCTCTTCCCATGACATCCTCCCATGTCAGGATGTGCCCACTGGTTCATTCTGAGGATGCAGCAGGGGAGATTTGAGTGTCATCCAGCCCTGCCTGCCTTGGGTGTGAAACCTGGGTATGAAACCCAGATGGGATCCCATCATGGGATGGGACAAGGACACAGCCAGGTAAAAAATGGTGAGTCTACACAGTCTTGGATGAGCACACGTGTCCAAGGATGTTTAGACACTGATATAACACCTAAGGCCTGAAAGAAGGAGCAAAACACACCAGCTGCTGGTTAACAAGATGTGCCAGAACTTCCTTAGGTCCATTGTCTCTTTCCTACCTATGGATGAAAACTACTTAGGAAATGAACGTGATATTTGGGTCAAATACAATAAATCAACAGGTGCCCTGGACTGTCAGCCAGGCAGGCACAGCCTGTCTGCCAGGGGTACATCCAGCACACACCCTGATTTCACAGTCACTTGCTGGGAGGGGTAGGAGGTTGCAAACTCAAGCTGTCCCATCCACACCAGAGCACAGGGATTAATGAGGCCCCTGGAAGGGGTTTCATAGGGGAAAAATGAGTCATAATGCTTGGATCACTGAAATACTCTGCAGCATACACAGGTCTCCCCATCCAGGCAAGGGGCTGATGTTTGGCTGCATTTAATCAACCCTTTATCCACCCAAAATCCAGTCCTGGGGAACTCAGAGACCTTGCACACAGCACACCCAGGCCAACACACCCAACAGCCCACAGAGAGCCTGATTCCACACCCATGGAACATCCCCTGCCTCCCTTTCATCCAAACATACACTGGCTTTGGAAAAAAATTTGCATGTTAGAACAATTAGACGTGAAACATTACACGCCTTATCTCAATGATGTTACATAATTGGATTTGCAGCGTACACAGATAATGAAAGCCAGAGCTTCCAGCAGCAAGAAATATAAATCATACGCTAGATTTTCGGCAGTTAAACTCAGGAATATTTTAAGAGGCCGCAGCAAATACGTTGTTTATATTAAGAAATCGAATCATGTTATTAGACCCTCCATTCATCTAGTAAAATCTTTAAAAAGCTCATAAACTCGTTACTTTATTAGTTCAGACTTATTATATGTATTTGAAGCAATACCCAGAGGTATTGTTAAACTTCTGCAGGCAAGGGTTACAGTTCTTATGTATTTTCCTTTTGGTTGTACCAGATGTGTTGGAGGCAGTTGCTGTGCCAGGGGTTTGTTGGGAATCTCACTGCTTGGAGCAAGCCCAAGCAAATTTTCATGTGTTACTGTTCACTGGAGACCTCTGGCAAATTTAGTGCACAGGCAGCTTTGCTTTTTCCATGGAGAACTCTTCACCTGCCTGCCCACCCCTCCAACCCATCCTCCCCAAGGAGGAAAGGCCACCTGAGAGCTGCCGTGCAAAGGCAGCTGTTATCCCGCTCCAGAGCCAACGATGCCTGGACTTCTTGCAGTAATTAACCCAAACAAGCTCCTGCTCTGCATCACCAGAGCACCCACAGAGAGCATGCAGGACCCAGCATGACACACCGTGGGTACCAGGGAATCGTTTACAGAGCTGCACTCACAGCAATTCATCTCCATCATTCTCCTGCATCCAGAAGATTTATGCAAATAGCTTAATGTGTTAATTTACATATTTGATGAATATGCATTGTCACACCCATAGGAATGACACCAAACATCCTAATTACCAGCACACAAGCCTGATCAGGCTGCAGGATGGAAGGAGCTTGTGGAGCAGAGCTCTGCTGGCTCTGGATGCTCCATGCACTGCCCAGCTGCTCCTGGAGCTGCTGCCCCTCATCCCACTGCCCAGCTCCTCCATCAGCTCTCAATGTGCAGAGGCTCCAGCTTCTGTAAGGACAGGTCAAAGAGCATCTGATCTCAGAAGCCTCCCAGTATTGCCAACAGATGTGCTTTGATCTCCAGCCCCTGGGCACCCAATGTTCGTCCCCAGCCCTGTAGGACAACCCCAGCTTAGACTGGAATAAACTAACCCATCCCTGGTGGCTGCAGAGAAAAGCATTGACAAAGGACCCCGAAGTATCCTCACAATATCCAGAGCACAAATTCACAGAACCTCAAAGTGAGGGAGATTTTCTTATTCTTTGTCAAGCTAGTAATTTTTCACCAACTCTGTTGATTTTTTTGGCATTGGATCTGACTCAGGAAAGCCTAAGGCTATCCAGAGCGGGATGCATGAACACAAGAGCATAAAGCCTTGTGACCAGCCTCCATCATTAGCCAAAATGATGTTCCAGAGTCTCCAAGAGACGTTCAGGACCCCACTAAATCCCTCTGGGCAGCACAGCTCCAAGGGGACTATGCTTTGAACAGCCGCCTAACACAGGCAGGGCTTCAATAATCACCCCAGCACCGCTAGAAAGCTGCCCCAGCCTGAAGCCTTCACAGCAAATTTGGCAGGCTACAGGGTGAAAGACTTTCCCCACGCTGCCTCCTCCATCCCTGTGCTCTGCCCGGGCTCCATCCTCCCGGAGCAGCTGTGCACCAGGTGAGGCAGCCGGCGGGGAGGCTGGGCAAGGGGCTCACAGGCCCCGGTGACCCCGCAGCCCCTCTCCCCCTCCCCGGTGCCTGCCTGCCTTTGAAGCCTGGCTAATAACAAAATGACATCCTGCTCCTTCCACCTCCCCTGCCCGCCAGCGGGGCCCCCTCGCCTGACCTCAAGGTGTGACGGCTCTCGGGTTCAAAGCAGGGAGAGGATGCTCGGCACTCAGCCCCGGGGACACGGAGGGGCCGTGCTGGGGGGCCCCACATCACCCCACACCTCAGCTCTCCCCTCTGACCCCTCCTTGCTGCTGGCCAAGAGGAACACAGTCATTTTGCAGCCCCAGGGGTGACAGCTCTAATGGACGTTGCAAACCACCACATTTCTCCTTGCACTGCGGCCCTCAAAGACTCCCCAAAAGGCTCATTTTCTCTGGCTCCTCTCGGCCAGCTGAAACGTCAATCACTACACTGGGAGATCTTACCTGGAAATCAAGCCTTTTCCAGGCCATTGGCCACCACAGCTCCTTGTGCCACCAGAGTCTAAATACTTTATAAGATCTAATTATTGATGCAGATGGGCACTGATGGCTCTTCGGCAGCGTTTCCAAGAGCGATGAGATGAAGGCAGCTCTCTATTTGGTATGTCATTACATCAGGCTCCCCTTACCTGCTTCGCAGCTCAGACTCTGGTGAAGACCATTTTTAGTGTGTTTCTTCACTTCTCTTTAAAAAAACCCCATGAAACTTGAACAAAGCCCTCACAAGCTTTTCAAGCAGATGGGGAAATTATTTTTAATCTCTCCCTCTGCAGTTTAATATCAGCAATCAGTTACCCTGGCTCAGATTTATTTAAGGGGATGTACAGCATGAAAAAGCAACCATCTACTATTAGAAGCCGGGGATGCAAAAACTCCATCACTGGCGGTTGCAGCCATTGTAAAGGCCATTAAGGGAGCTACTCTGCCTAAATGCACATAATCAGCAAATTTATGGCCTGTTCCTTCTGCTCAGAGAAGAATTGGTAGAGGCAACAAAGATGTGTGATGCTGACAGATCACAGGCGGGGCTGGTGTGCAAGCTCAGAAATATTCTCTGCCCCAAACATGCAACAGTTTGGTGCACAAACGTACCCCACAGATCTCACGGCAGCTCCATCACACACACACAAAGCTGCCCCCTCCCCTTTAATTGATTCCCCCAAGGGCTTTGGGATGGGTTTTATAGTGCATAACTAATACTGATAAGCAGGCGTGATAAGGTAGTGTTATTATCCAACTAATGGGTCACTTCATCCACAAATACTTTCTAATTTAATTGAAAACAGGAACATGAGCTGCGAGCAGTCCAACCTCCAGCATCATCCACACCAGCATTCCTGGCGATTTTTTTGCTCTCCCCTTCCCACCTTCAGTAGCTGATGAACCACAGCAGATGTCACATAACTGTGTTCTGTGGCTATGGATTCTCAGCTGAAAACCTCTGGATTCAATTCAGCCTAGCAGCGAGGAAATGCAGCTCCCAGGAACTTCAAAGAGAATTGCATCCATCACTTTCAGCAGGGCTGAGCTGGCCTTTGCTTATACCTACCTCCCTAGGTCTGCCCTGGAAAGGAAATTCCTGGAATAACTTTCATGTGCTTAACCCTTCGGAAATGGCAGGCATTAATAAAGCCCCTCCTCAGCATCCGCTCGCCTGGCAGAGGTTGGAGGCCATCCAGGACTGATGGCAGAGATGTTTGCTGGTCATTAACAGAAAAACACACCTCTGCATTTCCATTCTGCTGGAAAACAGTGTGTTTCCAGTCTCTCCCGAGGACATTCCTAAAGAGCACAGCTACCCATCACACAAAGTGCTTTAAGGAGAGCCTGGCCTCCTCTAATGACAGCTACAGGACCAGGCAGAAATATCAGATGAACTTCTCAGTTACTGGGGTACTGGGGAAAAACACACTGACTACAAATTTACAGAGAATAAAGTCTTTTCTCCATTTTCAGCTGCCCCAGTGCTACCCTCCTTCTCAGGAGTATTTTTGCCCATTCTCACCAATCCTGTGCTCAGTATCACGAGCTGTTACCACACTGCAGTGCTCTAGTTTGGCTCACACTCAGAAATCAGACCAACATGCAAGGCTGGAACTGAATTATTAAGTATTAATGATTACATCTTCCCCTTGTGCCTGCAAACACTGAGAGGCTATAAACTCAAGTTCTGCCACTGTTTAACATCAGAAGTTTACTTTAACTGCGAGAGACAGACCTCAGAGCAGAACTGAGCCCAGTCCAGCAGCGGAGGGCAAGAGTTTGGACATGGCTGGAGTACCAGAGTGTTGCTTGTGCCGTGGGTGGGCACACAAGAGAGCTCACACCATGAATGCACACCTCCTTTGCCAGAAAACACTGGCTTTTGCTAAAGTTAGAAAATAAAATGCTTTCCAGCCCGTCTGTAAATGCATTTCCCTTCATTATTAACTAAGATCAACAATTTAACAGGAGGCAGCCAGGGGATAGCAAGACCAATTCAAACAGTTTTACTTAAATTCCATCTAAATGAACCCAGTTTTCTGGGCTTTTAGCAACGGAGGGATAATGTATGCCTATTAAAGAGCATGTCAAAGCCCCAGTCACACAGTCTGGGCATTCAGTTAAAGCAAAGGTCACAGATCTGTGCCCTGGGGCCAGGGCAGAAAGGCTCAGAGGAAGAGGAGTGGCCATCTGGTCCCCCACTTATGCAGAGGTCACTGCTTTCTGTCACCCCCCCTGTGGCCTCTGACTTCTAGGACTCAAAGAGAAGGGGGAAAAAAAAGCCAGGCATGATGAAAGTGGGGCCCTGATGTGCTGAGACAACTCGCTAAAAGAGCTCTAACTAAAAACAGCCACATGCTCTGCACGGTTAAAGGGACAGCTCTCCCCTTCCCAGCGCCCGCTGCAGCGCCAAGGTGGATTCCACACGTGGAAAATAGCTGGGATAAAATACTGAGCATGGCAAAAGCCTACCAAGCCTCCAGCAGCCCTAACAGGGAAGCCATGAGCCCTTTGTAAGGCACACAACTACAGCAGCGGCATGATCAGGATGGAGAGAGAGGGGGGAAAACCAGAAATAGTCTGTTTGCAAAGCTCTCTGAAGTGCCAGATACTTGCACATGCCTGAAAATCAGACTGATGCTATTCATGCCCGGCGTGCTCGTTTCCTGCCTGGCAATGGCATGTGCACTGAATCGAATCCGCTAATTGTTCCATCCGCACCACGATTAGCAAACGAGATCACTCAGGAGCCAAGAGAAAATAAATGAGGTGTTTATCAGAAGGAAGGCTGGATTAATATTCTTCATAAAAGCAAAACAGCTCTGATGCTCAGCACCATCTCCAGCCTGTCTTTCTGGCTGGGATGTGACTTTGAGCTGCTGAAGCTTTTATTCCTCCAGAGATGCTCATTCAGCATTCAAAGAAGAGAGGCATTACAGCAACTCTGCCATTTATTTTCAGAGTAAACAGGTTTCTTGTTCATTAATTACATGGCTCTTCAGACAACACACCGAATTTCCCGTTACCTGGACTCTGTGCAGTTTGTTCCCTGCATGCCATCACACTGTAGACTTTTATCAAGCAATTCTGCTTCATTTTAATCTGTGATTTATCTGTGGGCCCAGCATCGGTGCCTGAAGGGTATTGTTTAAGTAACAATACTGATGTACACGTTCCCACATCAAATGTCAAGGGAGAAGAGGGCTGCTCCAGAGGATGCACGGACTCAAAGGAAATCATTAAAAGCCACTGGCCTGCAGAAACTAAATTGTATTTGAAAAGAAAAACTAACAACAGACAGGAAGCTACTGGCAACCAGGCATGGCTTAGGAAAGTGGCTCTGGGGGGAATAGCTCAGTTTCCCCTTACAAACTCTCCTCATGGCCCAGATTTCTTTCCTAGGCAGTGACAGACACAAATTCAAATTCTGGCTCATACACACAGCCCCAGTGCATGGATTGGTGTCGTTTGGATTTAATTCTTGTTTTTCCCCAAAGTGCAGCAGCATCACACCACGTCCCTCTGAGGCAACAGCGAACCTGCCAGTGCCCGTGGATGGAGCTGGGATTTCACCAGCCCTCCTCGCTCCCCGCCAGCTTTGAAGCCACTGGAAATTAGTGCAGCCCCATCAAAAGCAGCAACTCCAATTAAAAGCTGTTGAGAGCCTTCCCCACTTTATATCCCAAATGTGCTCCTGTTAAAGCACGCCCTCGAGCAAGCATAGATCAGTCTCGGCAGCGCCACAGTTTTAGTGACAACAGGAAAAAGAGATGCCTCATATTTGCTGACTCTGTCTATATTTGTTCAGGAAAGAAGAAATATTTATTCCTAGGATGCTATCTGCACTGGGATGGACTCAGAAGCCACTGTTAAACTAAGGGAAGGGCTCAGTGCTGTGTAAAAGCGAATCAGCATAACACAGGGAGAAAGCAAACTATTAATTTGGTCAGAATAATTTTCAGAAGAGCTAATAAACCAAGACTCCACTATCTCATCCCTGCTGGTCAAAAACACGTCAAGGATGGAAGCAGTTTCCAGAGGTGGTGTGGAAAGAGCCCTCAATCCAACAGAGCAGTAAAGTACCTACATGATTTACAGCTGAGAGTAATGCCACCAAGTGTTGACTTTGTGGCTCTGATCCCAGAAAAGCTAATGCTTCTGGAGACTCCAAGGAGATGGGTACTGTGGCACTCTGGAAAGCCCCAGGTGCTGGCAGGAACCCACAGAGATGCCACTCTCCACAGGCACATCTTCCCAATGGGTTTCCAGCTCTGTGTTTACCTGTCCTCTGAGGGAACAGGGCAGTTTAGAGAAGCACTTGGGGGAGTACTTTGAGTCTCACATCATCAGCTCTTTTCCTCCAATAAGCCCAAGAGGCTGGCAGATCTTTGGGAGCACAGGGCACAAAGCTGTGATCACCAAGCTCTGCAGCACTTCCCACGACAAAGGAGCTACACAGGTGCTATTTCCTTAGGAAACCAATACAGAGCAGAGGGAGAAAGGGAGGATGCCCTCCTAACTGGGCACACCAGACTTCACTAGCAGGCAAAACTACAGCTGCTTTAAATTCACTGTGCTGGTCAAAAATCAGACTGTTTTGCTTTACCAACTATCAGCAGAGCAGCTCCACAAGTCCACGTTCCTGGCTTACTAATGTGATGGCACCTCCAGCAGTTGGAAGTTCACTCACAAGAGTGAATTAGCACAGCTGGCATTGCCTGATCCAGGCTCAGTTTAGAAAACATCCCACATAAGAACAGCCAACCAACAGGCTCACCCTGGATTTTTAGAGGTTCTTCAGCCCACGATGCTGTGCTGTCCAAGATAAACTGGAAGTCCAGCAGATCTCATGGAACTTCTCTCCAAACAATACAAAAAACCCCATGTCTTCAGGGAAAAAACCATTTCCAGTGTACTTCACACAAAGGAAGGGACAGACGAATTAGATGCTAATTCATCTGCAAATATAATTAAACCCCGCAACACTAAGACTTCACTGTTAATTTAGTTGCACGTCCATGTCATATGTGCAACAAATCAGAAACAGGCCCATTAATTTACAGCTTTACGTACAATATATTGAGAACCTCACATAAAATGGCAGGAATATAGGCAGTTCCATCTAAAACTCTGCAGTTGGTAAATTAAATCTATTTGCAGCAAAGTGAATTGAAATACATACTGAACTTATTACTGTGTCTAGTTTAATATCTACAAATGGGTTGGATTTCTCCAGGTGAATATTAGCCATATGCAGTGAAGGAAATTCGGTGTTTCCATCTCTCTTCTCACAATATTGCTCTCATCCTGGAGGGGCTAATCAGCTCTGGAGGGCTGGAGTAAATGATGGAGCAGATAAAAGTTTCAGAATTTGACTGTCCCCCAAATATTAACAGGAATAAATATTCTACTTTCAAAACACAGCAGTGCCTTGTAGTGACCCTGCACAACATCAGACTCACAGCTGGAAAAACCAAGGTGTTTTGGGCCTTCACAGAAGCATTTAGATGTTTTCATACCCAGGGGACCATCAAACATGCACTCAGGAAGGTCAGGGATGTCTCACAGGCTATTACAGCCGAGGCTTAGGACACAATGCAGGGCTGAGCAGAAATCTGAGGAGGAAGAAATGAGATGTTTTTTCCACCAAGACAAGTCTACAGGATCCCTCCACTCCTGAGCCAGCAAACCCAAAGACAGCTGGACTCAATGCCTAACCAAGAACCCAGCCTGAGCTGTGCAAGGATTTCCTAACTTTACTGAAAGAAAATCCAGACCAGTATGTGAGGCTGTGCTTGAATTTCATTTTCAGAAGAAAAACATCCCCTTTCTCACCCCTACCACCCTGCCCCTGCCTAATGGGCTTTATTTAAACTGGACTCAGCAACAGCTCTCCCCCCACCCCCCTTAATACTTTCAATCCATAATGCCTGAAAGGCTCTTTCCCTGGACCTTGCACGGTTTATAGGGTTAATTGAATGCACACTGATCTACTAAGTGTCCATAAGAAGAAGCACCATTCTTTAAGATGTCATTTCTCCCCCCGGGCCCCTCCCCGGCCCCGCGGACAATGCTGTGGGGCTGTGCCCGACCAGGCCTGGCCCCAGCCAGGGACTGTTCCCCTGCCGGGGGGGCCTGTGCAAAACAAAGCAAAACAAAAGAATCCCTCACATGCCTAAAAAAGGAGACTTCATGCCAGAGCTAACCTTTGAAGATTTATTCCCCGCTGCCCTTCTGACCCAATTCAACCTCCATTACTCAGGAATTCCCCAGACGAGCCCCGAAAGGCAGGGATGGAATTTCGGACTTTCTAACTCATTTGTTTGTGCAGGACAGGGTGGTCTGGCAACCCTGGCCAGACAGAGAACTCGTGTGCTGGGAGAGCCTTTATATAAATATATATCTGTATTTATAGGTGCTTTAGGTATTATATGTAATTATCATGACTATTCCCTCTCCCTCTGCTTAAAATTGCAAATCCTCACCTTGCACAATGCGACTGGATTGTAATAGGCTTTTGTGCAGTTGCTTCCCTCAAGTCTTAGAATTCACCGCCTACTTCTGGGGCTGGAAACTGGAGGGGGAAAAAATAAAAAGAAAGAAAAAGAGAGGCTCATCTACATTATAAAACTGAAGTATGCTTCTCTTGAGAATATCTCTGGTGGAGTGAGAACTTGGGAAATGCTCATTTGGGACATCTGCTCCAAAACATCTCTTGCAACAAAGCCCTGGGAGGGCTGTGGGATCCACAATGTGCCAGGCTGGGCAGATCTTAATGCAGGGCCACAGGAAATGCCCAGGGAGATGTGTCTGTGCCTGGCAAAGAGTCAGAGAAACCCTGAAGATCTAAGAGCCACTAAGTCAAGACAGACCCAGCCAGCAGCATTACCTCTGCTCACTGCTCTGCCTGCAGATGGCTTTCCCAACAACACTGGGGGGCTGGGGCAAGGAATCCAATTTAACACTAAAACTGGGAGGAAATAGCTTAGGAAGGAGCCATAAAAATGTCACATAGGCTTAGTCTCATTAGTCCAGTGTGGGACATGTCCCCCCAGTGTGCCAAACACAAACCCAGACAGAGAGTGTGATTATTCCAGGTCCAGTTCCAGCCTCCCAGTGTCATCCCTCAGGAGAGCCAAGCCCTGCTGGGTGGTCACAGGTATGGGAGTGAGGCTATTGTAGCTGCTGATTTCCAGGGCAGGAGCTGTACCCTCTTTTCAGGGTCCACTTTCTGTCCCTGCACAATAACGTGTTTTGGCCTGTATTTCACTCAGGGCTCACTAATCAGTCGTGGTTACCCTTGGACCTTCCTCCAGGATGGCAAGGGGGATTTTGCATGCCTCAGGTGCTGGGAACAATGAGGTCCCACACAATGAAGGAAGGGGGGAATTCTCTCCCCATGGGTAGTGGTAGGTGACAAAATCTGGCTGGATGGAAAACAACTGCCTGGCTGCCCTGCAGCCCACCAGCCATGGTCTAGAAGAACAGCAACAAGCTGCCTGCAGAATTCCTCAGCCTGGGAAGAGCTCAGGCCAAGGCATCTCTACCTCAAGCCAACATTTCCCAAGGTGGAAGGGGACCTCCTCAGGAAATGGTCCCTACTCCAGCCTCACTGCATTGCTTGGTGGAGCAAAAGCAACACCCTTATAGCTGCTGAACACCTCAGAAATCAAGAAGCCAACAGAGGTTTATCTACAGGCAACCTCAAATGTCTCGATGAGACAAGGTGATGGACGCTCCCACAGCACAGAACACTCACACCACTGCTTCCCTGTTCCAAAAGACATGGTCCTGCCTCCCTACCTGGGCAGCAAGGCAGCAGCAGAGAGCACTCACAGGTCAACAAACATGACAGGAAAATATTCTGGGCCAAATGAAGTTTATATCCCAGCACAGATGTGACTCTGGAGAGTAGGTAGCTCTTGCCTGCCTCAAGCACCACCCAACTTCAACAGGCCAAAGCTCTTCCCTTACAGCACCAGAAAGATTTTGCCAGCTTTTCACACTCACAGAGTGTTTAATCACTGAAGCTGGTTAAGTGCAATAATTAATGATCTTACTGCCATTTGTGTGTTAAAAAGCATCGAATTAGAATGGGACCTTTTGATGTTGGCTTTGAATGAGCAGGAATGACTCCAGCAGAGCAGGTCTGAATTCCTCTCTGGGCAGGGCACGCAACCCCAAGAGACTGGAGGCTTTCACACTCCACATCAGCTCTGCAGCAGAGCTCTGGACTGTCTCAGCAGCATCCCACGCCTCCTACTCCTCTGTGTCCCTGCTGAAAAATGACAGTGATACCATTCACCTGCTCTGCTGGCCCTGCATGAATTCCCTCACTAATCCTGGCACAGTCCTTTGGAATGGAGAGCTGCTCTCGGCTGGAGCTGTGCTGATACAGGCCAGCTGGAGCTGTGCCCCATGAAGGGGTAAGTGTTGCTCAGGTCTGTGCTCAATACCTGGGAAACAGGCTTGAGAAATGAGGTTATGCACACAGCGTGGTGCTGCACGTGAACTGATAAAAAGGGCTTTACCTCTGCCCAGTTGCTGCAGCCCTGAGTGACTGGCTGATTACTCCATCCACATACAGTAAGGCTACACTGTAAATATGTCAGCCTGGTGTCAAACAGACCTCAGAAGTGGTAAGTACAAGGTGAGACTCTGGAATGTAAAAACAATCCCCCCTTTTTGCTGGTGCCTGCTAAGTACACTGGCTGAATGTCTGAACTGTTATAGCAAAGAGGTTCCAAGTGACCGTCGTTCAGCACAGCCCATCCCAGGTGGATGCAACACAGCCCCACGCTGGCCAGGGACAAGTCATCTGCAAAATTCACTGAATCATTACCCCAATCATTCCCCAAATCACAGCAGGCACACCAGAAAGCTTCCTGGATTTCTTCTAAGCCCTCTCTCCCCAGGAACGACTCCAGAGCCATCAGCACTGAATCCCAGGCAGCCACACCACCTGAGATAAAAAGCCCTGTAGACTTAAGTAGAGACATCTCCCAAACAAACACCAGGCAGGCTGAAACACCCTCACTAAGCAAAACTCCATTAAACTCCTGACCCTCCTCATTAAGATAAATGAGGTCTGACTGTCACTTTAACTTGCCACCCTTTCACTTAAAACTGAGAAGGAAGCAGATGCTTAATTAGCATCCCTCATGGGTGTTCACAGGTCTCAGTGTAAGGAGGAAGCAATCTGCTACTCCTTCGCAGAAATCCTGGGTGACATCTCCGTGCACCGGCAGCGACACACGCTGCTGAAAGCCCTGGAGGGACAAAACTCCAGGTGTGAAACTCGGCCTTTGCTAGAGCCCATCTCTCACCTCCACATCCCAAGGCAACCCAAGTCAAACACCTACAGCTTCAAGGTCTGTGTGATCCCTTTATCTGTGGGTAAAATTAAAGATTTGCTAGTTCTTAGCTGAGATAATTCACCCACTCCAGTTACAGACCAGGAACAGAGCACTGTACAGACAAAAACCCCATACACAATAGACATGCAGTAAAAGAAACCCAGACAAACAAATAAACCCATCAAAACCTCCAGATCTGTTTTCCCACCTTTTTAAATACCCAGGGATTAAACCACTCATTTGAGGACCAGCAGCTGCAAGGTGACTGACACAACCATAGGACTCAAACAATAAATGATGTGTATACAACTAGTGGAAAGTTCCAGTCTCTTTTCAATCCCTTTTCAAGGACAAGTTGGATTTAACATCCCCATGAGCTACCCCAGTCCTGGGAGAGACACAGACTCTCAGCCAGGAGGCAACCAGAGGGAAGCAGCTTGCACTTAAACTAGCTTGGCCCAAGGACACAACTACATGAAAACCCAGATTCTTATACACTCTGTTCACATCCCTTGTGCTTTCCTAACATTTTGCAGCACACAGGGAAAGCAGAGAATCACTTAGATTGGAAAAGACCTTTAAGATCATCAAATCCAACCATTAACACAGAACTGCCAAGGTGATCACTAAACCATGTCCCCAGGTGCCACATCTACATGTACTTTAAATCCCCCCAGGGATGGTGACTCCCTCACTTCCCTGGCAGCCTGTTCCAATGCTTGATAACCCTTTCCATGAAGAATTTTTTCCTAATATTGTTTAAACCCTCCTTAATAAATGGTCCCTTTGGGAACTGGTGCTGAGTCCTCTCTGTTGGCTCACCTGGACTCATATTTGTGGATCAACAGGCACCACATCCTGCTCTGGTCAAGGATTTTGGGATAAGGGTCAGTCTCAACTGACCTTCAGTTTCCTGCCCTTTTGCCACATCTGGCCACAGTCCATCTCATCCCTTGATCTCTTTGCTCAACTCGCTTTACCTGAAATACTGCAGCCATCAAGAGCCACCCAGCTTCTCCAGGGAACACGGAAGAGACAAAAGCAGCTCCCTGAGAAAACCAGGAGGAAAGCAACCCTGGGAAGGAAGGCACTGGAGCAGCACTTCAGTCAGATCCCAGAAGGACAAGAGTTGTGCAGCCAAGGTGGATCTCCATGAGCCAGAGCTGTATTGCTCCTGAGATGGGAACCTGCACCTTCCAGCACTGCTCAAGGGGCACTAAGGAGGAGCAAGAAATCCCCAAGGTGCCAAGACTGTCTAAAGAAATCACATTTAGAAGAGCAATTCAGCCATTCTTGTTGCCACCTGACAAGACACTCAGAGACTCTTCTCCAGTGAAAACACAGCGAGTCTCCAAGTGAGAAAGAGCAACAGATTAGACCCCTTAGGAACAAGACATAATGGACTATTGGCTGTTTAAGAGTCCTTGATTTGAGGAGGGTGGGATTGCTGTTCAATTTTATCAGCTGCTCAATAGGTACATTTAATGAACTACATTGCTGGCGGTCTCTCAACTTAGGCAGGAATTAGCATTAAACTGGGAGAAAACAAAGCAATTTGATGGAAAATCACATGACAGGAGCAAAGTGGGATGGAGACCACTTTGACCTCCACAACACCACAGAAATTTGCAGCTGAACCCCATTAAAAACTCCACAAACAATGTGGATTAAAAAATAAAACCCCCAAAAGTCACCTTTCAGCAATCCTCCATTTATTTTCCATTAAAGACTCCTGGTTGTGTAAATTGGATTCAAATGAGCGTATTTACATTTGCAGTAGGAACCTGAAGTCGGACTGTCAAAATGTCACTCTGTCACTCATGTTTTCATCACACCCCGTCACAACACGGAGATGTTTCGCTCACTGCCTCGACAGCCTCCTTGGACACAAGGGGATGAGTGGCAGGAAGGAAGGACGGCTGCTGGGAGGGTGTCTCGGCTGCTGGGAGGGTGTCTCGTAAGGATGCTCTAGTGGAAAAGTGTTATTTGCCTGTGAATTCTGGCATGCCAGGCTCCTATTGTTGTTGGCTTTCAGCCAAGCACTGCCAGGACACAAAAAGTCAATTTGTGTCGAGATTTTCAGTGACTCACTACCATTCGTTCATCACATTTTGGGGGCAATTTATTATGGAAGCTGGCACTGGTCATATGTGGAGTTTTCACATAAGTGCTCATCCTAATTAAGAGCATGCCAGGATGGAGAGTAAATTACAGTGGGCCAGGATCATGTTCACTGTGAAAAACAGTGTGTTATTAATCTGGGACAAACTATTGCAAGTCAAGGATTACATGATTCCTCTGATTTTCATTTTAAAACAGCCCATGGGGAAAAAACCCCAATTCTTTAAGACCAAATGGTTCAGAGCCATAAAATCCTGCTCTTCTCCAGAATGAAAATAAGTTCCAAGTAAGATGAAGATTTACCACTTGAGGCCCAAGGGAAAGCATCAGTAAGTTACTACTTTTCACTCTGTAACAGGATGCTCACGGTGCAGCAGAGATGGGGTCTGTTTGTGTCAGTCCCCATGCAAGGACAGGGCAATCACAAAGGACCTCACCCCATCTCCTCTGGTTTGTCCCCAGAACAACTCATTCCAGGCTCCATCTCCAGGCCTTTTGTGTAGCAGCTCCCAAATATCTTGGAACCAACTGCGTAGAATAAGCTGGAGCTGCACATGGGATGGTGTGAGGAGACCAGGATTGCAGAGGAGACACCCACACAACCCAAAGGCACAAATTCAACGGCTTTTTGGCTTCTGCCTGACAGATATTCTTGCAGGAAGAAACACCCAACTGCTGCCTCTCAGGATGCTGGGTTCACTTGCCTTCAGGAAAAATGCCACCATGCCAGAACTGCTCGGAGGGGATAAGGTGTTCCAGCTCCTGCCTCGCTGCTGCTGTGCCAGAGCATTCTGCAAGCCTTTCTGGGCCCTATGCCATGAAGAAAAGCTGCAAAAAAGGGTACTTGAAGTCTCCAAAGCCAGAAGACAACCCAAATTATCTCTTAGGAATGATCTCCAAGCCCAGGTTCTGATTTTTATACCCAGCTGCTCAAAACCCAAAGCTGGAAGCACATTTCATGTACCAGAATATCCCATGTTTTACTAATCAGTATTAAAAAAGTAAAAAATACTTTTTCTCAATACCCTCATCCTGCTTGTTTTCTTTGAACCAGCTGGTTTGGACCCTGTCAGAGTCAGGAGACCACATTAACCAGAGCTGATGTACTAACCCATCAATTCCACACTCCTCTGAGATGCTGCCTTCAAGCTCATTATCCAAAGCCTAAATTGCCAAGAATTAGATACCTTCACTCTCCATATCAGCAGGAAAAGGGGAAAGGAAAAAAAAATCAAATACAATTCACAAGCCCACAATCTAATTAGGAGAAAAACTTCCAGTCCTGAAGCGTTTGTCAGTTTTTTCATCCTGCAAAATGCATTCTAATCCCCTCTGCCTGCCCCCTGCACGGCTTCCACAACATGCCAGCAGTGAGCAGCATTAGGCCTTCCTAATGTGCCTCCGAAACAATAGCAATTACAGAGTCGCCCATTCATATCTAAAGGCTCACAGACTACAACTTCCCTCAGGAGGCTAAAGACATTTCATCGAAGCAATTATATTTATGTGGCATTAAAGTACTTCCTTTAAAGCCACGCAGTTACCTTTTTGCATCTGAAGCAGAGCGGTAACGAGGAGCCCTCTCACCCCTTCCAAACTGCTGCAAGCGTATTTCTTGCCTGTTTAAAGATTGCTAACAACACACACACACTTTGGAGGTTTGCTGCCTTATTTTTAATGTTATTACACTCCCTTCCCCAAGGGATCTGACATGCAGATTGGAGCCTATTTACATGACAAGGGACGAGGAATGGAAGAAGCTCATCAGTTTATTCAGCTTTCCCAGCTCTCATCATGTCATCAAGGACCTTCTGATGTCTGGCAATGCCGTGAAGCCCCAACTTTCAGGATTTCACAGTTCTGTCAACCTTAGCTCTCCTTATGCTAAAACGAGATGTTTTCAAGCCTTTTTTTCCCTCACGAATCACAAATGCTGGAAATATGACTTGAGTGCATCAGAACAGCTAAAAGCCAACAGGCAACCTAAAGGAAATAATAATTTCTCATTTTTTAATATCAAGAAGCCAGAAGAAGTGATATGATTTTGGAAGGGGAGAGACAGATAAAATCAGGTTTCTAATGTGGGAAGTTCTCGATATAGCACATTGTTTATTTTTTACTTTTCCCCCTCACTCTTCCTACAGGAAGCAAAGCAGCTCCCCAGAAATCTCCCACCTATGAATTTCACAGCGTGCCTTGCAAAGTGGAAATGCGAAGCCTTGGCGTGACATCTCAAATCTCTGCCATTCAACAGCTGATCATATTTTCCCTTTGAGCTGCACCAGCTGCACTCCACCAGCACGCTGGGCTCGAACAGGGCTGCCAGCGGGCAACTTCAGCACCAGGATCCCAGCATGGAAAGACAGTTCCTTCCCAGCAAAGGCTGCACCTAGCTCTGATATGCAGGGGGGATGTTTTTGGTGCTTGCATTCCTCATGTCTGACCAACATTTCCTCGGATCTGAGCTCTCCATCATCCTTCCCGAGCTACTTGTGGGAGCACAAGACCTACCACAACTCCGCACACTGGTGCTGCCCAGCTCAGGACTCCAGAATGATCTCCCTGCAGCTCTTCTGTCCTTTCAGGGTAGCAAACCACCAGCCTGGTTATTGAAGCCAGCAGAGAATGCACTAATCACAGAATCACAGACTGTTCTCAGTTGGAAGGGACCCACAAGGATCATCGAGTCCAACTCTTAAGTCAATGGCCCACATAGGGGAGAGCATCCTGTAGGCATGAAACCTCGCCCCATCCCTCCTCTCTGGGTCCTGTGGGGATGCTGCAGGCTGGGCCGGCTCCTGGCCACATTGCCACCCTGCACCCAGCGCTGTGCTGGCCCAGGGATGAACTTGTTGCCACGGCAGGAGTCGAGGCATGCACTGAGCTGCCGGCATGGCAGCAACACAGCTCGGAGCGCCGGCTGCTCCTCCACAACGGCTTTTTGTTGTCCTGTCCCACAATGTGCCCGTCCTCTCGCCCTGCTGGAGCAGCCTGGCAAAACCCAGCTGGCCACAAAGCACAGCAGCACCGCGGCTCAGGGCCCGGCATCGCTTTGCTGCATGCTCTGCCTCTTTCCTGCCTGCTGCAGGGCACGCTGTGGGAAAGCTGATCCCATGGCACAGCAGAGTCCTCGCTGCAAAGACGAGGGGGAAAAGGCATGCCGAAGGTTTGAGGCAAGGGATGTGTTAAATACGGAGGAGATTTTAAGTGAGGGGAAATAGCATCACTGGAGAAGGAGTTTGTCCCCAGATAATGCATCTCCTCACTGCTGCTGGGATGTTTGCACAGGACAGGCTTAGCTCGGCTGCCTTTTAAAACTCCCTTACAGCTTTGATTAGCCTTGCTAAAACTAAGGGCATCTCTCATTCACACACTAATTAACGGCAGGCTCAGAAGAGGTTGGTATCCCTCATCGCTGGAGATTTTAACAAGGAGAAATACAAAGGTAGACTTAAAATTAAAAGCAATGCTCCTTCCTGAGCAGCGGTTTCAGTGCCTCAGAGATTACAAACCAGCCCCGCTCTGCGTGTCAGCAAGCCTTTCCAAAATAATGAGCCTGTTTCCGTCCCAGGCAGCTCCTGTTGCACTGGAGAAATGAGCAGAAAGGTATTATGGGCTCACACTCACCAGATGGATGTCCTGCTTTGTTCTCCGCTTACTGAAAACCCTACACATACAGTTTGGATTATCTTCATTGTAATTCTAATCACCACCTCTGTTAGGGAGGGAGGGAGGAAGGGAGGGATCCTTGCCTCGGTCAGGAGAGCTAATTAAAAGTTGTGAGTCATCCAGACTTCTCCACACATTGGAAATGCTTTTGGAAGATCAGGTAATCTCTCATTCTTGGGAGAACCTAGTTAGCAAAAGAAAAATTAAGCAGGATCCCCTTGGGCAGGGAGCTGTAGGAGAACAAATCCAGTTTTCCCCGCGGGATGCAGCACTGTGGTTCACAGAGGTGCTTCAAACACATGCAAGCCCCACTCTAAAGCAGAAAGGCTCATACATGTTCCCCAGCACAGCAGCACAAACACCTCCTGTGCACCTGCACCACGCTGGCTTTTAACACATCTTGTCTAACAGGCTTTTGCACATGAATATATGATTCATGGATTCTGTCTTCCCATAAGAGAACTTCTGAACCCTCTGGCTGGTTCCTAGGTACAAGCTCAAAGGTCTCAGAAAGTCAGAGCCAGGAGTCTCATGGAAATGGGCAGCTGGCAGTGACGTGAGGTCCATGCAGTGCCACAGCTCCTCAGTCCCGATCAGCCACAGCGCAGCCAGCGCGGAGCCCTGTGCCTGGAGGGGACCACCAACCTGGCCCCTCTGCGCTGGGAAGGAGCTGCCCCTGCCCATAACGAGCTCCAAGCAGGGTCAGGGCCCCCACACCAGCTCGGTGAGGGCAGTCTGCAAGCGACAGGCCCCCAAACCCAACGGGCATGGGGGGAGCTGAGGAGGACCAGCCACCATCCCCAGTTCCTGGAGACAACAAGGGCATCTGAAGAGTTGCCCAAGGTCATACAGGACGGCAGTAACGGAGCCAGGCTTACCAAGGCATCAACCGCCACACTGCTCTGGCCAAAACAGTCCAGTTTGGATCATTAAGAGTAGATGTTGACCAGTCCCTGTCATTTAGAGGTGCTGGGTGCCTACGGAGCCTGAGTCCTCATGAAGGTCTAGAGCACCCCTGGGGTGTCCCAAGGGGGACAAGGGAGCTGTTTTCTCTTTGGTCATCAAAAAAATTTTTAAAAAGGAATTATTTTTGTTGTCATCTTTCCAACAGCCAGTCAAGCATGCATAGACTTTTTCTTCTCTTCCCCTCCCTTTTTTTGAGAGAGAGTTCAAGCTGACCCCCTTGGGGCCCTGCCTCTCCTCTGCTCCCAAGCATTAGGATCACTAATGAAAGATGCAGCCAGGACTTTCCCTCCCACCCCTTTACACATTGCCGTGGGAAATTGTGGGGAGCTGGACATGGATGCTGCTCTGGGCAAACAAAGTGCCTCAGCAAGTACCCACACCTCAGATAGAGCTGCCATGCTGGGGACCAAAGGGATGTGGCTGCACTGCTTGAATATTTAGGGCAATGTCACCCCAAAGAGCTCAGGACGAGAGCAGCTCCCTGGACTGAGGCAGAACGTCCCATTATCCTCTGCTGAGCTGCAGGAAATTGGTATTGTTTGTGGGCAAACAATACCAAGAAACAAGGCAAAATGGAACTACTGTTTCCACCTGATTGTTTTAGAGATTTGCTCAGTACCATAAATGTGTTTGGATTCAAATCCATTTAGCCTTTGCTTCCTGGGAACCCCTGGAGAACCCTCTTGGCAAGAGGATGCTCCAGGGGATGGTCCTACATTTCTGCCCAAGGCAAATTCAATCAAAAATAGACATGATTTTACCAAAACCATCTGCAAACTGACTTTTACTGACAACAGCCTGGGCACCTGGACATTTGCAATCAGCTCATCCCAAATACACATTAGCCCTTTTTGTTGTATGTGAAGACTTGAGCAAACTTTAATCACACTTCTGCAATGCTCAGTGAAGCCATGAATCCAGTTTGTGCAGTCTTGGCTTTTCCTGGTCCCTTCTGCTGCATCCACAACATTGTCCTTGATGGAAGTTCACTGCCCCCCTTCCCTCTTTGAAACCTCCTCCAAATCCACATTCCTCTGAGTCTCAGCAAATTATGCAATACCTGGCAGGGCAAGCTATGGCTTGGGATGAGAATGGGCATCATCCTGCCCACACATCTGGGCAGGGAATGCCATGGATTGTGCTCAAAAGCCACCAGCCAACCTGCACTGCCATGCTCCAAGACGAGCAATGCACTGAAGAAACACAAGCTCCTGCTCCTGGCCAAAAACATCTCACAGGGATCAGTCATGACTTGATCTGGCAGGTTTGCTGTCCCTGCCCTTCCCGGGCACAGCAGGCAGGAAAACACTCGGTTTTTCCTCTATGAAGGAGCACAGAAGAATCAATCAAGTGCAGTGCAGTACAAAGCTGCAGCTGAAGTATGCACACACTGAACCTTTGCTGTTACTGCAACACCACCACTCATTTACACACCAGCAGCCTAAAACTATCTCTTTTGTACACCCAAATTGATCCTCACTCTTAATTAGTGCTCTCAGTTGCAGCAAAATTTCATTTGTTTCTTCCAAATGTGGCCTGATCCATTGTCCCTCTCCCGTGACCTGTGAAAATTAGTCATTGAGCTCAGTGACAGTGGTAAGTGCGAAATGCAGCATCAAAGGGACATAATGGGGCCTCTCAGGACTGACAAAAACCCACCATTAATCAAGGCAAGCTCAAGAGGTGCCAACTTACTGAGGCATGTGAGTGGCGCGGGTCAGAGTGTGGGCCGTCCCACGGGAGGTGGGATGCACTGGGATGTGGGTGCAGGAGAAACCCCCACTGCCCAAGGACCTCAGCCTGCCCCAGGCACCCAAGCACTGCTGCTGCACGGGCAGATGGTCTCTGCTCTGCAAGTCCCAAGGATCTGCACACCTGCTTTCCAAAGGAGGTTATGGAGATGCACTTTTCCAGGCAGCTCCATCGTTTAGCGGGCAGGAATGGAGCTCATCTTGTGATATCCAGTGCTCTGCTTTAACTGGGTCTGTGGCCTCTGCTCTGTCAGGGGTGATGTATGGGACACACACCAGATCAGCAGGGAGATGTCAACATCTCCATCTGCATTTCCAGAGCTAATTCAAGAGTCCACACATTCCCAGAGGCAAACACAGCACTGTTCATTTAAGAGCACCATGCACTGACCCCCGTGTGCAATCCCAGGACAAAGCTAAGGGGGAAGACACACACTACACAAACAGACCAGAGCAATGCAGTGCTGTGGAATTATCCCAGGGATCACGACCTGAGAGCCCTATCGACAAACCTGCACAGGTACAAAGCCAAGGCAGCCCTGCAGTCAGTGAACCGGCAGCTGAAAGGGACCAATTTTAGCTGGTAAGCCAGAGAGAGTTTTAACATCAGGAAACCAAAGCAAAGAGGTAAATCTCTGCAAAATTCCAACCTCTGCAGCAAACAGCGTGTTTAAACCCTCCCCTGCAAATCCAAGTCGTTAAACAGAGTAACTTGGACTCGGCAAATCCAAATGACTCTCACTTTCAAGGTCCTGCATTCAGAAGCCCACAATGAGAACAATGAGGTAGAGAAAAAGCCGAGGATCTTGACGCTGCATTCAGAAGGCCATCTGGTCTGGCCAGCACAGCCAGCGCTGGGAACGGGCAGCGTCATGGGTTGAGATTTAATCTGAGCCACTTATTGGGTGACCTCAGGCGAATCGTTTGACCTCCTTTTGCCTCAGTCAACCCAACTGTAAAATTGGGTTTAAAGCAAGAACCTCTCTGAAAACCATATGCTGTGCCTAAGAGGAGTGGGAGCAGCTCCCTTCCCAGCAACAGGGTTGCAATGGTGGGTAGAGCCAAAACTGGAATGGAAGAGGAGGTGCATGGAGTGGGGATCCAGCATCCCTTGGTGGCAGGGAGCTCTAGTCGCCTCTCCAAGGCCCCATCCTGCCAGCTCTGGGAAAGCAGCTTTGGCCCCTGTGCAGGGACTCACCCATACCAAGGGATTTGTGAGGTCTGCCCTTGCTCATATCACTCCTGCACCCAAAGGCCCCAAACATGCAAAGCAGAGTTCCCAAATCTCAGTCCTGATGGTTACCCAGACAGATAAAGAGCATTGATTGTTTTGGTCAAATATTCCCCAAACCTGATTCCTACTCACAGACTTGCCAATGAACAGTGGCAGCAAAGGAGCCCCTCTCTCCGCCCTGGGCCCCAGCCCAGCCCCAGCACTGCACACCCTTTGCAGGGAAGTGACACTGTACCCAGCTAACCTGAGTCCCTGACAGACAGAAAACAGCAGCCTGGCCCCTCAAGGTGTTCACAGCGTGTGCAAATAATGGCACTGGCAGAAAAGTCATCCTGGGTTCAGAGAATGGAAACTGAGGCACAGCTGGTGCATGGATGTCACTGACCACACCATGGCCAGCTGGAACCCGTGTAGGGCAAAATGAGAGTGAAAGCCATACATAACCATCAGGCCATCCCCAGACTGCTTGCAAACCAACCATCTAACTAGTGGCAATACAAATCCCTCAGCTGAAACAAGACCAGGTAGATAAAGAGCTCCTCTAGGTGCCATCATCATCAGAGATCAAGGGGTAATGATGGCAAGGAGAAGACTAAGGAAGCAGAGACATGCCCTCCCAAATAAAGTAACCCCACACTTCAGGAAGAGGCTGGAGCAGAGCAGCAGGCAGAGGGGCAATCAGGATAAAAGCACACAAGGCTGGGCACTGTGCTCTCCTCACAGAACTGCCCATGCAGGTTCCTCAGAGCTTCCTCCCCTGTTAAAAACGCAGGCAGAAACCGCCTGATGCTGCAGGTGTGGCTGCAGAGATGTCAGAACTTCCTCAGCTGTGCTCCAAGAGTTAATTGAGACAAATAACTCAACACTGCTGCCATTAATGAAATTCTTCTGATATATTTCCCCTGAGCTTTCTATAAATGACTAAGTGACATTACTGCCTGCAGTGCAGCCCCCTGTATGAGAGATAACACTGCCGGAGCCAAGGTTGGCACATCCACGTTAGGAGCCTCATGAAGAAGTGCAAGATGATATTTAAATAACTATCACACTGCTAAGAAATGAGCAGCCAAAAGAAATATGGTCCTATAATATGCTCAAGTCTCAGGATGAATCCTGGCTGTTACAAGCAGACGCTGAAATGCTGTGGGTGGTAAGTGACAAACTCTTTTAATCCTGCAAATCTACTAAAATTCCCAGTCAGATCTCTCCAATCTCCCCCTGGTGACTCCTATATTTGTACATTTGTTTTGCAGCACACGCAGGGCCAAACACTGCTCCAGTACAGATGTGAGAGGCAGCATCACGTGAGCCAGCATGTCCTAGGGGCAGCCAAAAGAGCTGATGGAGGGAAATAACCCACTCACCCATCAGCCCCATCCTCTGGAAACCTCTCACAGTCTTTTTGCCTTACTTAATTTCTTTTTCTTTCCTTTTTTATCCTTCAGTAATTCCTCATGGGTATTTTTCCCCTGAGATCCATGCCACAAGCCTAGAACTTGCTCTGGGCTTCCCACAAGTATTCAAAGCATACACAATAAAGAAACATCACTGGCATCAGGACGAGCCCTTCTGCTCAGCACTGGAGAAGAAAGGGCATTAGAAGGGAGCAGAGCCACAACAGGGGGGGAAAAACTTGGTTTTGGATGTAGGAAACCTGGCATGTGACACCAGGGGTTAAACTGCAATAAAATGCAAGCTAGCATTAGCTAAAGTTCCTGGGAGTAACGGGACCGTGTCTCCAGAGCCATAAACCAACACCAGGGCACACCTTTACCTCCAGCACATTGTGCACCACTAAAACAAGTCATCACGAAAGTATCCCCCTTCCAGCTGCAGAAACAGGTTCATTTGTCCCAAGCACAAGCCATAGGTAGGGCTCTGCTGACAACACAGATACTGTACAAGCACAAGAAAAAACAACAGCAACCACGTGTTTAAGGTTTGGTTTGGTGTTTTGAGCTGAGACTCATAATCTGCATCCAAACAGTGGCATTGCCCAGGAAATACCTTAGTGACAACTTTGGTGCCACCTTATTTAAACCTTAATTTAAAATGCTAACTTCATAATGAGTGGAACAAAACTGTGTAAAAACATTTCCCACTCTAATCCTGGTTTGATCCCCCCCAGTATGGCCTTCTTTTGTAATTACATCCCTTTGTGATCTCACTCTAATGCCTTGTATTGTGACCCATAAAATAATCAGCCCCCTTTGTCTCTCCCTAATCCTTTTAGACTTCCTTCTTGTCTCTACACTCTTATAAATGCTGCCATTATTTGGGCTCAGCAGCTCTTCCCACCACCCCAGAGCCTGGAAAGGGGGCTGCAGGTTAAACCCTGAATATATTCTGTGCAGAGGAGCTGAAATGATGGGAAGATCTTTGCTGCTTTAAAAATCCCTGTGATTCCCAACCTCCTCCCTTAGCCACACAGCTTGGCAAGGAAAGCTTCCAGAGTTATTATCAGGTATCACAGTACTTCAAATATTGGGCAGGTTCATTTCACCAAACTTCAAGAAACCTCTTTGCTCTAAATTGCACCATCGACTCACTCCCCCTCTCTCCTTTTTTTGTGTTATTTTTAAAGCATCAGATCAAACAGGGAAAATTGCTACTCTCAGGCTGGGTACGTGCAGAGCCTGATCCGATACCCAGTTTGATGGTGATTTCCAATTAGTGGTAACTACTTGTTATTGAGTGATATAATCAATGGGTCTTACTTCACTGGCTGGGCTGTGATTTATGATGATGTGGAGCCAGGACCATCAAATTACAGCATCGGCAGAAGAGGCTGGAAATGCCATGAGACAACATGATCAGAGTCAAGTGAGGCCAAGTTAAGCAGAAGGTGGTGATGAGAAGAAAGGTGGCTGGTTTTAGGGGGCTCAACCTCCAGAGGAGTGAGCTCTGGAGGTTACTATTGCCCAGAGGGTATCCTCATCCACAGGGAGTAAAGACATGCTCAGCTTCTGGCACACACAAGGGAAATCCAGCTCCTCAAAGAGTCCCATGAAGACACAGCCAAGAGGTGCCTCCAGAGAACACTCTGTCTATGAAACTGATTTTAATTAAGACTGCTTGGAGTCATGTGAAATTATGAAACTGTCATTAGGAGAGAGAGAAAAGATCTGTATTCAATAACCTGATGAGATTATAAAAACATGTTGCATTCCACAACCTTTTAAACACACCCAGGGTTTGAACAGACACAGAAACAGCAACTGAAAAAAATCCAACCAGGCTGTTAGGCAGAGGGTGGAAATGCTGAGGGCCTCCCTCAGCTCAGTCACACGAGGGCTTCTTGCACACTTGTGCTTGTTCAAAAGGTGGTTACACTACAAAAATATTATCAATGTGTTTAGCACCTGACCTGCCAATCCACAAACCAGCCAAGGTCCACTTCCCTCCACTGAGTATCTTCGATTAATAATGATGACATACAGAAATACCCCTGAATTTCAATTAAATGAATGTAATGAGTCAGTTTTTAGGAGGAAGGCTTGAAGAAGCACTCGCCCCATGGGGACACTGCTGGCACCTTGGGCCCATCGGGGCTGCACGCGCAGCGCTGAGAGCGGCATATTCTTCCAGTTAAATTTTACTCAGTGCCAAGTGTTGAAGTAAATTTGAAACGTAAAAATATGATATCCAGTCCACATTTCCTGAATGCAAATATGTACATTCCTCCAAGCCAAGAAGATTATATTCCAAGCAATAATACAAAGCCAGGTTCTGTAACGGTGATATGAGACTAACAGCCTGCCTTTGAAGACAGCGAAAAGTGCAACAGAGCTCTCGAGGGGCTCTGCTCTGTCAGATCTCTTTTATTCCTCAGTAGCATGGCCTTGATCAACTTTCAAGATTTTTGTTTGTGAAAGGTTTTTATTTCTCCTTTGCTTTTGTGTTCAGATGTCAGGCTCAGAGGGAAGAAGAGATCAGCACTGGGATGAGGTTTTACCCACCGGCAGTATTTACTCTGCCACGCAAAGGTCTGCTTAGCGTTCGGGTTTTCTCCCCTTCCAGGCAGCCAGCACCCATTCCTTCGGTGCAGCAGCCCCACTGTCTCTAAAACGGGGATAATTACCCTTCTGATTGACTGGCTTATTGGGACTTGGGGCAAGGAAAATAACTATCACTTGTGTGTAAGCACTGTGAGACACAGGGGCTCAGGGCACAACTGTGATCCATTCTTAGCAGATTTCATCTGCGATTAAACCAAGTCCCGAGTGTAAGTGTGTGTTCCTGCAGCTCAGGCACAGCGGGAGAGCTCACCCTGAGCAGCAGGTTACATTTACCCACAATATCTTGTTTTATTCCCATTATCTCCAGGCACCTGTGGCATCAAGGCCAGGGGCCCCTTGTTCAGTGCTGGCTTCACCCAGACCTCTTCTCAAGGCTGGCAAGAAACCAAGCCTGAAGCGAGAATAGAGTCCACAGCATTTTCAACATGATCCCTTTTTCATTTTGATTCACATGAAACTATGACTACAAAAGGAAACACTATTCAGGGACACACAGTACATCACATACATATTGATGCAGGAGCTGAGATAACAGTGTTTATTGACAATCCGCAATCCCAAAGGTAATTCCTCTGGCTCTCATGTCTCCTGTTTACAGGTCCAAGAAGTCTGACATTGTGCTTGAGTGTCAGCTGGCTTCCAGCTTATAAATGCCAGAGTCGTTCACCAAAAGTGCTCCAAGGTTTAGCACCACAAGACTGACAAGTTTGAGATCCAGCTGCTAATCTGGCATGGACCCAAAGCCCTTGGCTCCTGGACAATGTCACTTCTTACACTCCTGAAAAGCTACGTTTGCAGATGGCCACTTCATGCACTCGGGAATTGTTACACACAAGGGCTGAAGTGTTCCCTTGGTGGGCTGCCAGCCGGCCCTGGCGCTGCGGGGAGCAGCAGCCGTGCCCCGACAGCCCCCCAGTTTGGGCAGGGCAGATGTGGGACCTCGGCCCCAGACTTTGCTGAAGACTTTTCCTGCTTTGCACCAGAAAAATCATGGTGTGATTTGCAAACACAGCAGAAGCAGCAGTAAGTGGCTTGCACAGAAAGAAGAGCAGTAGCCATCTCCCAAACAACTTGGAGAACTCTGCAACAGAACTTCCTTAACAACCAGTGTTTGGGCAGGGCTCGGGGCCGTACCAGACACCTGCCCTCACACTCATGGAGAAATTACATCCAACAGTCACTTCTGGCTGAATGCAAAAAGGATCAGTGGCTGCATCCCAGGGCCTACAGAGAGTCTGTGGGCAAAGCTGGCCACCAACACAACAGGGACAGAAACCACCATGACCCGCCAGCTCTGCCATCAGTCCTGGGATAAACACAAACCAGCAACCAGAGCTGGTAGGGGAGAACAAGGAGACCCACCAGGACCAACTGCTCTGGTCAGGGCAATGCAAGGGGCTGAGCTGGATAGTGTGTGGGGCTGGAGTCAAAGCCTGCCCTGGAATTTTTTCTCCACCACCTTTAAATTTCACTCCCTTGTTGACATTTTCATCTGTCTCCTCCTCTGGGCTCCCCCACCAGACAATCTGTCTGGTGCTGTTAGCCTTGCCCCCAAAGGCGCTGCCATGCCGGGTAGTAAATAAGACCTTGCTGCCTCCACACTGCCAGCATTAAATAACAAAATGAAAGACACCATGACCTTCAGAAGGTCTTTGCCTATGATTTGGGAAGCGCTGCCTGCCAAGCAGAGCCCAGCTGTGCTGCACAGCAAAGGGGCTTCCACACTCACCACAGGAGATACCATACCCCTCCAGCAAAGGGAATGTACTGTTAGAAGGTGATTTTTAGTTTTCTACCCAAGAAAGCTGATTAGCCCTTCTTTCACACTTGGACAGCTACACAGATTAGATGCCAGCCAGACATCCATATCAGCCCCACACTCATCTTCTCTTCCTTCTCTTTAATCCCCCCCTCCCTGAACACCGAGCACCCACCGCACTGCCCTCCTGCTTCCCAACCAAGCCCCTTGCAGGATTGCCTCACACGTGTAAGCGGGACAGTGCCTGTACTTACTCGCTGCCTGGATCTTCGCCTTGCGGCTCACCACCAGCCCGTAGTGGTTCTGTGCCATGCAGTCGTACTCGCCCTCATCCGAGGAGCCGTCTTCCCGCACCCTCTGGAAGCGCGAGACGTAGAGCGACCCATTGGCCAGCATGAAGGCGTTCTCACTGTCCACGATCATCGCGCCGTTCTTCCGCCAGGTGATGGTGATGGGCTGGATGCCCTCCACCTGGCAGTACAGGATCAGGGGCTGCTCCTGCACGGCTATGTCATCGCTGGGCTCCACAACAAATGCCAGCTCGGAGGAACGGACGAAATCTAAAATGAAGAGAGAAGGACAGAGTCAGCAGCGTGGCCACGAGGAGCAGCAAGAGTCAACTGCTACGGCAGCAAATGGGGGATGATGGAAATATTTTGTAGGGGCTACAGGGTACAAGTGTTGTGGAGAAATATCAAACCCTTGGGCATGCTTTGCCTCCGAAGGCTTTGCTCTCAAAACCTCTGGGTGCAATTCCCAAAGGCATAACCAGAGGCACAGTCCACCAAGGCTGCCTTTGGAGGCTCCAGTGAAGAGGATGGCCAGGCACACCCCTCCAGTGGCTTGTCAACCCCCACTTCCACTTGATAGCCCCCTGCAAATTGCCTCTTCCACAAAAAAAATTGCACAAGCACAGTGTGTCAGCCATTCCCAGCCCAGGAGCAGAAGTTTACACCAGTTCTGGAAATCCATTCCTCTCCCCACGTGCCCAGGCGGAGCGGGGCTGTGCCGTGCCCCAGACCCGTTTGCAGCACAGCCGGCGGGGGTGAAAGGGGGATCGGCAGCTCCCGATTCAGACCATATTGCCACCGGCATCTTCCCGACACTTCTCCCGCTTGGCAGAGCAGGAGGCTGTTTGCCTCTCGCACACAGCACCATGCCCTTCTGTCGCTTTGGTCTCTCTCACGGGTAACAGCCAAAGGATGGTGCTATTCAGCCCTTAATGAAGAGCAAGTTAAGCACCAAAATACAAATGCACAGTGTTCTGGCTCAGCCACACAAAAGATTTCTTGCAAAGCAATTACGCTAAACGATGTCCGCGAGAGATAAGTTACTGCAGAATTTGTAACAACAATAGGCAAACCCTCGCTTCCCATCACACAGATACATCCTAATTTACTTCTTTTGCCAACAGAACGTTTAAACGCCGTGTCTTTGGCATGTTATGCCTCACTTGGTCCAGCACACCTTTTGAGGGTATAATTTGCCCTACGGTCATTATCAGACGCTACAGAAGATGACAGAAATAGAGCTATTGCTTAAAGATGGGCCCAAAATACCCACTGTCATGAGAGACAAAAAGCAACCAAGAAACAGGAGTCCTACAGACATCTGAAGGGTGTAAATGCAGGATAGAAACAAATTCTTTTAAAGAGCAATAGGGAAAAAAATCCAGCAGAGTAAGAAAACTCCATTTTCATCCGAATATGAGAAAGCCTTTTAACAGTTCACTTGTGCATCAGCCCCTCAATGGGTGGTTTCCCAACCTGTGACACAGCTTCTCCCATCTTTCATGGGCTCAGGGGAACCAACTCCACAGCTGCTCACAGAATTAGGACTCACACAGACAATATCTCTTGGCAAACACCAACCACAGTAGAGTCTTTGTAATGCCTGTCCCTCATACAGACCCCATCAAGGACAGGATCCCCTCACACCAGTCTCAAAACCAGGGTGGAGGAAGGCAGACTGTTAATGCAGGGCAAGAATAACAGAGATGAGAAGAGGCAGTTACACTAAAGAAAGAGAAGAGGGGAAAAGTCCGTCTTTTCTGCTCTGCAAACCCAGTGAGATTTTTTTTCTTTCTTTCTGTAAATCCCCATTGCTTTCTACAGCAACTTAAATTGGATTACGGGGGATAAACATTGAGTGCAACCTGAGCCAAGGCAGATGGACGGAGCAGACAAAGGCAGCAGTGGTAGTGCAGGGCAGGCCAAAGGTACTGCCAACAAGGTATGAGTGTGTGCAGGGAATGGACAAACCCTACTTAGTGACAGACACCTAAAACACACACTTTATTAACCCATTAAGTCTTAAAATGTCAGGCTAGCTCCAGCCATCTCAGTGATCTATCGTTCACTGTGACTTCTTTTTTATGAGATAGCCTTGGGGTCCTCTCAGCAAGTCAGACTGCAGCCAGCACAAACCCATCAATTACTTTTTTTGGTGAAAATTAAGAAATTAGTTGAATGCTCTGCATTTTTCTGCAAAGTCACCAGAGTCCCAACACCACATTGGGGCCCCGTTCCCTGTGTGGGTGCTCCTGGGAATTAGGTAGGACAAGGACCCTTCTGTTCTGACACTGAACCAAGGGGAATTTCTGACTCCACAAAGATAGAAGATTTCAGGATTTAGCCAACCAGAGAATCAGAAAAAAACCCTAATGAAATAAATGCCCCATCTTCACCCTGTACTCTTAAGATAAAACAGCTTATTATTATATGTACAATAAAAGGAAGAATCAACATAATTACATGCCCTTCCCACAACTGCTGTCATTATAACAACCATCATTAAGGCCTGTGATTGGAGATAATCATGTTTACCTCCATAAACATTCAGTCTCCAGGCTGCTGGAGCTGCAGGAGTGATGACACTCCTAATCAGGACTGGTGTCCTCACACACATGCCCGAATGGGGACGGACACTGGCTGGTCCTGGGATCTCCTCAGGCTGTATTTGGGGACCAGAACTGTGCCTAGAGGTGTGACAGTGTGTAACTGGTTTGTAATCTGCAGAAGCCTTGCAGAGTCCAGAAGCACTCAAATTCCACCACAACTTATGCTTTTCTCATGGGGTGCTTGTCAGACCTTAAAGAAATCTCACTGCCTCTTTTCCTGGGGTTTCAGGTCCAGGTGACCAACCAACCAGACACATGTGGAGAAGCAAACCCACTCCATGTGGAGATTTGGGAGAAGCCAACCTCTGTCTTTCACCTGTCACAAAGGTGAGCTCTGAACACAGATCTCTGCCTTCCCAGGGTGCTCAGGATGAGAGACAAAGGCACAGAGACACTCACAGAGAGGAATCTCCATGGTGAGACAAGAAGGCTCCTGATGTTTGCTCTAGAGGTCGGATCAGACAGGCCAGGGGGAGAACACAGACAGAACAAGGAGGCAACGGGGCAAGGGGAGAGAGGGACCCAACTCAGCATAAATAACTGACTGTAGTCAGCAGTGAGGCACAGCAACAACGCTGCAAAGTTGGAAGTAAATGACACTCTGCAAGCACATGGAAACAGTAAAAGTGCAATTAATTGAGAGAGACAGTGAGGAAATCGCCAAGGCCGTGCACATTCACTCAGGGAGTCTGAAAGCCCTATCCCTCTCCAACAGCTGGCTGCGTATCCAAACCCAGATCACCCCACACAACATCCCAGGTACCTCCCAAGAGGGATTGTGAGGCTGTGGCTCACAGCCACCCCCCCTGCTCAGGGCAGAAACTGCACAGCTCTGCTCGTGGCAGCTCGAGTTTGCAGTCAGAGCAGGGGTGTCAGGCAGGCAGCTGAACAGCCGCTTGTGTCGACGCCGCAGCGCGCGAGGGAAAACCGCTTTGCTTTCTGCAGAGAGATGGAGGGAGGAAGTGTGATCAGCTCCGACATAAAGGCCACGAGAAAATTACTGGAATCCTCATTCTACAAGTCTCCTTTTGAGAAACATTTACCATCTCCCTGAGCAATACAATATGTGACTATATGTGCAAATATTTAACAAAAACTACTTCCCCTATTGATCAAGCAGACAGGCATACTCAGAGAAACCAATTAGCACTCACGCTTTTGAACCAAGAGATTTATTTAGTGCTAAAAAAAAGAACTTCAAATTAATGGGAAGCTTAAAAGACACTTTGAAGTACATTTAAAAAAAAATAAGTTTAATTATTTTTTACTTGACACTGTGATTCACATTCAAAGCTTCAAAAGAACTTGCTCGTACCCTAGCATTGTCCTTTTCCATTTGGGAAACACGATTTTGGCTTCCCCTCCTGTGCTTCAGCAGCTAATCTCACCGCTCTAATTAGCGGTGACATCCACGGCCAAGGACCTCAGTCACATCCTGGCTCATCCTCCTGGCGCCCATCCAGACCCGCAGCCAGCAGGGCCATCCCTGCCCCGGGAGCACACGGTCCCGACAGATGAAGTCCATATTATTACTGCTGCTCTAGACAGGGAACATTAATCACAGAGAGATGAAATGAGCTGCCAAGGGCCGAGTCTGAGCTCGTGGCAAGGCGAGATATTGCATAAGCAGTTGGGTCCACCCTGCTCTTCCTGGCACAGCACCATCAGGAGCACTGGTGTGGAGACCAAGGCAGCCCCAGCTCCTCCCTCATCACACCAACAGCATGACACCCACCTGCAAACTGCCTGTCAGAGCAGAAAACTGCCCCCTCCTGATTTACTCTGTTCCCAGCACAACACAGCATTTATCAGCAGCATTCCCACCACCAAGAATAACTACTGCAGTTCTGCTTCAATAAAGCCAAAAGAAGATGCCCAGGACAACAGGAATTTATAATGATTTGCAGCTGAGTATTAAGGCCAAACACCTGCGTGCAGTTTGGGCCACACCTATGAGAAATGGCTCCTGTTTTTTTCAGTAGTGGGTTGTTTTTTTATTCAAATCCTTCTGCAAATGGGAGGATATGGAAGGAAGAGATATATGGACATGAAAGATGTTCTCCAACAGATTATAACAAGGTTCAGGCTGATGAAATTGGCAGCCTAAAAATCCAGCTGGTGCGCTCTTAAATCTCCTTGAGGCTGACCCAGACCCTAAAGAGAAAAGCACTGCACTGCAGTAAAGTGCAAATTGGCTCTTAAGGGCATCCAAAAAAATTTACATTTAAAGAAGAGGAGAATAGGCTGTAACAGGCCCCACATCTTGTTGGCAGTAAAGTTTACTAGCTCAGAATTTTTTATTCCCTCTCCTTTAGGACAGGAGGTTATATAAAGCGATTTTTCCATCAGGGAGCATAAACCACATCCACTCATTAAGTGATTGCAGGAGGTCGGGGATAACACAGCCTCTCAGCCACCTGATGCACAGCCCAGAAATGTCCAGGATGTTGCCCTCAGTGGGGACACAGATTTGAGCTGAGGAAGGCAAACACAGCCCAAAGAGACAGAGAAGGGGCCCCAAATAATTTTCACATGTTTGAGACCAGACTGGGCAACTCCCAGGAGGTCGCTTGTTGAACACTGTGGAAGCTGGAAGCGTTCACAGCACAAAGAGCCTTTCCAGGACGAGCTTCAACCCCTCGTGGGCTCCCCCATCCTGATGAAGGCAGGATAAAACCTGTTGGTATAGCTGGAAAGGGCAAAGACCTTTCCTGAGCTAATTACCCACAGTAGCTCCATCCCCAGCGAGGATCCCGAGAGCATGGCAGCCAGCCGAGCGGAGGATGCGCTGCTATTTGCATTCCCCACGTGTTTCACGGCTCTGACCAGATCGCAGCCTCACCACAGAGGGCATCAGCGACACAAACACGGAGCAGGAAACAACCGTGCAGCAACGGAGAGGACAGCAAAGGCAGTGGCCAAGATGGAAACGCTGTGCCAGAGCCGGGTCCCCCCAGGCTTCAGCTCCTGAGTTGCTCTAATGCAGAACAGCTGGTTTCATTCCCTGACCCTGCAGGAAAGCACCAGGGAAGGGGCTGTCCCCACAGCCAGTCCCCTGCACAGACCTGGCAGGGAATGGTGCCCATGGATCAGAGACATGGTGGCTGGGAGGACGGCACAAGGCTGCCAAAAGAGCCACAGGCCACTTGGCATCAAGGTGCCAAACCCCACCAGCCAGCACAGCCCTGTCACCCAGCCCTTGAATTTGAGCTCGAGTCCTGCCCCCCAGGCAGGACTGGATGGCGTGAAAGAGAAGGGAAGGGAAGGCGTTTCTGGAGGAGGAGAAGTTTCTGTGCACATAAAAACCTTTGAAACTCTCAATGGTATCCAGCAAACAAAATTGTATGAAAGCAAATCCAGCTCTCTCTCCTCCCTGTCATCCCCTCTGCCTTATCACCTCCTGCACTGAGATTCAGAATGCAGGAAAGCATCACCTTGCTCCTCCCCAGGAGCCCAGCACTGCACAGAGCCCTGCTCGCTCCAAAACCAGCACCTTGAAACACGAGCTCTTCTCTCCCTTTTCACTCTCAGGTTTCAGCAGCAACGATCCTTTTGCAAAAGCATCTTCTTAACTCAGCAGAACCGCGCGCCACAACTGGCATCCCCTGACATCCCATCAGCTTCATCAACACAATCATTTGTGCAACAACAACAAAAAAAGCCAGGCAGCAAATCCTTGACTCTGCTCTGAAACTCTGGTTTTACATTACCAACGTGGAGCAGGTCTGGGTTGTTAAGTGACTGGGCTGCTCTTGAGTGGAGGGTGCGACACAACAGTGACACCCGATATGACAGCAAGGCCACATCAGTGTGCTCTCTGCTTTCCTCATACTCTCGCCTATTTCCCTCTCTCTTCTTTTAAACTGCAATTATTGACATCTTCGCCTCCTTAACCATCAGTTTTATATGCTTGCCAGTGACTCCTGAACATGTGTGAACAATTATTTTTATTTTCTTGCAAAACCAAAATGTTGGATATTCTTTTGGATAAGTGGACACGGGTAGATTTTCATGAGCCATGCTACATAATTTACTAGTTCTAAACTCTGTAAAACTAAAAGCTCCAGTAAAGTTCAAATAGGTTTGTGATTTCAAGGTAATTTTGAATGGACTATTCCTCTTCTTGCCTAATGTTATTTGGTTGATTTAAACGGGAATTCTTAAACTGCAGAAGGGGATTCCTGCATTGTTTTGTCTGACAAATAAAAGGACAATATCCAGGGTCAGAAGGCCAGGAGTGCAAAGCATGAAATACAGTGGGGAAAGGGGACAAGAAAAATAGATCTTCTGTCCCACATTTGGTGCAGGCTGCAAAAAGAAGCACATAGTCTGCTCATCCCATGGGCTTGGAGCAGCCTCCAAGGGTTTGTGAAGCAAGAGGATGGCATTCCATGGGATCACTGCTTGGCACTTCACACATTGTGACACAGGACCCTCCAGAAACAAGGAAATCCGAGAAAGAAAAGTTCAGGCAGACAGAAAAGAGAAAGACAGACTTTCTCATTTGCACATGTAAAATGAGAGCAGTTTTGCAGCTCCCTTCCAGGCAGTGCTGCTGCTGGGCTGCTCCACACTGGCCCGTGCCAGGCAGACAGCACGTGGGCCAAAACTGGGACTGAGTAGGATGGAGAGGAGCAGGAAATTGGGCTGCAATCCTGGATCTGGGACCCTCTCCTAGCTCCTAAGCAAGTGCAAGAGCTTGGTCCATACAAGGTCCAGAGCCTGACAGGTAGTGAGAAAAGGTCCAGTTAGACTAGTTTAGGATTTCAACCCCCTGTGTGAGGAGTGGCAGAGCAGATCAGGAGGAAATCAATCTGCCTTGTTTTCCTCTTTCTCAACTTGCTTTATGAACTTCCAAAGTTTAATTCTGCCACCCTGATGGTCCCAGCAGGCACTGCAGTGCCACGAGCACAGCTGGGCACACTCACGCCCATCAGCTTTGCCCCCAGCACAGGTCCCAAACATGGTACATGAGGATTCTGCTGTGAGACACCCACCACATTTCAGGGCTGCTGCTGCCTCCACCACGTGGGAAAACCACGTCCCAGGATTCTCCTGTTGAACCCCCCCGAGAGAGATGAAGCCCGAAAGTGGGCTTGAATTTCATAAAGTCTCTGAGTGTTACTGGGGAAATGATACCTGATACTCTCTATGTATATTAAGAAAAAAGACAGGGTATTACACCAATTTAGGAGAAAGCAATCCTTTTTTTTTTCTGTCTGAAAAAAAAACAAAGCCACACAGAGCAGAAATTAGTGAAAGCTTATAGCTTCAATAATTTAGAAGTTAAGCCTACTTAAATATAAATGACGATGTTTAATTCCAGGGCTGTTACTGAGCAGAGCCGGGGAGCCTCTCGTATCCTATGCCTGCCTTTGAATGCCGGGCTCAGCACTAACAGACAAAAGCTGTCCACCACCCAGAACAAAGAGCTCCAGGAAATTAAAAAAAAAAAAAAGAAAGAAAATACTGTCTCGCTGCTGAGCCCACTCCAGCGCACGCTGACCAGCAGCTCCCAGCGCCTGGTTCACAGTCGCCAGACCAGCATTTCGGGGAGTTTGAAAACCACAGGCTGGGAGCGGAGCATCGTGTCCCGCACAGCTCCGACACCGCACCCTGCTCCCGCGCAGGAGGGTTTGTTAAATTCAGCGGACCACAGAAACACGTTCCCTCGCTGTTCGCCACCTCAAGAGCAACTAAACCCACTGAAGGGAGGGAAAAAAACCCTCTGAACAGAGAAACTTTGAAAGTGCTGCTAAATGCTCCTCAGCAGGGCCAGCAAAACACACCGCAGAGTCAGGAGCCGCTGACCCGCCAAGGCACAGCATAAACAAACACACAGAGCAATTTGGACAGCAGCAGGCGATAACCTAGACACAAACTCAACTTGCTAAAGGTTTGCTATCAAACATTCACTTATTTTACTTTCCTCCCTCAAAACAAACAAACTTTTTCAACCATTCTCGTTGCACTATCCAGGAATCTCAACAGAGTAACGAGACCTGCTTCATTACATCCACTTCACAGATCATTTCTGTTTTCCGCGAGTTACACTGACTTGTCCTCCTCACCGTGGCTGCTACGGACCACGTGGCGAGATTTATGATGGGACTAGCCCACAGCCTTGTTTCCTAAACACCTCAGCAGCTAATCTCTGATAAATCTAATACACGTGGTTTTCTCTCTGATGCTGGGCTGCTTGCAGGTTTTTTAAAACAATTCATAGAATAATCATAGAGTGGTTTGGGTTGGAAGGGACTTTATTTAAAGACCATCTGGCTCCAAACCCCCTGCCATAGACAGGGACACCTTCCCCTACACCACGTTGCTCAATTCCTGCTTTTCCTTATCTTTAAGGGTGCTAAGTGAGACAAGAGCAGGATGCACATGGGTATTTTGCTGCAGAACAGCATCTTTCTCAGATTAGACCCATGCTTAAGCAGCAGCAGCAGCAGAAGGAAAATATTGCCATTTATCAGCAGGGCACGTGTAGGTGCCGGGAAAGATGCCTTTGATGTTTTACCGTCTGGTCCTTGTCCGGTGAACTGTGTTACCAGAGTGGACAGAGCATAGGAGAGCACAATATTCTTGTAGGTTTGAAGTTGCTCGCCCTCATCCCTGCAACTTGTCACCCAGCATCTCTGTCGTCGCTATCGCCTTTCCTGACGAACGCGAGGCGTCCGCCGGGTGCTGCCTCCCGTTCCCATCGCGGGGACGACCCCGGCTCTGCCCTCCGGCACGGCTGGATGCCCAGCCACGGCTGGGTGCCCCAGCAGTCACCCCATCCCTCCCCAGCGCCAGCGCTGCGGGCTCGGGCTCCACAAACACCACCGCCTCCCCCCAGAGCACCCGCACATGGGCTTTCCAACTGGAAGTGCAGCTCCGGGGGACCACTCTGGGATCTCTGCGGATGGAGGCGTTGGATGGGCTGGTGCGGGCTCCTCAGCCCCACGCCACGACCCCCGCGTGCCCTCCCGGGGCGGGGGACACCGACGGACCGCGGGGACACCCGCGGAGCTGTCCCGGGGCGCGGGGACGGGCTGAGCGCGGGCTGCCGGCGACCGCGGGCTGGCGAGGGGCACCGGCAGCGGGGATGGGGAGCAACAACGCGATCGGGGACGAGCACTGCCCCGGCCACCTCGGGGGCGGCGATGGGACGCGAAGTGCGGGAGGCAGCGCAGGACGGAGCGGCCGCGGGGCGAGAGCGGCGCCGGTGCCGGGCACGGCGGCGGGTCCCGGTGAGTGTCCGCGCCCCGGCCGAACCCGGCTCTTACCTCCGCGGCACACGAGCAGCAGCAGCCCCAGCAGGCAGGCGGGCAGCGCGGAGCCCAGCGGAGCCNGGCGGGCGGGGGGCGGGCGGGCAGCGCCTTGCGCCATCTTGCGCATTCGCCGGGCCCGGCCGGGCTGCGCCGAGAGGGGGGGACCTCGCCAGGGGCGCTCCGTGCCAGGGACCCTCACGGGGCTCCCGTCGCCGGGGCCCACTCACGGAGCTCCCCTCGCCGGTTCCACTTCACGTCACAGAGCTCCTCTTACCAGAGCCCCCTCACGGGGCTCTCCTCGCGAGGCTTCCTCGCAGTGGCACCTCACGGGGCTCCCCTCAGTAGCTGATGGCAGCAGTGCTGCTGACGGAGCTGCCCCTCACCGAAGCCCTGTCACCGCTGCTCCCTCACGGACATCCCGTCACTGGGGCAGCCCACGGGTCTCCTGCACCAAACACCCTTCATGAGTCTCCCCTCGTGTTTTCCTCAGCAGAGTCCCCTCACGTTTCTCCCCTCACAGGACGCCTCTCACCAGAGTCCTCTCACGGGTCTTCCTCATGTTTTTCCCCTCACGGGTCTCCCCCTCAAGAGTCTTCCCTCACCAGAGTCCCCTCAAATTTCTCCCCTCACAGGACCCCTTCCGTTTCTCACTTCCTGGGTCTGTCACCAGAGTGCCCTCATGTTTCTTGCCCTCAAGGATCTCCCTCACCAGAGTCCACTCACAGGACTCCTGATATTTCTCCCCTCACGGATCTCCCTCATGTTTCTCCCCTCACAAGACTCCTCTCACCAGAGTCCCCTCACGGGTATCCCTCATGTTTCTCCCCTCATATTTCTTGCCCTCAAGGGTCTCTCTCACCAGGTTCCCCTCACAGGACTCCTCGTGATTCTCCCTTCACAGGACCCCTCCCATTTCTTCCCTCCCGGGTCTCCCTTACCAGAGTGCCCTCGTGTTTCTCCCCTTGCGGATCTCTGTCATGTTTTTCCCCTCATATTTCTCCTGCTCAAGGGTCTCCCTTACCACAATCCACTCACATTTTCCCCCTCACAGGACTCCTCTCACGAGAGTTCCCTCAAAGGTCTCCCTCAAGTTTCTCCCCTCACGGGTCTCTCTCACGTTTTTCTGCTCACGTTCCTCCCCCTCAAGGGTCTCCCTCACCACAGTCCCCTCACATTTCTTCCCTCACAGGACCCCTCCCGTTTCTCCCCTCTGGCGTCTTCCTCACCAGAGTGCCCTCAAATTTCTCTCCCCACAAATCTTCGTGTTTCTCCCCTCACAGTTCTTCCCTCACAGGACCCCTCTCACCAGAGTCCCTTCACGAATCTCCCTCATGTTTTTTCCCTCATGTTTCTCCCCCTCAAGGATATCCCTCACCAGAGTCCCCTCACATTTCTCCCCTCACACCACAGTCTCCTCAAGGGTCTCCTTCATGTTTCTCCCCTCATGGGTTTCCCTCATGTTTCTTGCCCTCAAGGGTCTCCCTCACTAAAATCCCCTCACATTTCTCCCCTCATGTTTCCCCTTATGATTCTCCCCTCATGTGTCTCCCTCACCAGTTGCACCTCCTGGGGCTCCCTTCACAGCACTCCCCTCGCTGGGACACCCTCGTGGGAACGAAGAAGAGACTGATTTTAGTGCTGTCCGCAGGTGACTTGCCTAGTCCCTCGCCCACATGCCAGCCCAGCCTTCTCCTGCTCCTGCTCCCCAGGAGAGGCCCCAGCGAGGACAGACCCGTAAGGGATGAGTCTGCTCCTAAATCCTGCCACTGCAGGATAATTTATCCACCCTCCTGGCATGAAATAATAAGGGTAGCGCGTCCCTACGTGGCTCTCAGCTCCAGCACCCACACGGTATTTTGAGCCTTCCACCTGGTCCTACCCTGTCCCTTGGCCCACGTTCTCCACAAACATAACCCCTGTCATCACTATCAGCAGCAGAAGCCGTCCCTGCAAGGACAGATCAGCATCTCTTGTGGTATTTGCTTGGTGAAAAAACAACTGAGAAGAACTAAAAGTTGATCCTGATTAATTTCTTTTTTTCATACCAAAACCAGATCTTGATGGACTGGGTTATTAGACCTTGTAACCATTCCCAAAAAGCTGGTGAAAACCCCTTTATGAAGAGGAGCAGCGTTAGGCTCCCTGGATGGTGCAGCTAATGAGGAAAGAAGACGTCACTACATCTGCTCCACATTAAAGTTTCCCTCGCTCAGTGCAGGGCTGAGCTGTGCGAGGTTGCTTTGACTGGGGAAGAATTTGATCTGGCTCTGCCAGCCCCTCAGGAACATCTGAATTTCTGTGCTGTCCCTGACCTTTTGGCACCAGCCCTGCTCCTCTCTGACGCCCCAGCTCTTGCCATGGGCCCCACCAGCATTTCCATAACGCTCACAGCCACTGGGGCTTGTGGCAGCTTCCAGGACGCCGCTGTCACCGAGGAGGACTTCTGGGAATTAAAAATTCCAAGAGAAATAAAGCACCATGTGTTTTACAGGGCTGTTTTCCCCAGGAAAAATTTGGGGTGCTTTTGCTGCCATGCACACTGGCAGGACCCAGGAGCTGCTGGGGGAGGTGGGCACGTGTTTAGGGCATCACCAAGTTCAGCCCTGCATCTTGCAAATAGCACTGGTGACAGTGCTGGTGGCACATCCAAAAATCAGAAGTGCAGGCAGTCCTGCGAAACAATGAGACCTGTGTGAAAAAAATGAGATGTTTTAGGAAAAAGGCAGGTTTGGGGCTTTTGGAGCTGACTGAGAGCAGGAATTTGGAGCACTCATGTTTTTCTATGCTCTGTAACCATGAGGGCTTAGAAAAGTTGCTTTGTACTGGAGGCAGGAATTTGCTTATCAGACTGCAAGCAGAAATTGGAGCCTTTGGAAAAGCAGCAGGGTTATAGAAGTGACAGTGTCGAGCCTGAACTGAGGCTCCAAACCCTACCCTGCAGAGCGGTCACAGGGTCTGTTCCTTCGTCCTCCCTCCCACAGAGGGGCACACAGTCTGCCCATCCATCTGTCCTCCCTCTCCACAAGGTTATCCTCCTCCCAGAGAGCTGCCCTCGGAGGGCATCACTCACCCCTCACTCCTCACACAGCGAATTTCCATCAGCTCCAGTTGTGCTCCTGATTTACACCAATTAACTGCAAACTGAGGTCCCCAAGACACCATTAGTAGTTTCAGTGGATGAAGTGGGAGATTAACTTGTCTGAATTCACTCCATTTATTATTCTATGTGTAATTGTGGTTTCCCTGCCTGCAAACAGCCTGGGAGCTTTTCACTTACATGCCTACACTTGGGGTTTTAGCGTCTGTTTCGTGGTCAGTGAGCAATAGGGGGCAGGAGCCAAAATCGTGGCACTCACCTCGAGGCACTGAGCTGAGAGCTGTGCCAACAGTGGTGGGACACCAGGACCTGCCTCTGGAAGCTGTTTTCCCCAGCAGAAACTCTTCTGTGTGCCTGCTGAGGATCCGTGGAGCATCCCCGGCCACCTCGTGCTGTGCCGTTTCCTGGAGGGTTGAGCTGGGCCACACACCACACCAGGCACTTGTAACTCTCTGAATTACCTGAGACCACAAGAAACCCAAGCCCACTGTAGTGGTATTTCCAGCTGCACCCTGGCACAGCCTACCAGGGTGATAAAGGCTGGGAAGAGAAAGAAATGTAACCAGACACTTCAGTCTTCACTTCTCCCCAGTAACTGCTGTGTCTGTCCATCCCTGTCACCCCTTCCACCCCACTGTCCTCTCTTGGCAGCCTCCCACCAGCATCTCATACTGTAAACTGGGAGCTGGAAGAGAGATTTGCAGTCACCCATCACCCCCACAAAGGTCCTTCCTTGCTTGTTTGTGGGGTTACCTGCCATTAGGAGAAAGACTCACCAGAGTTACGCCATCTGACAGAGTTCCCGTTAACCACTATCAGCTAGTGCAGATTTATGACCTCTGTAATGCAGATAAAATGAGATTTTATGGCTTTGTAGTACTGGCAGCATAAAGTAATAATGGAAACTATCTACTGAAGTAGGGAATGCATCCCAGGAAGAAAGGGAGATGCATGGGAGGTTAATAACATGTCCTCAGGCACTGCCAGATATCCTCTCGCCAATGACCCTGGACAAAGCCACTGAGCATTCAGCCCAGTGTGCCATCCAAGAGAAGGCTCACCACTCATTTGCTAGATGCCTCTGCTTATCTTCCCATTAAAAAATTCCTCAGCAAGATGAAGCACAAAACTGGACAAATATTTTTTCTTTTCCTTACAGGAATCAGTTCAAAACTGAGAAATGAGGAAGGATCCAGAAATGCCTAATGAACGGAAACTCTGCCCCTGTCTGAAATTCCAGAAGATTCCCTAAGAAACCAGGCACCCACTATCATCCCACATTCCCAGCCTTCACAGTGATGAGCTCAGGCACTGAACTGGCAGGAGTGTGAATCCTGCATCCTGCTCCCAGCACTGCCCCCCAGTGAGGTACAGCCTTGCACAGCTGTAACACACTGAACTGTGAGACCCATTCCACTCTTTTTTTAAAACATTTTATTAATAACCCATTAGTTAAGGAATATAAGGACAATGTCTTCTTACACTTTAACACTAAAGAGTATTTGTGGAGTAAGAACAGTCTCTGAAGAAAGAAAGTTATAATAAAGTACAGCATGGAACCAAACACAGACACAACCTTCAAACAAGATCAAGTTCTGGTTACACATCCTTATGCACTGTGCAGGAAATTAAATGAAATTTAACTTGAAAATACAAGCAAGGGAATATAATAAAAGAAGTAGATGGTAGATTTCTGCTGGACTAAAGACCTCTTTTATAACAGAAGTATTGATTAGAAAAGACACAATGATCCCTTCAAAACATCTATTACTAATGAGATCAAAAACATGTACAGTGTTCTAGTAAAATGGTTGTTTTCTTACACAGTGTGTTTCATGGGCTGATCTCAGGATTGTTAACTAGTAGTGTAAAAAAATTCTCAAACCCTAAATTATAAGTTATCTCATTTGAACTATTTAAACCAGAACTTTGCTGTCTGTTAAGTAAGAAATCAAGTCAATGAAAAGCTGAGAGAGGTTTTTACCTGTCGTGTTTTTCATGTAACAGGGAATGAAAAGAAATAAAAGGAGGAGAATTGTGACTCTCACAGCAGCACGGGGAATATACAAGTTGTGTAGCCAAACAGTAACATTAATACTACAAAATTATGCCAGTGAGACAAACCTGACATTTTAACAACATAAAACAATATACATCAGCAAAAAAGTTGAACAGCAATAATCCTTAGTGTTACTGAAAGGAAGAAAAAGCAGAAAGGAGCCTGGTGTGCAGGAACAAATCTTAAGCATGATCAGTAACTAAAGGTATCAACAGTTTGGGGATCTGTGAGAAATCTCCAAGAAAGCTACTTATCTCATGATAAAAAAATATATGCACTGGTTGTTTCAGCTTTACACATCAAATGTGTTTTATGTGTCTTCACTGACTCATTTCTAGCTGAGGCTGAAAGGTCCACATGTTCAGGGCAGGAGGGACCTGGGGCACAGCTGAGCTGGACAAGGACACCCAGCACGCTGTGTGGACAAGTGTTCATTCAGGGCTGCTGTCAGTGGTGATCTCATGGCTCTGAGGGAACTACCTGCATTTCTGCAGCTGAGGCCTGGTGTACGAGCCCACCACCACCACCACCACAGTTCATGGACATCCAAGTGCTGCCAGTCTCACATCCTGGTACAATGTGGTGAGGTGTAACAAGACCAGAACGAGTCTCAGCCTGAGGAGACAAAGTATTTTTGGGATGTGTAAACAAAATTATTTGTGCTGTCCTGCATCTCCCCCAGAGCTCCTGGGGCATGTAACCACTGTGGTGGTTTGGTGGTTGGCCCGAGGTTCTCCAGGGGATGGTGCCACTGAGGCCCACCTGCAGAATGTCCCCCCACCCTCTGCAGCGAGTGCCTAACACTGCCCAGCTCGAGGGTCTGCACCTCTGCGACTGCATCTGCTCCCACAGACCTGTGAACTGCCCTTATTGCCTGCAATAACCCTCCACTGCCTTACCTGTAACCCTGCTAAGTCCTGAGTTTCACAGTCTTGTGGCAGTGGGTTCTGGAGGTTATTTATGCACCTCCTCTGCAAGTTATGTTTCCTTGCCTTTCTGGATCCTGGGGCTGGCAGCATGCACACACCAACTCCTGCCTTGCCTGCTCGCTGGCACTGATTTGCAGTCTCTGTCCCACAGCATTCCAGAGTTACAGCTCTGCAGAGAATGGAACAGAATTTCTGAGACCCCTCAAGACACCCAGCAGCAGCTGGAGCAGCAGAGCAAGCACAGTGACTGGAAACACAGCCAGTTACCAGAACAATGTGTCATGCTGGGAGGAGAGGCTGCAAGGTGGGGAGAGGTGGAAGCTCCAATATCCTTCCCAGCAGGGCACATGAATGCTTGGAGGTTCTCCTCTGATTGCAAGGGCATGGGCTGTTCCAGCTCAGCTCCACACATGGGGCACACTGACATTCTTCTTCACAACACCTGCAGGGACAGGGTGCTGGTGGAGTAAGGTTCTCCTTGCTGCAAGCAGTGGTACCTCTGTCCAGATTTCACCACAAAAAACAACATCTGAAGTCTTTCACAGGATCTCAGGCTGGCACACAGCTCCTACATATACCTTTGGGGGCATTTCAGTAGGAAAAGAGGGAGATGGGCATACTTTCCTTCATTTTTAAACAAATGGCCAGATCTCTGAATCTTCCAGGAAGGCAAAGCATTTACCAAACACCCATGAACAGAATTACTGATCCTTGTTACCTCTGCAGAGCTGGTCCAATCTGTGGTGTTTGCAGTCAAACTCTACAAGCCTGGAGCAGGGCTGAAGAAAAGGCAGAGAAAAGTCCACCCCCAGCAGGGCCAGGCTGAGAGCCATGTCAGCAGTAAGCAAATAGCATCAGCAGGAAGAGTCACTGGATGATTTTCAAACCAGACTGAGTGGTATGAGACCAAAGATTTGATTTTCATTTTAAAGCTCTGGTGGTGTTCTGCTGTTCAGAAAAATCCACCCAAAAGCACTTTGGCCAGGACTCTCAGAAGTGACTGGAAAATTTCACTTGTTCATCCAAAGCCTTCAGCAAGTCGCTGCTTACATAAGGCCAAGTGCTGCTCTCTGGAAATCAAAACCATCTGAGATGTCTCCTCTTGGGCATGCAAAAAGAAAGAAATAGATGTCCCCAAGACACAAGTTATTTTTGCAACTGCTGGTTCTTCTTTCTCTTCATTAGTACAACCTTTTTAATGAAAGATGGATTGACATCCTGCCAGCTGGAGCAGTCTCCTTTGGCAGATCCTGCAAACACAGTCCTACAGAGAGACACAACCCAACTCTCAGGCTTTAGAGAAGGTCTTAAAGAAACAAAGCAAGAGAGACATCAGATCTGCAGCACTCTGCATAAAAGAGTCAACAACCAGTGCAAACATATTCTTTAGAAAAAGGCAGTATAAGAATAAGTTAAAACCTATAATGGACTATAACAAAAGAGTAGGTCTACTGCTTTTTTTTTTCTCCAACAGACATGAGGTAGTTGTGTTGTTAGGGAGGAAAAAATAAAGAAAGAGAGAAGTAGTAAAAATGCTACTCTATACCACACACTATTCCACTTTATAAAATTAAATAATATAAAGATGTTCCAAGGAAATAAAAATACATGTTGTACATTAAAAGAACAGATGTGTACCTAAAATATTAGGTACAAGAACCTACATAAAACAAAGTCCAGGCTGGTGAAACTGCCCAGACGCTGCAGAAGGTTCTATATAGTACAAGTTGTTAGAGGCACTCGTAGAGTGTGTAATAAAAGGCCACTACCTCAGCCTGCTAGTGGTGGTTACAGAGAGCTTGGTAATCCTTCTACCCACGGGAGGGCAGGAAAGGCTGGGGCTGCAGCTCACTGCGTTGGTTTCATCGCTTCCACCCCCTCCTGGCACTCCTGTGACGGGATCGGGATCCATCCCCACAGCTCTGCCAAGGCGCTCACGGTAAGAGGCAGTGGAGGAGGATCACTCAGCGTTCTCTGCCACTTCCCAGCATTACACCACGTCTTGCCAGTCGCCTCGAGGGCTCCAGGGAAGTGCCAGCCCCAGTCTGCCACAGAAGGGCTCTGCTCCATCGTGGTTCTGCGTCGCACGTCGGCAGATGGCTCCGGCCTGCTCCCACCAACACCCAGTTCCTCCTCAGCCGCAGCGGGAGGAAGGTGGGCCCTGCCCAGGGTGGGTGCTGGTTCCCTGCACAGCTGAGGGTCCGAGCCCACCCTGGGGAGGTGCTGTGCCCGCTCAGGGCTCCGTGAGCTGAGGGCCAGCAGCACCTCACAGTGACAGCCCCCATGGCACTCCAGCTCTCTATGATCAGCACCAGCCCAGCTCACTCCTTGTGGCTGTGGACACGTGCCATGTTCTCAGATGCTGAGGATGGGCTGGTCAAACCAGAGTTACTCCAGAGTGGGGCCTCCTCCGGGGCCGTGGAGAGCAACTGGCCCTTGACTGGCTGCACTTCCCCCTCATCTTCCGGGATGGAATCCGAGTCTCCACTCCCCACAGACTCCAGGCTCTCCCCACGCCGGTGGAAGCCATTGGTGAGGCCACAGATGCAAATGGCCTCTGCTGTGTTAGTCTTTGTGTCAGCCTGGGCCTGAGCCCCCGAGTCCCCTGTGCAGTCCACCAACACTTGGGCAGTGTCCTGTTGGGGGCTGGGAGAGCCGGGAATAGCCAGCTCTGCCGAGGGGAACTCTTCGGGCTCCTGCTCCTCCACTTCTGTCTCTTCACTCCCCAGGGTGTGCAGCTGGGAGTCGTAGTCTCTGTCAGAGGCTGAAAAATCAGAATGGACAATGACCTCTGCTTCCACCTGGTGGAGGTTGGCTGGTGGGTGGCTTTTCTTTGCTTCATTCTGTTATCAAGCAGGAGGAAAATAAAAAATAAACAAGGTAAAGTAAGTGAAATTCTGATAATTGAGGCTGTGACCCGACCAAGCACTGGAATGTATTTCTTTTTAATCCCACAGAGTGCAATGGGGTGTACACATGCCTCTATTAAACATTACCTTGATATGTTTCTCAGAGCTGAAGTCTTAAGAAGCATCTCAAATCACCTCAGGATCATTATCCCTATTTTATTTTTGAGAAAGCAAGTCTCAAGGGAGCAAAGTGATTTACCCACAGCTTCTTGGCAGGCTGGAGCAACCATTCCTCCAAGCCTGTGTAAAAGACCACAATTGTCAAATTCCCCAGCCTGTTTCCATATTAAGGGCTAGATTTCTAAAGGCTGAGTGGGCAGCACTCTAGAAAATGGGCTTCTGAGAGAGGTACCCAGGCTGCCTTCAATTTCCTGCTTTAATTTTGGCTACATATCACAAAGTGTGTCTTCCTTAGAGCCTGGTCACAGCCTGCAAAACTCTGTAAACTCAGGCACTTGAATTGAGGAAGAAAACAGTAAGTTCTGCTCTGCAGTGTTTAAGCAGAGCTCAAGCTACAGATCTCCACAAATCTGGCTGACAAGCAGGTCATTCCACGAGATTATCACTCAATAATTTAACAGACAAATTATTGTGGAAGCTCCCAAAGAGCTCTCCAGGCAATAAACGCTCAGATTCTGGGCTGAGTGTGATGTAGCAGCAAGAAGACAATTCAGAGTGTGGAAGTGATACCCACGTGCAATTTGCTCTTTCTGTTGAAGCCAACTTTGAGCATCATTTACATATTTTAACACTTTTCTACTTTTGTTGACAAACTCTGCTGGGTAAGCTGTGCTGTAAACGGTGCCCTGTAATTCGGCTGTAAAACATTGTCTTAACTCTATCCACGATGTTAATTACATCCTGTGTATACCTGATTTTCACACCACTGTCTAGGAAGGAAACATAGGTGGGTTACTTAGAAATATTTGCAGGGGGTGGAGGATGAATTTTTTTTAAACAATAACCAAAGAAACCCTCTGGTACAGGGTCAGCCTGAGCAGGTGCCAGCTTGCTTTGCTGAGACTGGCACAGACATCCCTAACCTTGTACAAACTGTCCCAAACACAGGAGTGCATTTTTATTCCAATGAAAAAATACCAGAAACAGGATTTCCTCCAAGTCTGTGCACCCACATAAAGAACACAAGTGCAGTGGAAATTGCTCTGCCCTATCTGGAGAAGGGAGTTTAAATCAACCCTTGATCTTTGACTCCTTTTACAGCCAAAAATGCAATCCCCCGTCAGGCTGTAGATCTTAATGACTGTGCTGAGCACTGCAGCTCCTGACTCATTCAGCGGGCTGATTGCTGCCTGGCCACAGCAAACACTCCAAGCAGACTGCTGGTGCCTGGATGCAGGTCCTGAGAGAGTAGGAATGCCACAGCCCTGCTGACAACTGAGCTGCTGACCCCACTCGACCACCACCAGCAGAACAAGCCCACAAAAAGGGGCTGCAAAAAGGAGAAAGGGAGATGGTGAACATGAATGGAAAAACCACATCAGAATACATAATAATTCAAATACCCACCATCACAGCATCATAAACCAGAGCTTGTAACAGAAGCTTCTGTCCTGCACTGGAAGGGAGCTTCAGGGACCCGTTCACAGCAGGCAGGGGCTCTTTGGTGATGGCGTCCCCATATCTGGCAATGCTGTTTGTCCAGGGCTGGTTGGCTGATTTATTCCATGAAGACTGCAGGAGAAAAGTGGGAGGAGAAAAGATCCAAGGATCACACACAGATTCTTATCCTCTTACAACTGAAGAGAAGAGTAGCTTGAAAAAGGAAAGTGTAAGTTGGTAAAATACTGTAAATGTGGGGGACACTTCTGATGGCATCAAAATGAAAATGCTCTGCAATGGACTTGCACAGTCGCTGCCTTAGAACTGCCTTTATTGCTGTCACCTGGGCTGATGCAGAGCACGGGGAGGAAAGATGCCAGGTGGTTCACAACTGGTTGCATAGCAGGGCTTTCCACTGATTCTTAAACTGTGAGGCCAACAGGTATATCATGGCACAGACATCATTCAGAGGCCCACTGAAAGCTCTCTGCAAGGCTGCAAACAGTCCAGAGCAGAACAAGCCAGGAAGGGACAAGAAAATCCGGAGCTGAACAATCATAGTATTTACTTTGGTACCAGTGATGCTCCAAAGCCCAGAGAAGGACCCTCACCTGTGGGCACTGGCCCATGTGCTCCAATAAGAGCTGGAGACAGTGGTTCACTGCTCCCTCTGCAGCACAGAGTTCCTGCTCCAGACCAGGGCTGGGGTAAACACTCTGCCATTACCCATCAGCACAGAGGCACAAAACTGAGGGCCTTATTTCGCTTAATTTTTTTTTTGCTACAGACCACCAAGCAATTCTTAGCTCAGCTTTAAGTCCCCTGGGCAAGCAGTGTTACCTTGTTTGTAGATCTAATTAAATTATATGGGCTGAAGGCAATTTGTTCTGGGTTCTCTCAGCTTCCCCTTGCAATAAACTGTTGAATGCACACCTCTGTGTATGGGAAATGTGTGTCTTTAAGAGCTGAAGTTATTTAACAGCTCAGACTATTAGTTCACAGGCAGAACAGTATTTTCTTTCCAGGTTTTGATTTTATTGGGCTGTCCTGCATGTACCTGAGCTCTGCCTTGCTACTACTCACATACACACACAAACAAACACACACACACACACACACACACACTCAGATTTAAGGACTACACAGACCTGATATCTCTGGGCTTGTTCCACAAATGTTACACATTGCCTGGACAGGAGAGAGGTTGATGCAGGGATGAGGAGGAGAAAATCCTGACCTGACAGCAGCGAGTGTGCACATGCACATGGAGTATTGGTGGTGTGAGCACGAATGGCTGTGCAGGGTGAAGGTGTACAGCACATCTGCTCAAACCCAGTGACCACCTCCTGTCAGCAGGAGAGGCCCAAGTTCCTGCTCTGCACATGTGGCTGCTCCTCAGGCCAAACCTATTCCCTCAACCGCCAGTGTAGTGCAAGTCCAGCCGAGACAGCAAGGAGATTTCTGACATCAGCCTGACCTTGTGTGAGTCATTTGACCTCCTTGTGCCTCGGTCCATCTGGCTGGAAATTAGGTAGAAATACATGACCAGATGTTGTATGTGAGCCAGGCATTCCTAAGTCAGCTATTTAGCAAGAAGCAAATGCTCCCTCGTGCTGCCGGGCTGGCAGAAGGACACCAAGGTGCTCTGTGTGCACCAAGGGCAGCTGGAGCTACTTCGAGCCCTCTGTCCACCTCACCCAGGCACACAAGGGGCTCAACACCTGGGGGGAGGTAGAGCAGCGTTACATCCCAGCATCACTCCCCAGGCACAGGAGCTTTGCTGCTGCCTCAGGATCTGATTTTTAGTAAACAAGGCCTCACTGATATGCCAGCACCCTGCAGAACAGGGGCAGCTGAGCCCAGCGCTGTGGCCATCAAGCATTTGCTAATTTAGACGTGGATGCTGCAGCAGTGCCTTTGCCCTTTCTCTCTCTGCAATCCTCAACAATATATTCTGAGCCAAAAGCATTCCCTAATTGCTCTCTTTCTAAGTGGACAATCATTAAACTACCCTTTAATAGCGAGAAATCAACCAAGCGATCACAGAGAGCTCACAATAAGGAATATCTCCACATGCGAGTGCTCAAGGAGCGTGTTCAATTTGCTTCTGCTGCCATCTGAAAGGCTTTCTGCAGCTCCATCCTTGACTGATGGCTTCTGTGCCTCTTCCAAGGAACATACGTTACTGAGCAAATACTGCCTGGAAATCTCCGCGCTGAACCCACACAAATCTGCACACATGCACCAAATGTGTGTCCTGTTAGAGATGCTTCCATGCATATTTGCCATCACAGAGATCTGAGCATCATCCCAGACACACACACAGAGCAAACTCGAAAACCTTCTTGCAGGCATCTTGTGAATACCAAAAAACGTGGAAAGAAACAGGCAGCTCTGCTGCAATCCCCCATGGACCATCTGTTAGCGGAAATGTCAATCTGCCATGTTTACATAGGTTTTGATGACTCTGGGAACAGCCTGTTCAGCTCTGGCTGAAATTGGCTGCAACGAAGAACAAACTTGTTTTGTACCAGTTTGCAACTTTCAACAAACAGAAAAAACCATCAGCCACACAACATGGCCTGTGTCCCACATGTTGTTCGAGCACATTATGTTTGAGAGCGGAAAAAAAAGGCAAAAAGCAAATCCCTTTTGAGGCTCAGTCTCTAAAGTTGGGCAGTGGCAATTAACTGTAGGTCTGTTTTCATCACAGACCTGAAGAAATCTTGTGTGTCTGAAAGCTTCACTGCTTTTTTAAGGAACAGGTTTTGGTGTAATAAATAACATTTTTTGTGTAATGAATGATACTATTTCTTTAATTGAGGGGGGCTAGTGAGTGGCTGATAGAAGGAAATGTTCTCTTGGTTTTTACAACAGAGTAACAAAGTCAAGGAGCAAGGAGTGTCAGTCTAACACTAATTTAAAGAGGGAAAAATCCCTTTGTCAGTTCACTGCAAACACAAGAATGAAAACTAATAAAAACATCTTCCAATAAAAGGCATTTCCATTACAGCTAAATCCTTATCAAAGCAAACAAGCCTTTTCATTTTAGCCTTTTATAGAAACTCCGCTAAAAATGTGCCCAGATCGTGTTACCTTCTCAGTGACAAGTCATGATTTCATGCAAATATATGAGCTGAGAATGAACACACAGGGAAAGTTCAACTTGAAACCTTCCCTGTTTTATGAGGATGGTTATTTAAAGTGGCTTGTAGTCCTGTGCAAAGCAGGGCTGGGGACATTTCAGATGTGCCTAGCTCCTAAGGGTGTCACAGCAGAGAGGAAGGATTCATTGCTGAGCAGCTGTGGGGGTGGGAATGCTCCGTGTCACGCAAACATCCCAACATCCCTGCCCACAGCTGGGATGCAGCACAGCACAGACCTCTTCCCCAGCAGATAAAGGGGAGGCTCTGCTCGCTGTCACCAGGATCACAGCTCTCATCTGAGGCTTCTCAGAAAACACTGGCACTTCTTTTCCACTCACAAAAATTTCAACATGAAGATGATAAACAACCCGGGTAGCTCCAAGTCCCCTGATGTGTTACAGTTTCTGCTCTCCGAGTCATAGGGATGCTTCATGGGAAACACAGTCCTGTGGGAAGGAGCCCACAGGGAAGGAGCAGGGCAGAAAGCAAGGAAGGTTCCAGCTCGCAACAAGCACAGCAGCAAACCCTTCCAAGCCAAAATGCTTGGGTTTGGCTTCATTCAACGAAAAGCTGAAGTCTCCCATGGAAAGCAGATGCTTTTTAACACTCTCCCCCACCCTCTAAATTGCTTGGCCCACAAGCAGCAGTGACAGAGATGTCTGGAGCAGAGCCATTTTATCATCCTCAGTCCATCTGTCAGGGGAGACAGAGCTGCATCCCTACAGCCGGTGCCCCACGGTGTCAGTTCTAGCGGGACACTGAGGCATCAGCGTGGGGGTCACTTGCAAGGGGAAGGGAGTAAGAGAGGAAAATCACTTGTTAGTGTATTTACAAATCCTTGTGTGTGACCACTGGGAAACATACAGAAATGAAAGAAAATGGGCCACTAAATGGCTGTGTTCTTCTGCCTAGTGGAGCTGCAGCATCCAGAGGGGCCCCTTGCTGTCCTGCATGCAGGGATGGGGGGCCAGGAGGCTCCTCTGGGACTGTCCCACCCCCACACTTGCACCATCTGCACCCCCAGCATTATGTGTAACAGCTCAAGAGGAATCATGGCCCTAAGTTTGTGATCTTGACTTAAAAACAACCAAGGGGACACCTCAAAACCCTTTACTGCAGTTCCTTGCAGAAGTCAGTTCCAATCTCAGTTTTTAGAGACTTCCTGCCCTCGCCCTCCCACCTGCAAAGTGACATTCACTCACTTCTGACTCCTTATGGAATGGAGACAGTCCCTTCCTTATCTCTGTACACCTCCTAGAGCCCCCAGTCTCCCCTGGAACCCTGGGCTGCCACACGAATAAAAATGAGAAGGAATAATCCATGGAATGCCAAGTGAAAACCAGGATGTGAACAGCCTGCAGGCACAGAGCAGCAATGACTGCCAGTGGCAAGTGCCATCCAGACAACACAAAGCCAAGTTTTGGGATCATAATCTGAGAACAGAGAGACAAGCAGGCAACTGGAGGTCCCAGCTACACAAACCTGCCCAGCAGTGGCAGCAGAGTCTGTCCCAGCCAACATCCTGAGCTCTGCACTGACATGATACACTGTTGTTTAAAGGGATCCTTGAGACATTTCTTACTCCCTCTCTTTTTTTGACTGTGACTGCAAGTCACATTATCCAATGCACAACACCCTGGGGAGCCTCCCCTTGCCAGGCTGGACCAGGAATTTCCTTCCACAAGGATTTTCTTTCTTGTGGCTCTATCACATTCCTTGCCATGGGTTTTCACAGCCCCAGCCACACACAGCATGAGAGAAGAAAGGAGAAGGCAACAGAGGCAGCTGGTCACTGCACTGTGTAAAGCTCCCACAACAGGCTGTTCCAGGCAGGGTCCCTGGGGGCTTCCAGCTTCAGTGGCTGCTGGAGGGGACTATTTGCAGCACACAAGGCAACCCAAGGAACCCACACCCACTCCAGGGTCTTGACTAGTGGCACTCTGTGTATGAGCAGGGAGACGCACACGCTCACAACCGATCCTGACTTGATTTACCTCTGCTGTGGGCACCAGGCAGGTGTGCACCAGCCTGGCCAAGAGCATGAGACCTGCCCAACTCCTTGACCAGCCAGCCAGGGAACATCACATCCCCATCCACACATGGGGCCGCTTGGCAACTGCGGCATGAATGTGTTTCTGAGTCTCCTCCCCCTTGATTATACATGTCAGAGTATGGGGAGGATGCAAGCTGCTCAGGTGGCATTTCCAGCAGGAACCGGGCGTGGAGGGAGCAGGGTCTCCTGCGTGGGAGCACATCTCCTTCCAGTGCCCACTCCCAGCAACAACAGCCTGTTGCTCTGGGCCACCCCTCGGTCTCCTCCACCTGCCAGGTCACCCTCCCAGTCAGCACTGGTGACAACGCTGCTCTCTGGGTGGCTGCACCTGCAGCTGCTGCCCAGTGACCTCTGCTTGCCTATCCACATCCATTACCAAAAAATAAATCCTCAGTGGATTAAACACTCAGTAGCCTTTTCCCATCCAATTAGGAAGGCAGAGATCCTGCAGCCAGAACTGTCCTTGTCCTCGAAGCTCTTGTCTCTGACCATAACTCCCCTGCTGGTCACTGCCAGCCTCTGAGGGCACTCAGGCTGAGCACTGGGCAGCCAGGCCTTGGCACTGTCCTCCCCAGCCCCTGCTCTACACACATTCACACCTTGGTGTAACCCCCTGCAGACAGGATTACTGCTTTGGAAGAGATCTGGACATGCTGCCCCCAGAAAGGCCTCACAAAGAAGGGAACTTCCCCCCACCCCGACCTGTTCTCAAGGGTAAATCCCCATCCCTCAAAACATTTGTTCCTTATTTAACAGAAAGAGCTGTAGGAAATTCCTCACACTCTTCGGCTTGGGTCCAGACTCATTCCACCCAAATCCCTGGATGTGGCTTGGCTGCAAACAAACAGCCTCTCCCTCAGCTTAGGGACACAGCATGAGGGGACGGCCACGGGCACGGCTGCAGCTCCTGGGACACTAAAGCCAGCAGGAGGCTGTGAGGCTCCAGCAGATCATACCTGCACTGCCTCTAGCCAGCACAGCGCCCGTGGTCAGCCAGGCACCTGAACTCACCTCCCTGCAGTGACACACGAGGAACGTTGGTGCAAACCTGAAATCCCACGTGCTCACAATGCATTTGTTTTACTGAACCTCCTAATTACTTTACATACTCTCCCAGGGCTACAAAGAGAGACATAAACAGATTAACTAAATTAGGCCAATTAAAGGTTCCCTAATGGAATTAAATGTTTCAGGCAAGCTTGAAAGAGGAAATGGGCAGGGAGGAATGAAAGACAATGCAACATCAGGCAAACCAAGCAGGGCTGGAAAAACTACTTCAAAAAATAAGGTTCACCAAAAAAACAGAGTTTCATCTCTTGGTTATCTTCGAGGGTATTCCACTATTTATGGACAGAGCTCCTTCTACTCCAAGCAAAAGGCTGAGTGTCTGCTCTAGACATCACATTTCCTCACACCATCCACATGCCACAACAACAGAGAAAGTGCAGCTTTTGCAGCACCAAGTTTGGCAGCAGCTTCTCAGAATGAAGGATCACTGTCCCAGGAGATGAAAGGCAGTGGTAGATGGCATGTGGATCCCAAGTTAGATCTGAGAGCCAAGGCTGAGGCACTCAGTTTCACAGAGAGGGAAATGCATGGCTGCCCAGCACCAGCCTGCAGCCAGGACTGTTGGAACTCCGCAGAGCCAGGACAGGATCCCACCCTGGCTTCCCAGCAGCCACACACCAAACAAAGGCTCTTGCCAAGGGTGGGAGCCCACTCACCATGTGCATGTGTCCTTACCTTCCTCTTCCCATGGGCAATGTCCTCGGGGAGGCTCGTGTGGATGAGGCTGTGCACTTCTGTCAGCTCTGTGATGTCCCCCAAGGGCATGGGCGCATCCTCCGGGAGTGGTGACATGAGGGACTCCAGCTCGTGTGAGTCCAGGGTGGCACTGGGAGCTGCCATCCCCTGCCTGCTCCGGTGGTAGTACGTGTGGTTGCCAGCAGCCTGGGGATCCAGGCCTGGCAGGGCCTCCCTGGGGGAAAACAAGCAAGAGTTGACATTTCAGCTGGTCCCTGTGGAAGTGACCAGGCACAAGCCCTGCCCTGCCCCTCCGAAGGACAGGGATCCTCTATCCACATCCCACTGTAACAGCTTTCGCTGCAGTGGCACCTCCACCACCTTCACTAATCCCAAAGCTCAGACAAATCCCAGTGAGGGATGCAAAGCTCTCCCTGCAGACCCTAAGACCATCAGACACCACCAGGCCCAGCACTGGAGCAGGCCACTCACTAGCCCTGGCCCATGGGGAGCTGTGTCACTCCTGTCACCTCTGCTTTACAGATGAGAGATGCAACAGGACAGGAAAGTTCAGTGGCCACATTAGGAAAAGACTTCAGAATCTGCTTATCTAGTCCTGAGATCTGCTGTGAGCTCAAAGCTCTTCTCAGCAACTGAGCCTTTTTCTGCTCATGGTCTTTACAAATGCTTGTGGCTCGATTCAGACCCCTGGGATAGCAGGGGGCTTTGGGCTGCATCCAATCCTCCTTAAACCAGCCTGTCACTCACTGGGAAGTCTTTCATTATTTTCCCAGCTGGAAGTTAACAAACCATTTCCAAACATCCTCAGAGCTGTCCAACCTCAGAAGCAAAATACTGCCCACATTAACAGACACAGGTAGTAATCTGGTTCTTCCATTTTCCTGGGATTTTTTCTAAAAAAAACCCTTTTAGCCTAAGAATACAAATCGAAAAGAAAGTACTGAGAAAATAAATCAATAAAAAGATTATACTAAATATGCTCCTTATCTAGCCAGCAGTGCCAAGATTCAAGCTGTGCATTAACTGTGTCCTACACCACACCCAGGCAGCCCCAGACAGGGGATGCAGCTCACAGTGTCTTGGTCTGCTCCTTTACCTGCTGCACAGGGGAGGGGACACCCACCTGTGCTTGCTGTTTCGGAAGCTGGCACACATGCAGAAGAGGATGCAGAGCAGCCCCAGGCAGACTCCCACGATGATCCCCGTGACAGAGTGGATATCCAGAACATCTAGGAGGGGAGGGAAGGATGGATACACTATTTCGGCTGCTAGCAGGAAGAAGGCACAAAGTGTCTCCTGTTCAGAGAAGCACCAGCTGTACTAAACCCAAAGGTGATGCCTTTAAAAGTCCCTTCCAACCCAAACTATTCCACAGTTCTGTGATTCTACACACAAAAAGGAGGAAGATCCCTTGGCAGTGACAATTTAGAGCAGCTTAAGGCAAACTGGCATCTACACACATTAATTAATCTCACACTACAGAAAGGTTGCACAGGCCCTTCCAGAGAACTGGGATGGAGAAGAGAGAGGCAGTTTGGCTGTGGGATGCGCCCTAGAGCTGCACATCCAAGGGCTGTGCTGTATCCTCTGCTCTGGCCCACACAGATTTGTCTCTCACATACTACATAGTGACATCAGGCAATGGCTTGGCAATCAGAATCTCACTGCTGACGATCATGGTCTTCAGCAACACAGCTCTCCTCCTGCCCTGGGACACGGGGGGAATTCATACCAGACAACTTCTCCCGGAGGGTGTGCACATCCTTAACGTTGGAATAGGGACCAGAGCCCACAACTGTCTTTGCTCCCATCTTGAAGAAGTATCTTGTATCACTTTCCAGGCCATGCACTTCAGTGCTGAAGATATTTCCTGACCAAAAGCAAGTCAAAAGAAATTTAAAATGTGCTATTTCAAGAGCATTCAGAGGCTGCAGCAAAGCAGCAACAGAATTCTGCTGGACTTCCAGAAGTGAGGGATTTTGTGACATGAGCTCCAAGAGGATTTCATACACCTCTTCAGTATTAATGAACTTGCTGCTTACAGAGCTGATGGTACAGACTGCACATGGTGCTGCTGGCACACATTTCTCTAGCAATTACTGGCTGCCAGCCTGTATGTGTGGGATGTTTCCTGGATGATAATGGCTATTTCAGCCCTAGACATGTATGATTTCATGTCTCTCATCAGTTGTGCCCCTGCACTCTCTGCTGTGACCAGGAGCAAGGCCCAGCATATGCTCCAGGAAAGCTGGCACCAGGAGCTCTTGGATATCTGTCTGCTTAAAGTGAGGCAGAAATCAGGGCAGCAGGACTGAGCAACGAGGGCTGCAGAGGCAGGGAAGGAAGACTGGTGGGGTATTACAGGGCAGCAGGACTGAACAATGAGGGCTGCAGAGGCAGGGAAGGAGGACTGGTAGGGTATTCCAGTACCTGGAGGAGGCTCACCTTCTCGTGTCAGCAAGGTCCACATGTCATCGGGCTGTGTGTTGTTGGCATTGTACAGGATGAGATACTCCACAATGATGCCATTGGGCTCCACAGGTGGGCACCAGTGCACCTGCACAGCATAGGGGTTGAGCGGGTGCAGCCGCAGGTCAGATGGAGGAGTGGAGGGACCTGGCAGAGACACAAACACTCACCTCAAGCAGCAGAACTCTCAGCATGTGCTCAGGGACATCAGGGCTTAGAGGTGACCAGAGAAGAGCAACAAGGCTGGTGAAGGGACTGGAGCACAGGTCCTATGGGGAGAGGCTGAGGGAGCTGGGGGTGTTTGTGCTGGAGAAGAGGAGGCTCAGAGGTGACCTCAGCACTGTCTAGAACTACCTGAAGGGAAGTTCTAGCCAGGTGGGGGTTGGTCTCTTCTCCCAGGCACTCAGCAATAGGACAAGGGGGCACGGGCTCAAGCTCTGCCAGGGGAAATTGAAGTTGGAGAGCAGAAAAAAATTCTTTGCAGAGAGAGTGCTCAGGCATTGGAATGGGCTGCCCAGAGAGGGGGTGGATTTCCCATCCCTGGAGGTTTTTAAGGTGAGCTTGGCCGTGGCACTGAGTGCCATGATCTGGTAAAGGGACTGGAGTTGGACCAAGGGTTGGACTTGACGATCTTGGAGGTCTTTTCCAACCCAATCCATTCTATGATTCTATATCACACCTCCCAGGGTACATCAGGAGGGAGCAGACAGAGATGCAGGAGCACCAGGAGTCAGTGCCGTGGGTACTCACGGTCGGGCAGGGTGAAGCGCTCCACGACGCTGCCGAAGGGCCCGTCGATGCCGACGCCGTTGGACTGCACGGCAAACTCATACCTGGTGTAGGGCTTCAGCCCACTGATGAGAATGTCTTCATCCGAGCTGGGGAGAGAGCACACAGCACAGGGCCATGAGCACCTGATGGTTCTCCCATGCCACCTCGACACCTGACCAGGAATGCTCTAAGAGATTATCCTAACACTCACAGTATTTGATTTTCCACCTAAACCTTCATCTCTTGTAGCCATGGGAGTGCAAGAGCACTCAGATCCCAGGTACAGAGCAAAGCAGTTCCCACTGTCCAGGACCATTTCTGATGTACTTGTAGGGAAAAGCTTGAAAACAGCCAGGTTAGAGGCTGAAAATCTGCACAGGAATCCAGATGTAAAATACATCCTCAAATCATTGTAACTGCTTGAACTCTAGGAATTTATAGACCAAACTTGTGGAGACCATTTCACAAATCATGAATGCTTTGAGACTGGCCATAATTGCACCTAGCTATGTTGTTAACAGAGACACACAAATGTGTAAGGTCCAAACAGAGCAAAAAAGATGCAGAAATCAGTAAATGATTCCCTGGTAGTCAAGTCATAGACAAGCCCCACTGCCACATCTCAGCAGTTTGTGAGCATTATCTGTGACCATGGCAGATGTTCCCAGCACGTGAAACACCCAAAACTTTGCTAAGTACTTGAAATTCCCTGCAGGTTCCTCCTGCCCTGTGTTTCAGTCCCAACATGAGCAACACCAGCAGATGAACCCTTGGCCTCCCTCCATACCTGGTGTAGTATGTCACAAGGGAGGCATTTTTCAGGCCCCAGGGACTGAAGCGCACGGTGTAGTTGACAATTTTGACTGTTGTGAAGTCAGGTTTCTTCCACCTGAGCCATATGGAAGTTGAGCTGTTGGACTCTGCATAGACTTGGACTGGAGGCAGTGGAGGACCCTTCTGCACAGGGGGATCTACAGTGCAAGACAAAAAGAAAGGAGATGTGGAGATGTATGGGACAGTCATTTCCTCACCTGTGGGAAGATCCCAGGAGGGCTCCATGCACCACGGTGGTGGAATGCTGCTGGGGAGCACAGCAGGGCAGCTTCCAAGCTGCCCACCTGGCAGGGCCACACCAGGGAGGGGAGGAGCCCAGACTCGTCACCAGGATACCACACCCAGCTGGCAGAGCTGAGAATGATTGTCAAAGGAAGCTCCCTCATATTGGGACCCTCCCCATTTTGATATTGTCCTTCTTGGAGTTCATCTTCTGTAACTTCACCCTTGCTGTGAAGCCAAGAAGAAAAAGACAACAATAGGCACTGCTCACCTATGGCTGTTGCTGGAGCCTTTTCTGTCTTGCCCTTCCAAACTGCCGCATACCCGTCCTCATGCCTGTTGAATGCCACCAGCTTCACCTCATACAGCTTCCCAGGAGCTGCAAAAATCAATCAGGGTTTTGTCTGGGTTATTTGTGTCGCCAACTCTCCCCAGTTACACATGTTTTCTTTGATTAGACCAGCTTTTCTCACTGTCCAAGAAAGTAGTTTGAACATAATGAAGATGTTTTTATTACCTAATACCTAAATAAATATCACTTAATACCTAAATTACAGCAGGGAGTCCCCCTTCCACTTACAGGCTTCCCACGTACAAACACTGTCTCACAGCTGGTTCACTCATCAGCACAGCTGCTCTCTGATTCTCCCCTCACTTTTTACAGAAATTATCAGCAGGAAATGGACTTGTCCCAGCCCCCAAGGGTTAATCAATGTCCTGGTCTGTAGCACACCATCTCAAGATCTCCTGGTCTTTCTGTCTTGCAAATTAAACAAACCTGCACAGTGACTTTTCTCTCCCCCATGGAAGTGACTGCACTGGCTCATTCTTGATGAGTGAGGACGTTCTCTCCTCTCCAAAATGCACCTCCCATTCCCAAAGTCCTTTTTGATTTACTCACTGCTGTGAGGATCTTCCTTCCAGAAAGTCCTCACATGCCCTGATAAGTCACTGGCAGCTTTTGTTGTATAGTGACTATTTTGACTCCACTTAGAAAAGCCACAGTGCACAGAAAACCTGCACCAGAAACCTGAGGGTCCTCATCACACATTTGTCCCATCAGAAAGCCTTGAACTGTGGGGAATCTCACACTTAGTCCCAAACTGAGCCACAGGAAAGGGCCCTCTGTGTCCCAGCAGTGCAGCCCTGGTGCAAAACTCACTTCTCTTTCCTCCAGCCTTTCATCAGCTGAAATACTCCTCTGCTGTAACATATGTGGAGTTTTTTAATGGAGATGTTTAATCAAGGAAACAACCTGGGAGATATAAAGTTCTCAAAGAAGACAGTCCCTGCAGCAGCCAGCCCCTCAGGAGCTCAGCCAGAGCAGTCCACACTGCCTGTGGTTGCCTTGACTGCAGCACATTGATGAAGTTTGTTAATTTGGGACATGCCTCTTCATTGCCTGCCCTCATAGATCACTGCTGTCTTTGCCAGACAACGTAAGCAGAATAAAACCTTTCTTATTGATGCCAATTTTATTATTACTGCCCTGATTACGCTCCCAGAGGCTGATGGTACCAATTACCAAAGGCTTTCTCTGCTCCACAACACACGTTCGCGCTCAGAATATAAAAACAGTTCAGCCACATTTTTCTTCCCTAAAGAATCCCAAAAGCAAACAGAGTTTTGTCTGCCTCCAAGACAGCCTGATCTGCATTTCCACACTCTCCAGCCACAGAAAAACGTTTCAAACCCAGACAAGGGGGATGAGACCAAAGGGCACTCAACTTCCAAAGGGCTGGAACAAAGAACCTCCCAGCCTGTCTCTCTCCAGCACACACACACTGCTCCTCCTGCCCGGTCTCTGGCTGGGCTTTGCTGGGACACGAGCTCATTGAGGATGATGTGGCCCAAAAGGATGAGGAAGAGCTCACAGATGTGATGCAGCTGTGGGCAGCTCCCGCTGGAGAATGAAGTGAAGGACAGGACAAGTCCTCTGTCTCCATCCCTGGGCAGCTCAACACAGCAGCCACTCACACACAAAGCCAGGGGAGCTCAAATACAAGAGCAAACACCTCACATCCTGAAAATAGGGGTATTTTGGATTTCTCAGTCAGAGGCTTGGCTTCAATTTTTATACGCAGGCCCAGATGTTTGAGCTCTTAGAACAGGCAGACATAAAGCTCTATCAAGCTGTCAAGAAGCTAGTAGGCAGCATGAAAACAGATGTATTTCACTGCATTCCATCATACATTAAATATAAGCAGAATAATCTAGTCCAGATAATTTCAAATCACTAATCTGAATGACTGCATAATATATCCAATATGCTAAATATGTTGCTCCACTCAGCATTTCAAGGTGTTCATACTGGCCAGGTGCCACAGGCCATGCTGTCCTTGAAGCGGGAAAACACCCTAACTTCCAGAAATTATCCCCAGAGGAATGCAATCTTCCTTCATGGGAATGTGGAAGGCAGGATCAGATCCTTACCATTTATTTTTTTAATAAATTATGGCCCTGGTAGTTGTACATCAGTATAGAGAGTAAGTGCTAGAACACAGATGGAAATCAGTGAGAATTCCTCAGGGAAACACCCTCCTGGTGATTCAGGACAACTCCTTTTGATTTTGTGGGCTCATGAAATTGCTGGATTTCTTACGTGCCCCTGCCTTACTCAGCACAGCCAGATTCCTGACCCTTCCTTTAGTGGACACGTGCAAGAGCACATCCCTCAACAGCACCAGGGGAGACACGAACATCCACGGCCAGAGAAACCCAAAGACTCCGTTCCTGACACAGCCACAGCCGATGCACAGCCCCCAGCTCATAAGGAAACCATTAGGGCTTGACAGATGCCCAAATTTAAGGAAGTAATTACAGAAGAACAAGCAGCCTTCTCAGCATCATCGTGCCAGAGCATTTGGAACCAATTCAGCCCACTCTGAGCCCCTCTGCTGACTGACTTGCCAGTGGTTGGAGCAGCACATGATGATGTTCACATGTGGTTTCCTCAGTGCAATAATTACAGACCGAAATTCTTCAGAGAAACTCATCACTGTTCACACTCTCAGTGGCAAGATGGCTGTAACAGAGCTGGGAGCCCACTTAGTGATGGCACAACCAGGTGCTGCAGCCTGACCTTACACCTGGCACAATAAATGTGCTACAAGTGTAGGATGAACCAGCACAAACACACACATGCCCTGCAGTCTGAGCTCACTGGGCAGAACAGGGAGGAAGCATGAGGTGGGGATGGAAGAACTCTAAGAAACAGAACCCTCTTTTCCATCTGCCACAACTCTCCTCTCTCTCTCTCTCTCCCCCCTGTATCAATAGGCAAATCAATTAATTAATACAATCAGATGTTAGGAATATAACTCCTTATGGGAATCACGGAGCGCAGGGAGCCAGGCAGGCAGATCTGACTGTGGTGCAGATGTTCTCCAGCCGTGGACACTCACTCTTCCAGCCCTTTTCCCTTATGGAGGAGGTGCAGGAGAATACTGGCCCAGAATCAGCATGCTGTGATTATCCCATCTCTGCATTGTCAAACACAGAGAATTCAAACAGTATGCAATTATGGAGTTCCTTAGAAACGTACAGGGAGGAGAGATCAGTGTCCTGACTGGAGATTTCTTGGCACTCTTTATAGGGACACCATAAAAACACTAATTGATTAAGAACCACTTATTAGCATATACTAAGTATATTGGTAACCCTTGGTTAAAAATACAATCTCTGCTACACTGGCATCAGAAATTTCTGTGGCTTAAACTCTGCTCAGAGTAAGCCCCAAGAGCCCAACTCCAGAAAGGATTTTGAGTGCTCTTAAAAAAACTCACACAGCCCTGACCCTCTATATCTCCAGCCAAGTAAACAACTGGGCCTCTTGGGAGCATCCTGGGATGCTACAAAGTGCAGGAGACAGGCCTTGGGTTTCCACACCAACTGCCAGGAAGATGTACCCAGCTAACCTAGGCGAGTCAACTCGTACTGCTTCACTTTCTTCTTTAGTTTTATGGGTCCTACGTCCCAGCTCTCATCCTCAGCACCATCCAAAGGGCTCTCATTGCTGGATTCCTCTGAGCCCACTTCTCGGTAGTAGAGTTTGTATCCAGATATCTGGGCGTGGTTGGCTGGGGGCTGCCACGTTATCAGCAGAGACTCCATCTTCGCTCGGACTTTTAACTCCGTTGGGGCAAATGGAACTGAAAAAAGAACAAGAGAAAAACATTCAGCCACTTGTCTCCATTTCCCTGCTCTACTGAATCTTCCTCCTCCTCAGCAGTGAAGGAGGGATGGGAGGAAAGGCTGCTCTGAGTGGGATGTCTCCACTGTCTGACAGTGGAGAGTGGGACAGTTACAATCCCAGGGGGGTGATAGGGGAAACAACAATGTCACAAAGCCATGATGGGGGTTTCTCAATGTATTCTGAGATAGCTCCATCTTTGACCACTGCTGGAGTCTGGTGTGGGCTCAGCATTGTCTGGCAGAATTGTCTATTCACTCCCAAATGCCGTAACATTGGGGTCTGGGGTTTTGTTTGTTTCTTTCTTTCTTTTTTAAGAATTTTCCCAGCTGCACATGGAGGGAAGAAAGACCCAAGCAAACAGGGAGGCGTTCAGGGGCTGCTGAGCAGCAAGACAAAGGTGAGCACTTTGGTGTAACCAAACCCAATGGTTATAGTTCCCAAAGCAAAGCAAGAATCTCTGAAAATGCCTCAGGTTCCCCACAGCCTGCCCCAAATCCCAGGCACCAGCCAGCCCCTACCGTGTGTTTGGTTGTCCCTGTCTGGGGTGCGGTGCTGGGTCCACTCGGAGGGGGCTCCGTAGCCCACGCTGGTGCTGGCCGCAATCCGCACCTTGTACACTTTGTTGGGATGGAGCGAGTACAGCGTGATCTGGGTCTCGTTTCCACCCACTTCCATGGAGGTGACCTGATCTGCTGGAACGAGGGGACACCACTAAAAACAGGGATTTCCCAGCCAAAGGGAAGTACAGCTGAGCAGCCACGAGCCTCGCTACCCCACGTGGTCTGCAGGCCCTGGGCTGCCTCAGCTTTGCCCACTGCAATCTCATGCCACCAGGAAAAACAAGAAGTGAAGGCTGGGCAGAGCTGATATCCTGACTGACAACTCCCTTCATCACATTCCAAACTGCAGGTTGCCTTCAGCACCATGGAGCCTGCCCAGAGGGAGCTGTCAGAAACCCTGCTGCTGACGTGACAGCAGGACATGAGCACAGCTGATGGGAGCTGATGGTATGTTCCAGTGCTTCTCACTGCTGTATTTAAAACCTCACCTTAATTTGAACCAGAACTGTCCAGCAGCCCTGCCTTCTGCAAAATTCACACCTTCACCCAAGCCAGACAGAGATTTTATCGCTCCCTCTTCAGCCCACCCAAGTTCAGAAGGAGGGTAACAGGAAATTTAGCCTGAGAATGGCCTGAGATTTTCACTGTAACAACTAACTGGTCTTGTTGAAGATTCATGTTGCCTGTTTGGAGAACGCAGAGGTCTTGATTTCAGCTTCCCCTGCTGCTAACTCAGCCTGGAGCGCTGTCCCTGCTATGTAACAGCGTGTTGCTGAGTGTGATCCCTGGATTGCAAGTGTTTCCAAGGTTTTACGATGCCACAGAGCCATGTGCAGGCTCAAGCCAAAGAACAAGAGCCAGGAGTCACAGCACAGGCTACTAATCCAGTTCAAATAGAGGGGAACATGTCCAGCACCTCATCACACTCCCCATCCTTCTCTCAGGAAGAATCATGACCCTGGGAAGTGAAAAGCTGCAGAGCTTTGACGGTTTTAAGAGCAAATACCCAGGAGGATTTGCAAAGAGAGCACACATGGAATTGGAACAGCCAGATCCAGTGTAGGTAAACGTTACCATCCCTGCTGAACACTGCTTAGTCTGACAATGTAAATAAAATTGGAAAACACTCAGCAACAGAGCAACACAGCCTGGCCAGGATTACTTGGTTTTGTTTCTTTTCCACAAGGATCATTTTGATTAGATTTCATTTTAAAAAATTGGAAGCATTTACCCTTATTTCCCAACCAGCACAAAGCTATTCCCCCAAAACACACAGTGCAGGTGGCAGAGAAGGGTTGCCTGTGCAGACTTTCCTGCAGCAGCACAAGCATGGACCAGGCCATTCCCCTGGGGACACAGTCACAGGAAAAGGCACCTCCAAGCAGTGTGAAGTGGCACAGAGCACTGCCATGACCAGCAGGGTCAGGCTCCAACAGGGCTCTTCTCCCTTGGGTAAAAAGTGTCCCCCCATTCTCAGACTTGCACCTCCTCCCCTCCACATGGCACACTTAACACTGCTGGGGCAGAGGACACAACCCCCAGGTGGTGCTCCCCTCACCTTCCTTGAGGGTGCAGTAGTCGATCTTGTACTTGGTTATCTTGCCGTTGCTGAGCTCTGCAGGAGGAGGCAGCCACGTCACACGGATGTCACCAGGAGTCATGCTTGACAGGGACAGCTGAGGGGCAGCACTGGGAACTGGGCAGAATCAACCACAAGAAGTCAGCAAGGACCTGAGCAGGACCTCAACACATCTCTGCCAGCTCTGGGATGTGGCTGGAGGCCACCACCTGGTCTTGGCCCTGCCACAGCTGGTGACATGGCATCTGCCCTGGGGGAACCAAGACCCCTCAGAACATCAGAGGTGTGTCTGGGGAGGAGACAGGGTGGGCTGCTCCACTTCCAGGATGAGCAGAGCCTGTCCAGCCACCCTGCTCCCAGGGACCAGTGTGCCCTGCAGGCTGGGCAGGTTGGCACACACCAGCTATTGGCCTGTGCCGTGCTGTGGAACACAAAGGAGACACTGAGGGAAATGGCTCAAAGATCCAGACTGCAGCCTGGGAATCCTCATTCCCTCAAGAACCACAGCCCTGGCTGCAGGCAGCTTTCATGGTTTCACTCAGCCTTTCAGGCTTCAGACACAGACACAGGGGACCACGCAGGTCACTGTCAGGAGCATTAAAAGCACATCATGCACACGAGGTCTGCCAAAACCATCACTGTCTGCCTCTGTCCTGCAGCCTGTGCAAAGCTGTGCATGTCCTCCCATTGGGCAGCTGTCCTTCTGGCACTCTGCCTTTACTGCTCACAAAATGCTATGTAATAAATGGTAAAATCAGCACAAACTAGTGGCTCTTAAGGGATCCAACCTCAAGGCTGCTCCCACCCCTACAAAGTGCAATAGACTTTCCTTCTGAGTTGAAATCAAGTCTGGCCCAGAGTCAAGCCTGGAGCAGTAGCATATGAGCCAGGTGAAAGCCTTGAGGAGCTGACTGCAGTTCGCAAAGGATTCTCATGGGTTCCAGTGCCAGGCAGGCCATTCTCATGCCCTTAATCACCCAAGTGACAATCAGACCAGGGTGCAGGTTTAGCTTTCTAGGAGCTGCTGTTGTTCTCCAAAGCACATTCAGTGCCCACCATGAAACAAGCCAAGAATATCTTTTATGTACCAGTGCCCACCAACCCAACGCACCGTCCTCCAGGGTCTGGACAATGATGGAAGAGGATGTCCGGCTGGCTCCGAGCTGGGAATATGCGACCACATAGAAGACATAGTTGGTATTGGGTTCCAGGTCCTTGACTTGCAGCTCAGTGGTGTCATTATTGACAGCAAACTGGTATTCCACATTATCTGTTCCTAGAGCCAAGGAAACACTGATCAGCAGGTCAGTGAACTGCCAAGACACTCCTAAAAAAATCACTTAATTCTCAAGGTCCACAGTGTAAATCCACTTTAAAAATCAATATGTTTTCCAATTGCCCCAGCACCTGCACAAAGCCCATCTCTTATATGAGTTCTTGGACAGAAACATCCAATGCGTCAAAGTTAACACCTCCATTCTGATTCCAGCTCCTTAATCCATGCTGAGGCAGCTGCAGATATCACTTTAATTTTCAGGGGAGCTCTGGCAACAGTTCAGCAAGAGTATTGGCTTGCTGGCTGTTTGGGAAGACAGACCCTAAGAGACTCAACTGCCTCGCTTCAGATTCTAGGTCTGAATAATTTAGTGATTGCCCTTGTACACAATGTAGACAGTTAATATCTCCATTAGCAATCACACCCTTTGCATATAAAATCAATATGTATAAAATCAGAGGCCCCACTAGAATCCCAACAACTCAGCTGTGTGGACATGCTACTGCCATTCAGCAAGTTAGAATATGTTGGTTAATCCACAGGCACTGCCACAGGCTGAGGCTGACTCCAAGAGAAAACTCCTTTACCTGCAATGAGAAGGGCAAAACTAACTGGAATTGTCTCATGCTTGTCCCCAGCTGGGAAGGACCCTGTAGATTGTGCCTTTAACAGAGCAGTGCTGCACAGGCAGTGACACCTACCCACAGCCCGCTGGTAGTGTAAGGAGAAGCCGATGATCTGCTCGCTGTTGTGCTCAGGGCGCTCCCAGGACACAAGGACGGTGGTGCTGGAGAGGGCCACGGCCGACACCCTCTTGGGAGCGCTGGGCAAGCCCTCTCTCACAATGACAGAGAGCCTGGCCGTGGCACAGGCCATGCCCAGGCTGTTCTCGGCCACGCACTGGTAGTAGCCGGCGTCCTCCAGGCCGATCTGGGTGATGACGAGGCTGCCACTGCTCTGCACCTTCACGCGCCCGTTGGACAGCAGGGGCTGCCCGTTCTTCAGCCAGTGGATGGCGGGGGCTGGCTCGCCCTCGGCCTTGCACACAAACCTGGCCGTGCTGGCGCGGGTGCGGGAGATGGTCTCGGGAGCCTGGGAAATGCTGGGAGTAGCTGGGAGGGGAGAGGGCAAATTAATGCGGGAAGGAGGAGGAAAAGATAGCAAAGCAAATCCCTTCTCCTCCCCACTCGGTGCTATGTTTTATTCAGTAGCAGCTTTGCTTACAAGATAGGATTTGCCAGGCAGACTCTAGAGGCTTAATTTAGACTCTGTCCAAAAGGAAAAATAAATTCTGTATCAATCATATGCTGTGTTCCCTGATCCTAGGCTGTTCTCCCTGCTGGCTTCCACGATACTGAGAGTTAATTGCTGATAGAGATTTCCATGGGAGAACCCTGGAGAACAAGAATAAGGCATAAAACAGCTCAGTAAATACCACGAACTAAACCCCAAATTAAAGAGGTGACACTCCCACTGAGAGCTATCCCAGCCTGGGGCCTCCTGGCTCTAACCTGGCTCCCACCTCACCCAGAGCAGGCCACAAATGCAACTCCTTGGGGATGTCCTGGATGCTGGTCCACACACTCCACAGCTACCTGGTCAGCATTTCTACCTAGAGCATTTCCTGCTCTGTACTCACCCAGGACCCGGAGCTCGGCGGCGGCGGTAACGAACTGCCTGGTCTGGGGTTTGTTGGCTCTGCAGACGTACACCCCGGAGTGGTGGGGCTGGCTGGAGGGAATGAGGAGATTGGTCCGGCCCAGCACGATCACATCTGTGGAAATGGGCTTTCCATCTGCAGGAGAAACGTGCATAAATGTGGGAGGGAGTCCCAGGCTGCCCTTTACAAGAGCTTGTAAACAACGCCAGGATCACAGCTGGGGAGTGGAGAGACCCCCAAATCCCAAACCTCAGCCCAGAGGAGGGTTCCTGTTGGGATACTCCTCAGGACTTGACAGACAGCTCAAGCCAACGCTGGCACAAGGTTTATTTTAGCCTGTAATAACTGAAAAAGTTCTGGTTTGGATCAAAATAGTCTCTGATGCCCAGGGTGTGCCTGCAGTGAGAGTCCCCAGGAAAGGCACATTCAAGGGAAAGCTACACTAACACAGAGTTTGGATCTGCCTGCTGACACCCAACACAAACACACACACTTCCTCCCCTCACTTGTTAGTGCAATGTCAGCAACAGCACCAAATCACTGACAACTCAGGGGTTCCTCCCTCCTCTGCATCCCGGATGTGAACCCAAATTACTGAGCTTGGCTGTGAGGTATCAGGAAGACACCCAGTTCTCCTTGGGGCTCCAGTATTTGTGTCAGAGACATGGGCCATGAGCTGCCCCCTCCCCATCCTCCTGGCCAGGTGCTCAACACTGCTGAGTAGGGAAGGAAGAAAGGGTGGCTCAATATCCCTGGACAGAAGCCAAGATGTCCTTCTACAACTTCAACAAGCCCTAGGCTCCTCAATATCATGGCCAGTGCAGAGGCTGGTGCTGGGCACTGCTTATTCTGAGCATTGTTCCAGTCTGAGAAACACAGGGATGTGGAGCTGGTACCTCTGAATGAGTGTGGGAGACAAAGCCCAGGGCTGGGGACAACCTGAGGAAAGGCTTGGATGGGAGGTCTGGCACAAGCCAGTAGCCTGGTAAAACCTGCCAATTTGTGCAGTACCTGTGCACCACCAGACCATGTTGTTCTCCACCTGCAGCAGCACAGCCTCAGCACTGCCTGCCCTCACCTCCCACAGCTTCAGCTGAGTCTGGATCTCACACAGAAGCAAACTCCTCAGCTCCACTGCAAGCAGCTGCACCAACTTAGCACCATCAGCAGGGAATGTGGCTGAGAGCAGACCCTCTGCCCCTTCCCTCCATTTTGGGGGGCTTCAGATGGCCTCACACTTCAGTGGCTGCACACTCCAAGGAGAAGACAATCTGCACATCCTGTTTGCACTGGAGCGGTTGGAAAACCTGACTCCAGATGGTAGCAATTAGCTGACACCACCAAGGCTGGCAAGAGCCAAACTGGCAGACTGGAGGTACATCCTCAGTGTTCCCTGCATGACTAATGGTCCAGTAACCCAGCCTGCTCCTTAATGAAGGCTTGGAAAGAAACATGCTTGTATAACACAGAACAACTAGCACTGTTCATCCATCTTTTTTAATTGAAGAGTCCACTCCAGGAGGCAGACTGGGACCAGGCAAACACTTGAAAATAAAGCATGGAAAGAACTGAGACACCAACTTTTCCCCCTTGTCTTCCCTCCTTCAAAAAAACTTTGACAATGATAATTAGCTCTAATAATATCTACTCTGCTATGGGCACCAGCAGCTCTCAGTAAAGCACTAAGTGATCAGCACGGGAACGCTGAGCATTCGTAATTGTGAAGTGCATGGGATAAACCAGACATATTTCTGCCAGAACATTTAATCCTTACTGATTGGATTTCCAAAGTTGTTTCCTCTGAGACTTTTTTGCTCCTTTTTTGTGGAGAAGAGGAAATACTTTTATATGCTAAAATCACTGCCTGTGGACAAATCTGGGCTGAAAACCAACCACAATAAATGGCTACAGGGGAGAGGAGTCTTAAACTGTGACCTGGATTTATGAAAATGACTGAGAGCCTTTTCTGGGGGTGAATCAACCTCTGAGCTGAGAATGCTTTCAATCAAAGCCTCTGAAACACATCTAATGGATGTGACTCTCAGTGAAGTGACACTGGCATCCTACTCATGACTTTGGCCATCAGCCCTGGGTAACATCTGCCAGCCCAGCTCACTCATACACCTCTGATGAGACCTAAGCAGCTCCTCCATCCTTCCACTGAACAAAAACCTCCCTGCCACAGTCCCAGTCACTGCAAGGATTAACAGATCTTACCAAGTCTAATAATCCTGCAAGATAATACAAGTTATTTCTCCAGTGCAATGGCAGGTCCCACGGTATTCCCAGTAACCTCCGAGTCCCCCGAGGAGTGACACACACCTGACCCCATCTTTGTGACCTTCACTGCTCAAGTTCATACAATGAGGAAGACTAAGGCACCCAGGCACTAGAACATCACGTGTTTCACAGGTCAAACAACTATAAATTGAACGGTGTGCTTTGTAACCTTCAAGATTTAATTAATAATTCCACTTCAGCAAGGACACCCTACAACCGCATCATTAGGTACTGACCTAACAAGCACCCTTCCTGTCCCACAGATTTTTCCACCTTTCAGTAGATTTTTAAAATAAAGTCTCCACAGGTTCCTCTTGACAACAAAACATGATCCTGTCCCTCATACTCACCCTGTCGTATCCAGGAGACGAAGGGGGTGGGATTAGCAGCGGCCATGCACTCCATCACCACACTCTCCCCGGCCACCACCGTGGTGTTCTCGGGAGCGGCCACGATGGTGACATCTCCTCCCGCTGGCTGCAAACCTAACAGCAAAATAAAAAGGAAAGTGTGTCCTTCCAAGTTGCAAAGTCCCTAGAGAAACAGAGAACGCAGAGCCCAGGCTCTCCAGCTGTGCTTCTCTAGGTAGTGACACATCTGGAAATTGCTCATGCCACAGAATCATGGAATGCCCAGTTTGGAGACAGAAACAGGTCTCGCTTTTACATGACTACAATATTTTTACTAAAGAAACAAATGATCAGCCCTGCAGATTTACTCTAATCATGCTGGCCCCAGTAAAAATTAATATCAGGACTTCCATATGGAAAATAAATAAGTTTCAACCCAACACCTTCATCAACTGTTGCTACATGGATGTTTATTCACTAGACAAAAAAAGACACTGCCACCCTCAGAGCAACACCAACACTCACAGCCTCTGCCAAGGCACTGCAGCAGCTCAGAAAGAATCTAGGAACTTGGTTAAAGAAATCCTAACAGCCAGATGTTGGACTGTAAACTGTGACAAGGAGAGGTCAGGGCTGTGTCCTGGCCTTCACCTGACGGCACAGAGACTGATCAGTCATCACACATCTGGAGGAGAGAGCCCTGAGCAGCTCGTACGTGCACAGACCTACAGCCAACACTGAAACCCAGCAAGGTTTATGGGAAGGTCTCCAGGCTGCATTGCACAATGTCTTGAGAATAGGATGGGGATGTTTTGTTTGAAATGAACCTTCTGCCTGTGTCTGCCCACTGCTGAGCAGAGGTTAAGGCAAGGTTAAGGAAATGCCTTTGCAGCAGCCAAATTTCTATTGTCAGATGAAAACAACCGGAGCACTCTTGAGCAGAGCAGACTGTTCATGACCCTCAACAGTAGCAGCCCTGTTTTTCCAGCTCTCTCAAATACCTCTGACTCTGAGGGACACTTTTGTTGTTGTCCTCATGAAGGGGGAAGTGACTACAGAGGAGTCACGTAGTACCAGTAACTCTTAGGTTTACAGAGAAAGTTGTTGGCAGCAGGTCTCAAACAAATAAAAGCAGGACCTTAGTGCACAGTACAAACTTCAGGATGCTCCAGAGATCAAAACCCAAGAGGTTCAGACAAGTCATGAAGGGCACATATAGTGGGACTGTTAAATGGTCTCTCTGCAGTCCTGAGCCCAAAATGCTCCTGACTGGGATGCTCTGTCTGACAGGGACCCTGACAGTCAGATACTGAGGGAGATGTCCAAGGAAAGCACCACACCCTCCCTGCCCAGTTTTTTTTACATGCTGTTCTCCAGCATCTGCCGTGGTCACTTTTGGAGATGGCACTGCTGGACCTCTGGCCTGGTCCTCCCTGGCCATTCATGCAGCTTCCAAACAACTCACTCATATTTGAATTCCTTGTGGAGACAAACCAGAGGAGCTTCAGCCCCAGCAGGCAGAGCTGCCTGCACGGCAGGAGGCCATGCAGGGCTGCACTGAGTGTGCTGTGCCAGCCCATCCGAGGCTTGTTGCCACTCACTCCAAGCAGGGCAATCTTGCCAAAGAGTTGGGTCAACGCTGAGAGGTTCTCCCAGTCCATATGTGCATGAAAGGGATTTCCACCTCCAGTATTACATGAGCACAGTCAAAAGGAGCCAGCAGAGTCCCTGAGGCACCAAGAGAAACTGGGAGACAGCAGGAGCCAGTGCTTGTCCACCAGATGGAGGCAGAGACCAAGGAGCGCCCATGGACCCTGACCTGGGGCAGTGGCTGGACCAGGCTGACCTGCAACCCCAGCCCTGGGCAAACACCAGCAACAGGAGCTGTCCTGAGGCATGATGGAAGAGCCAGCCCAGCTGTCCTTCCAGTGGAACAAGCATCCTGCACAGAGGGGCTGGAGTGGACAGGCACACACAGCCTCCTTCTGGGCTCCCCAGGGCTTTGCTCCCCACATCCATTACCTGCTCCCATCATTCATGTCCATGGACACTTTCAGCCTCTTAGCCCTCACACCTGGCCCTGCAGGACAACTCAGGAGACAGCACAGGGACACATCTCATACAGATTCTGAGGTCTCACTGATAAACAGATCAAATTCTGGTCACTCTTAACTGAGGTGCCAAGGCTGAACCTGAGAACTACTGAGACAGAAAACAGGCTAATGCAAAAACAGGCACAAGGGGAGTCCACACCAGGCTCCCAAGCTGAAGGGTCAGGGAAGGGCAAGGCTCTCTGCAACAGCAGCTTTCAGCAAAGCACTAAAATCCACGAGTAATCATTAGTCCTGTGAAAGACTGCAGGGCCACAGCAGCTTTTGATGAAAACGAGCAGAGCAGCAGCCAATACCCCACACACATCCTGGAAGCAGGAATAGACATGGCAGGACTTCCAGCCTACCATGGGAGTGAGATTCTTTACCCAACAACACCGGCTGCCATGTACCTGCTGGGCAGGACGTGGCCGAAACACGTCTGTGTGCAGAAAGCTGTCTTTTTCTGCAGTGCTGGGGGGAAAAAATAAATATAGAGTAAAAAAATAACACCAGCCAGATGGCAATACATTCCCTGCCAGATTTCCAAGCAGCTTTCTCTACTGAGCTTAGGGCAGAGGAAGAGAGAAAGCTCCTCAAACCTGACTTAAACATTCATCTGTTGCGTTCAGGTGCATGGCCCCAGGTGCTGACTGGCAAAAGCACTTTACAGGTTATAGAAACTTCACCTGAAGGCACTTGTCCTGTACCACTTGGTCCCTCAGCTGCCTGGTAGTGCTGTCAGTCACCAGGAGGGGGATTTTATCTCGGTTTCAGCCTTGAAAAACTACTGGGAAAACATATTAGTCCAGACCCCACATCTGATGATTACTGAAATTATATTACACACCCAAACAATTCTTTGCTTTCCCAGTGCATTCCTGGCCATGTGCATGGATGAATGAACTTGCACACACAAACACATCTCTCTCCAGCTCTGTGTTCCTCTGCGGGTCTCTCACAGCAAGTCCACAAGCCAAGCTCCTCTTTCAACCCAGCCCCTCTGGAGCACATTTTTCCCTTGCCAGTTGGACACGAAGGATCACAGGTTCACTGACACAAACTGGGTTTGAAGAGTTCCCAGGAACAGTACTAAGCTAACCTGCAAAACCTCGCCACAGGGGATTCCAACACACAGCAAAGAGTAAAACCAATGTGAGGTTTTTTTTGTCTCCACTGCCGTTAAGACAATTTCAGGTCAAGAGGGAATACTGTCAGAACCAAAGGGGAAAAAAGAGCTGCAGTTGCCCAGACATCTTTCACTGCCTGAACAAAACAGGTCACTGAATGCACCTGCGCCGTGCCGGCCGCTCTGGGGTATTAAAAGCTTTCACAGTGCTGCTATTTAAAACTTGGGCTTTGAGATTTCTCCCCCCTCTCCCAGCTTTGTTTTGCCTCTCCAAGCAGCAGAGCTGCTCCAGGCAAAAGCTTGGCACAGCCCAAGGCACAACCCATGGATTCACATCAAAACTCACTGTCACTCTTGGCCTTTGTGGACTTTTTGCCCTTCAAATAGGATGAATCAATTTTATCCTTTCTTACTGAAAAAAACTGTCTATAGGGTGCCAGAAATGGCTCTGGGGTGACTAGGGCTGTTGCATAGGACTGAGGGAAATCCTCTGGGCACTGGAAGAGCTCAAGAAGGCAGCTCTTTTCCTGTACAGTTTGTGTCTGCACAGGGAGACAACAGAGGTGCTACCACAGACCAAGAGACCAAACTCACTGATCATCTGCAGGAATATTTCACAATATTCCCCTTGGGTTTACTGTTTCTGAGCAACTCACTACAGAGGACTTCTCAGTTTATGTGATTTCCCATCTTCCTGACAGGAGAGTCAGGTCAAATTTGGTTGCTCCATCCATTGTGCCCTTGCTCTCATGGGCGTCCCTCATACCTGGAGTGGGCTCAGGGCAGGCACAGAGGAAATAGAACAGGTCATTTATGACCATGTGTTGTAAGAGCAAAAGGAGGTGGGGAGAGCACAGGGAACCTGGAGACAGGGAGTGAGTGAGCCAGACAGATCTCAGCACACAGACCTCCTGCCTGACTTCCACAAATCCAGACTGTGTCCTTTCACAGCGAAGGGGAACGACGAGCAGGATGTCAAGGCAGGCACCACAGGACAATGCTCAGAACGTTTATTTGAGGTTATAGCTTGAGTTATAACACAAATCAGTGATTTCCAACTCCAGGAGTTCATAACTTGGCTCTGCCTCTAATGCATCCATAATTCAGGAGCGATCCTCTCCCGCCTCCCTGCTCTTGTGAGTGCAGAGAATCAGCAACAAATTCAGGCAGTGCAACAGGAGGAAGAAGCTTTTTGTTCAGCCAATTTGTGATGGTCATTTGCAGTGACAAGAGGATGCCTTCTTGGCTGGGAACTAACACCTCTGTCCCAACTCCATAAACACTCTGCTTTGGCAAAAGTGCTGGAAGGTCAACCATGGCTTGCATGGTGACACATTCAGCTCTCAGCTGTCAGCAGGTCATGATTTGGAGATATCCAACAATCAAGTGACAATCTTCTGTTCGGGGAACTTTCTCACCCTCTCCGGAGGAGGAGGATGAAACCTTATTCATCCCTGCGAGCCTCCTCTGGGAACAGACCCCAGCACTGAGCAGCTGTTCATTAGAGAAAGTCAATGCTGTCACTGCTGTTATTCTGCAGACAATAAAGGAGCAAATTACCCATTGCAAAGCACACACCTTCAAAAATGCGAGCGCTGTGTTTGCAGAGCGTGTCCTACTCCCACTCCCGAGCTCTCTCCCTTTTCTGAGAAAGCTCACAGACCTCCTGGACTGTTCAGAGAAAAAGCTGACAGTAGCCATGGAGGAGAAAAACATCCTCCAGATCTGCCTTCCTTCTCCCTTTACACTGTCCTGGAAATTTATCTATAATTTATTTCTACTTCTGGGCTAGACCCAGGACAGGAGATAATTAGCAAGTAGAATCTCTAGGCAGGATACTTGACAACTGTACCTAAACACTACAGAGTATCTGCTTTGGGGGCAATGTAAACAATGTCAGATCTCACACCTGAGCACCCTTAGCAACAGGCATTTCTTCTTTTCTAACTGTTCTCAGCTGAACACAGCAAAGCACAGCTTTGCAAACAGGAAAGCAAAGCAGCCAAGAGTGGACTGGCACCAGGGATTTTTCGTAAGTGAATACAGAGGGTGAGTGCTGCCCTTTTGACACCCTGAATGAGGCCTCTCCAAAGCATCACAAGCCAAACAATGCCTCCTCTCCTCCCCAAACACAGCTCTCGCAACCATATACCCTTCGCAAAATTCACCATTTGCTTTTTTGGGTTTTTCTTCCACCTTTGCTATAGCAGTGCCTGTGGTAGTTTGGATCCAAGTTCTGCTTCCCTGACCGTGAAGGGGAAGGATGACTTTCAGTTACAAGATTATGGATTCAGTTCCCCAAACATGTGGCTCTTCTTTGATGGTTCTCAGCCTTGAAAACTGCTCTGCAGCCTTTGGTTCCCAAGCCTTGCAGGAGTTTTTAGGTGAGTGCCACAGCAGAAACTCCAGCAGGGGCTATGCTTTGGTGCTGGGACGGCTGAACTTGCCCCAGCGCCATGTGGCAGCACCAGAAATGCTCCTTTCCTTTCCCCTCCAGGCAGCTGTGCAGTGTCTGGGTCAGCACACGAGTCACCTGCGAGGGAAGGCTGAAAAGGAACTCAGCTTCCATTGCACAGTGTCACTGTACTGGCATAGCAGGTTATTTCAGCCCAGTAATATAGATGAGCTCCATAAATCAGTTTTGTATTACCTTTTTACCTCACATCCTCCAAACATTTTGTAAGCAGTTATGCTTTTGTCAGTGCAAACACTGAACTGAAAAGCTGAAGAGGGAAGAATTTATCTCCATGTTGTGGAATGGGGACAGTCTGTCTTCCTCCTTACTAAGCTGTTGCTGCAGCAGTGCTGAGGTGTATCCAGCACACAAAGAAACATGAATAAATGATTAAAACACAGAAGTCAGTCACTTTCTTAGTACAATTAGGAGACCTCCACATACAGCACTGGTATCCCAAAGTACTGTCACACAATCCCCAACAAAGAAGTCAGCAAACAGATCCCAAAATAAATGGTCCAACCTATGCTTCACAAACCCCGCTCCTCTCATGCTTGCATAAACATGCAAAATGGAGAATTTAATAGATTAAATACACTTCTATGATTAAAAAAGATATGGAGAGAGATTAATGGGTGTGGATGAGGACTGTCCATTTACTACCTGAACACACTTCTCAGCTTCTGGGGTCTCTCCACAGAGCTGGCAGCACAAGCTGCTCCAGGAACAGCTTCTCACTTGGCTTGAGAAACAGCCTGGTCAACATTTTCCCCAGCTCCATGTCTTGTGCCTGGAAGCCCTGGGAGCACATGGATCTCAGTGCAGACAGGCAGAGGAGCCATCAGGCAGTCCTCTTTCATTCCTCTCAATTTTGTTATACAGCTGACAGATTTCAGCTTGGAAATTAAATCCTTTAATGTACTGGCTCAGCCACAAGCTGACACTCTGAACTCTCTGTAACCAGAAGCCCAGAAAGAGGCTGAGCAGTGGCAGGTTTCCAGGAATCACCTCGGATTTTTAGGGGGCCTCTTCCCCCAACACCCAACCCTTTGATCCTTCAGGCTCTGGAAGCTTGTACGTCCAGGGTTTGTTTAGCTCTGCTGCGAAGCAGTCGCAGTGTGCTTTGCCCACCACTCCAGCTCCTGTAAAGCTGTCAACATTGGCTCTGTGTTTGCCTACATGCATTTGGAGCTGCTCTTCATGACGCCAGGAGGGACGGGAGCCAGCCAGACTGCAGGAGGAATTCCTGCTTCGCCTCCCCAGAGCGCCTGGAAGCGCCTCCATGTGCCCCGCCCCGGGCAGGAGGGGCAGCCCCGGCCCCGCAGCCCACTGAGAACCAGGCATTGCTGGTGTCTGCCACATGCCAAAGTCAGCCAAAGGGCTGGAGAATCCTCAGAAGCCTCAAGATGCAGCACAGGGAGTTTCCAGGAGCCAGAGGGAGCAGACCAGGAGCTGGAATGGGGCAGTAGCAACAGGAAACCCAAACTTAGGGCACAGTGGACACTGAGACCTACCTGAAGGACAATGCTGGAGTAGCATTGATAATGTCACCATTTTCGATTGTAACCACTAATTAGCAAGCCTTTCTTGGCACACTTTGACAGACCTTAGTGCAAATAAACTCCTTTTAAGAAAGTCCCTCAGTGTACAGGGGGAGCTGAGCCTCGAGATCAGGTGAGCAGCCAACAAAGAGACGTGAAGAAAGGGGCAGAGGTACCTCAGTGTCTCTGAGTGCCTATCTCCAGTCTGAAGAACGGCAGAGCAGCCTCCCTGCCCTAACCTAAGACCCAGACAGCTTATGTTACTCGAGCTGAGCCCTCAAAGCACTGCAAGCCCCAGCCATTCCCAAGCAGCTGCCAGAAACAGTCTAGAAAAACAAGGGCTGGAAGAGGCTGCCTTGCAAAGTCACCATAACAGGAACCTCCACACCAGGAATGTCCTGTGGCTGACAACCAGCCAGGATGAAGTCCCAGCTTCCCAGCAGGGCCAGGCTTTGGGTCAGTGGTTCAAGAGAAAGTCTCCCCTGCCCTCTGTCACTGACTCACTGTGCTGCTCTGGGCACCTCTCTCAGCGTCTCTGTGACTCCACCTGCTCAGGGTTCATAACACGGCTCTTCACTGAAGTGAAGGTGCAAAAGCAGCAGCCAGAGAGCAAGAGAAGACCCTTAACAAAAGCTACAGTATCAGTGCTTTAAAGACCACCCCCAAATAAGTAAACACTAAATGGCCCTGGGGACATAAGCTTGCCAGCTTTGGGATTCAGTAGGAACACCCTCATGCCTTTTGAGCCATCATTACACCAGCCCCAGTCATTTTCCTAGGCCAGCACATGATTCCAGGATGATGCAGGAGAAATCTCTGGGGAAAAAGCTGTAAGACTTTTTATTTTGTTACCTGTTACACAGAAACAAAACAGGGACATGGTCAACAGAAGACCCTTCTCGCTCACAAGTCACCTCAAAACTCCTCCTTACTCACCTTGCCTCAGTGACTGGAGCCATTTCACTCCAGTCACCTCCTCCCTGCACTCTGAGGCTGATGTTTCCCAGGGGCTGACACCTATTTCATCGGATCTATTTGCAATTCAGATTTATTTGCAACATCAGAGCCATTTGCAATTCACATTCACGAACATCCAGTGACAGCAGAGCAGGACCAGGCTGCAGGCAGAGAGGGACTAGGCTGCAGGCAGAGAGGGATGAAGCAGGACACAACCTGCTGCTTCCCCTGTGACCACAGCTTGTGCTCTGCCTGTTCCCCCTGCCAGAGGTGGCTGTTCACGTTGCTGTCATGCACAGCTTTGAAAAGAGGAACATTCTGGGAAGGCGTCTCATAGTGGGGTCTCCCTGGTGCCAGGTACACAGAATGCTTCCCACAAGCTTTGCTGTGAACACACAACATGCTGGGAGCCCACAGTAACACAGTCTGGCAGCAGAGACTGCCAACTTGGAAGGGAGAACTAAAAGCAGATGGATGCATCTGCATACACTCGGGACAATGCAAATCTGTTTTTCTAGGAAAAGCCTGGAAGAAAAGCTGGCTTTCCATGGGGAAAGATCATTACTGGTACCCACAGACTCCGTCAAAGCCCTTCAGCTGGGCACTTTCTGAGTGCCACAGAGAACCCTGATCTGTCTAAGGCTGTGCCTGAAGACAGAGAGTTTGGTAACACCACCTGCCCCTCCTTATCCCATCCTTCCTCTCTTCCTGCTTCTCATTCTCATCCACAATTCACGTGCCATTGCCCCTCGGCTGCACTGGAAGGAGATTGGGACTGAACATTTCTCAGTTACCGAAGGCAAACTCCCACCTGTGTGCTGAGTGATCCCTGGCATCCCAGATATCCAAGGGAGGGCTCAGAGCAGCACAGCTCAGCTCCTGACTGAGCCTCCCAGTGATCTGGGGCCCACTCACCCCATTCCTGTTCCTCAGCACCACCAGGCCTTGGAGGGCATTGGAAGGTCCTGGAAACAGGGACAAGGCTGCTCCATGTGTCTGTCCCATGCCTAAAGCAGTGGGACCACGAGCTTTGCTGTGCCCCCAGACACTTCCAATATCTTCCCTGCAGCTGTTGGATGCTGACAGTGCCGTAGGGCACTGCTAGCCCTTGACCTCAGAGAGATAGAGGCGCTGCTGTAACACCAGTGATTAATAATTAACAAGTGTCATCAGGAGCCCAACCACATCAACCTTCCTGTCCCACAGTCCACCACAAGCTGCTGACCTAATTATGGTGTCTATTCTTAGCTCCCCTGCAGCCTCCCCTCTCAGGCACAGCCTGTCCCACACCCTCCAGGAGGGGCACGTGTGATCCCCGCTGTGCAGATGTGCTGATGCACCACAGGGTAACGCCACCACTGAAAGACTCTGCGAGGACAACTGAGTGGAGCCTGCTGCTCAAACCCTGCCTCAGTCTGAGCCTTACCCAACACCAGCTCTTTCTTCAGGAAGCCTCAGAAGCGCAGCAGGCCTGGATTAGTAAGAGGTGCACGTGGAGAACACCAGAGGACCACAAGCCACTCCTGAATCCAGCCATCCCTACTCCTCAGGAGACAGAGGAGAAGCTGCCTGTAACACAAGCCTGGCCACATCTGACAGCTCCAAACGTTGTGCAGAGCTAACGCTGCATGTGAAAGAGACCAGTTTCCCCTCAGGACCTGGAAACAGCTCACCTATTCCCAGCCTACATCCCTTGTTCTGCTCTATTATCCTCGACACCTCTGTTGCCACTCACTTCAGAGCCACTTGGGCTTAGCTGTTGTGCTTAATGGGAGGTGAGGGCTCTGCATTTTGTATCAAACCCTCTGTCACAGCAGGCTGCTGGAGCTGTCAGGACTGTGGCATATCAGAGCCCCATGGAACTTCACAGACAGCTGAGCTGGAACTCCCCCTTGGGCTCCAGAACAGGCTGCTGACACTTGAGCTCCGAGCAGCTTTCCCTCAGCGGTGTGAGGGGTGTCATCCGTGCTGGCCCCCCACAGACCTCAGCCAAGCAGAGCTGTGTGTTTGGGTGGGTGCCTGACCCACATCTGCACCAGCCCTTCACAAGCTTCACCCAAAATCCGTGGTCTCAACCCTATTCCACACGTGTTTGAAACCACCAGCACTGCCAGGCTCTGTAAAAGGGAGACAGAATGAAAGTTTACAGCTCATGTTGGGCAAAAGGGCACTTCTAGCTTTAACAATCTACTTCTTAAGCTAGAAATACTGTGTATCTCCTCTGAATTCACACTTACCATGGCTTGCTTAGCACCTTCTGCCACAGACAGGATCAAGAGCATTCTACAGTATCCATGAGATGTATTAAGCAAACAGCTTTGGATACCTGCTTCCCAGGAAACCTGAGCTGTGAAACACAAGTAAACAGAGCCCTCATGCCTGAGCTTTTGGGATGTCAAGTGGAGAGCAATTCCTGCTTAACTACTAGTGAAGTGAGAGACCACAGGGCAAAGAAAAACAGGATGCTAAAAGGAGAGAAGGAAAACTGACAGGTCTGTGCCCAGCAGAAGAGACACAGGGAACAGGAACAGGGCAAATGTAGGCTGGAACGCGAATATTTCCATCTCCAGAGGTGATGCATTGCTTGCTGATTATGCCAACAACTTGGGGCAAAAATGCAGCTGCCTTATCCCACCCCATGCTTTCTCTCCCTACACACTCCCAGGACTCTTGCCTCCCAGAAGCAGGGTCCCATGCCCACAAACAGCTGTTCCCTGTGAGCTGCCACACAGGTTCCTGCTGGAGGAAGGCCACCCCTGGCCAGGTGGGCCCATCCCTCCACTCTGGTTAGCACTGCCCCTCTCCACCCATGGCAGCACTCCTGGGATCAACGCCTGGTGGTGCTCAGGGAGGCCAGGCCAGGGCAGCACTGACCCAAATCCAACTCTCCCTGTCCCCAGACCGCATGGCACCTGTGCTGGGAGCCGCGAGGGGAGCACAGCACGTGGTGCCAGGGCTCAGGCTGAGCGCCAAGGCAGCATCCAGCACGTCATTCGCACATGCAGGGACTGAAAATCCACTTGTGGTAACAGCACGTCTGTTTGCACGAGGTGGTGGCCAACTGCGAGTGTTGCTCACTTCATCACCACCTTCTCTCCATCCCAGAGCTCATCCCAGTCAATAGCTGTCTTTTCCTACAGCCCTTTGGAGCAGGAACCACCAAGGCTTTCCCTTGGTACTTGCAGGCCACTGCAATACCAACACCAAAAGAAAAAAAACCTGAAGGTGTTTCAGCTGCCTCCAAACTCTGCCCCTGTTATCGTATTTCATACACATATTTGGCTGAAAAATCCATTTCCTGGGACACTGCTGCAGCGAGTTGCTCCAACTGTCAGTGTAAATGATGTCCTGCCAGCGGCAATCTCGCAGTGTCATCTCTAATAACACAGCACTAAATCCCAACTCACGGGGGACGTGCTCAGCTGCTGCAACACTCCTCAGAGGCTCAGCCCAGACCTCCACCCATCCCTGCTCTCCTCTCCCATTCCTGCACTGCTGCAGCACAGGCACAGGATCACCTGGAGCAGCACTGCACAAACTGCACCACACAGAGGGTTTGTCAATGCTGGGGCAAGGCTGCTGCACATTCTGCTTCTTGCCAGCCTTGTCTGAGGCAAAGGTTTTTCCCACACATGTCACAGCAATCACGGCCACCCCACCCACACAGACCAGGAACAGGGTGCAGAGGGCATGAGGAAGGGAAATCCCACACTGAGGTTCATGTCTGCACATCCCTCTGCTCATGCCCCTCAGTGCCATCCAGCAACAAATGCCCACAGTCACTCTCCAGATTGACCCATCCCTTCCAAAAGGGCAACTCCAAAGCTATTCATGACATTATCCCTATTTACAGAAATTAACGTGTTGAGGAACTGATTCCCCTCTGCAGCCTGACAACAGAGAGGGAAGTAGAACTCAGGAGGCCTGAGCTCCCAGGACCAACTTTGACAACTCCTCTGTAATAACCAGCAAATATGAAAAGAAACAGACACCGAGACTGACAGGAAGGAGCTGTGGGGTCAGGATCTAAAAATGGATGGTCTTGTTTGAGTGTCTTGTACTTCTCTCACACCACTGGGAGAAAACTCTATTAGATTCTAAAATTGCCAAGATCCTTAACTTTCTTTAGGTCACTGAGGGGACACAACACTGCTTATACATACTCAAAGAGATTAAAAACCAAAGAGGAACAAGAATTTTTTCAAGACTCCCAATACTGTGCAACTACAACTGCAGGAAAGTGAAATTTGGGTTTGCTCTGGAGAAGAAAGATCCCAGTATTCATTCAATGGGGAAGATGCAATGGGAATTAAGGGGAGCCACACTCCTTGTGTCATTTAAAAACAGAAGGGATGAAGTCTTTGCAAAAATCTGCTGTTCCAGGAGAAGCACAGCTTCTGGTTGTTATTTGTGCCACATTGTGCCAGTCGTGGGGCAAACACACAGCAAGAGGGAGTCCTTATTCCCATGAAAACACACAAGGAGCAAGTGTGTGGATGACACAGAAGGGAAAAGGGAAGTGACAGGCAAAGTGACCTGCTGAGACCACAGGTCATGTTCCCCAAGCCTTTCTGCTACTCCTCTTTTGAGAGCTGCTTTATGAAGCCTGGCAACACTTCCCTGTGTAAGTCAAGGACCTGGGAACACGACCAGGGCACACAGGGAGTTAGTTCTTTATATGTAGGTTCAAAGTAGGGCTCCAGAGCCTGTTTCCAGAAAAAGGAGCTGCAAGAAACAATCCACAGCTGACCCCAAGGAAAGGCAGCACGCACAGCTGGAGCCTGGGAAAAGCATCCCACAGCCAGCTCCTAATGCCCTTTTTGGCAGAGAGGGCTGCACTGTCATTCATCACCTGTCCAGGTGAGGGGTGAAGGGACAGAGCTGCCAGATGTGTTTGGCACTGCATCCACTGGGGAGATGCAAGGGGAAAATCCAAGCCATCCCTATTTCGACAGCAGGCCTGTGTGACTGTATCCTGCTGTCTGTCTGCTCTCTTTTCCCTTCCAGCTTCCCCAGGGAAGGTCTGGAAATTTGCACCATGAAGACTGCACAGCCGAAACATCTGCAGCGCCACCGCTCCCTGCCCTGCCTGGGGAAGGCCAAGGCACACAGCACAGCTGGAATCCCCCGGGATGGGGAAGTCACACTGCCCAGGGAAACGACCCTTTGGGGGCTTTTAGGCCGTGCAGATATGACAGAAGAGGGTCATGCTAATTGCTGCCTTTACTGGGAAAAGGCCTTTAAAAGGGGAGATGAAACAATTCCCAGCCATCATATCGGGAACAGGGGGAAGAGGGGGGAGGAACAGGACAACTGGCAGAAGAGTTACAGGGAAACAGATTCTTTTGCTATGCACAGCCCATTCAAATCAGCCCTGTCTGGCAGGGCCAGAGGCATGAACATGAGATGTTCCCAGGCCTGAGCGCTGGAAGTGTTTGCGTTACCACCCGCAGGACCCCAAAATCTGCCACGAGCACAGACTCAACAATCACCACATGGCACTGCCAGTGGGACACCAAAGCAGCAGGACAGCTGGTGAGGAGACACGAGGTCCCACTGCACAGACCTTTTCCAGGGGCCCTGGCAGCGCAGCAGGGCTGGCAGGCTGGACTGTCATCTCACCTCTGCACAAAGGGCTCCCCAGCCACCAGCAGGGAGGGAAGAATTTAGTTGTTCCTGACTGCACACACAGTGAATTTTTTCCCTTATATTTCCAAATAAGCAACTCATGCTGTAATTTCAGGCTATTGTTCTTTTGCTGTTTGTTTTTCAGTTTGTTTTGTGTTTTTATTTTTCCTGGAATCTTTGTTTCTTTCAGTTTAGTTTATTTTTCACAACTGGCAAAGGATTTCTGCCTGGCCAGATCACTCTAACTACTACGAGCTACTTCTGAACAGGAAGGAAAAGACTCCTCAAACCAGTCCAGGCATCCAAAAACGTGCCTGTGATGGTGAAGTGCTGAAACAAAAAAGGATCAATACCATGCCAGTCACTCGTGGAGGAGTTCACAGCCTGCACAGGTCACTGCAGTTTCCCATCTGTCTTGGAGATACTTCTCCCCAATTATAAAAAACCCCAGAGATTTAACAGGCATGTTTTTCATCACTATCAGCTCAATCTGGTGAAAAACTCAACCTCGCATATTTGTTTTAGCAGCCAGCGGGTGGTGTAGTGCTGCAGGAGAGAGATTTGGGTGAGAACTCCAGGCAGAAATCTGCTCGGGCCGGCTGGTGCTCCAGAAGGAACGCTTCCCATTTAACCTCCTCCACTGCCTCCATTTGCAAAGCAGATTAAACACTGCAGAGCCACACGATGCAATTATGCAGAACGAGCTATGATGCCAAGGACAGCAAATTCACCTTTGCAGCTTGATCAATATTAGTTATCAATAGCAAACCATCCCCAACACGGGAGCTGTCTCTGGAGTGTGGAACTGCCCATAGGAAGTGCTCCCCTCAGCTCTGTGCTTCATTAAACACACAGAGGATCTGGCAGGGGCTGGCAATTAGATACAGAGCATCCAGCCGCTCACGAATTCACTGCAGATTCCTCCCAGATTACCTCCACGACACAATCCATTGATCAGAGGTGTGTTCTCAGGCTCCACAGTTAATTACACTCCCTGCTGATGGATGAACAGCAAAGCCATCGCTGTGAAAATACATTGGGAGCAGAATGCCAAGCAACACAATCCTAAACAAAGACAAAAGGGGCTGGGAAGGATTTCAGAGCTTTCAAGGTTAAAGCTGCCTGCAAAACACACCGGGGTCAGCACGAACAGCAGACACATGTGGCAGGGGGCACTGTCCCGAGAGAAGGGACAGCTCTGCCAGGCTCCCAGGCCTGGGGAGTTTGTCCACTCACAGGACAGGGATTATACAATGCTGGGGTGGCAGCCAGGCGTGCTGGGAAGGATGCTGGAGCCTGGAGACCCCCACTGCACTCACGAGCTCAGCTACATTCTCATGCCCAGACTTGCCTGCTGTACTCTTGGTTTACAAAGAAAAATGCACTCAGAGACTGAGGCCCAGACTGGGAGGTGAAGGACAGCTCACAACCAAAAGGCCTTGCTCCAAAGGTCTGTGTCACCAGAAGAAATCCAGCTAAGGCTGCTCCCAGACACCACACAAAGATCTCTAGAAACCACCCAACAGCTCAGCAAAGAGCTGGCAATATGGACACAGAATACAAGGCAGATATCACTGTGCTCAACCTCCTCTGGACTGTGCTGGGCAACCTCTGGGGTAGATACAGTCCTGCCAACTACTTCTCTTGCTTGCTTGGGAAGCATCTTCCTCTGTCCGTGCCAGCCTCTGATTGTCTTGCCACCCAAGGCCACCGGAGATGAGGTTGCAACAATGCTGCCCTTCCCTAAGGTGCAAACAGGGACCTCTTCTAATGGCCCCAGAGCACAAAGAAGAACTTCCATCTCAGCATGCTTATTCCATCAGAGTAAAGAGAAACCTTCCACAAAACACCTTCTCTGCAAGTTTTCACCAGAGCCAGCCATGTGCAGAGCCACACCAGCAGGAGAGATGGCCACGGTGTTTCAGCCCAGCTTCCCACCACACACAGAGTACCTGGCAGACCCGTGCCCAGCCCAGCAGGCTCCTGCCAGCTCCTTACCCTTCACCACGCTCAGGGTGGCATCGCTGCTGTAGCGCTTTCGTGCGGCGTTGGTGGCCACGCAGTGATAGGTCCCAGCATCACTCTCCTGTACATCCACGATTTGCAGGACACCATTGGGAAGAGTTATAAACCTGAGTGAGCAAAAGGAAGAGTGTGAGACAGGCTGTGCCCTACCCAAGCTATTCATCACCTCAAAGCCCTTTTATCCCTTCCTTTCCTCCTGCAAATGCCTCATGTGTCTTGGTAATGAAGCAGAACAGGATCAAGGAACCTCTGAGCAACGCAGGCAGTGGTTCTTCAAATCAGCAGGTACAGACCTATCCATCACCTTGGAGTCTTCACAATGTAGAACCTGCTTTTGAGAGACCAAGCTAGCAGGGCTTTGCTGACACAAACCATCTGACAGTACAAACCAACTCCATACACCCATACATCTACACACACATTTGTGATGTCTCCAAGCATACAGGTGCTTGAACACACACTACAGCCTTTCACAAAGGTTTGGCTGCCAGAGAAAAAACAAATTGCAAAGAAGTCTGAACATCATCTTTTTCCTGCTGCACCTCAAGTGCAAGCAGGGACCAGCTGATGCACAGCTGCACCTTCATGGGCCAAAGCAGCCAAGCCACAGCCACCTGAACCTGCACCATTCCTGGGTTGTGGTGATTCCCTTCCTCAAGTTCCTGTCTCTCACAAGCTGACAAACTTACAGCTGGGCACTCAGCATCCTCCCATCTGCCCATGAGGTGCTACTGGGCAACACTTCCACAGGGTGAAATGGCTACAAGGCTCATGACATGAACACAATCCTTGCTGCATTACACTGAACAAAGCAGATGATTAGCAATTAGCATAAAAGTAGGAGCAGGCTGTCAGCATCTCCATTTTCTGCCTGGATTCCTAGATGGCAGCCTCTTTATTCCAGAACGCGAGGCGCAAAGCCTACGTGATCCTTTTTAATTATATATGAGATCCATTTTTAATTGCAAGTCTCTATATAAACAGAGCTGCCGAGGTTTGACAGGCAGCTCTGGGTTATCAGTCTTCATTATGAAGAGGACACATTCAAAGGCAATTGCTAAGGGAAGGGATAGCAGCTATTCTACAGGAACAGCACAAAGACAAGTTATAACCATGAATGCCAGTCCTGCCATCCACAAAGATCACAGCAAGTAAAACTGTGGTTCTCCTGGTGCTGAGACAGCTGGAGTGCCATGGAGCCAGGAGGACCTTCAGAGATCACTCATCCTGCATTCAAACAACAGTCGCCAAACACACACCTGCTCCTGCCAACACTTTCCCAAACCTGCAGTAATGGAAACACCTCTCTTGCTCCAAGCAGTCTGTTCCACAGCCAAGGGTCCCTGCTACAAGTCTAGCATCAACCCTGCACCTCAGCTGCTGCAGCTGAGCTCATCATGTCTTGTCCTCAAGAACTACCAGAGCTCCTTCAGTGACCATTCTGCTTCTACTGGCACCATCCTACAGCCTGAGCCATGGGCACAGAGTGATTCATGGACACAGACTGGTTGAAGCTTCCTATGTACACAAACCCAATGCCCCACATCCCTAAAGCCACAATACTGCTGCTCAGAGAGACACTTTGCTGAGGATCAAGCCCCAGAGACCCCAGAGGAGATGGTACCCCAAAGCCCTCATCAAGATGCCTCATCAGGACTCAGGAGAAAGACGACAAATATTTGCATCCCCTCAGCTCTGCGGAGGGAAGGCCTCCCACAGCGATAATATTTATTTTTGTCGTGCATCTGCTATTTGAGTCTGTAATTAATATCAACATATTTCAAACACCAGGCAAGGCATCTCCCAGCCACAAAAAGACACTCCAATTATGTATCATAGACTCAACAAGGCTGGGAAGGACCTCTGGAAATGGTTTGTGGCTTTTCCCCTCTCAGAGCAGGGTCAGCTAGACCAGAGTGCTCAGAACGGTGTCCACAGTCACACTCATCCAACACACTCAGCTTCTTTGGAGGGCACAGGAGATGCCACTGTGTTTGTAAAGAGAGCAGGAGCTGGAGACAAGGGGCTGAGTGGGAAGACTCCATCACCACAAAGCTTCAGATATCCCTCCAGCAAGGCCAGCCACAGAGATCTACTTAATGCAGTACATCCAGTCAGGAAAGCAGGGCAGCATGAGGATTGCTCTGCTGGGGAAGCAAGGAGGGAAGAAAGGCAGGATTTCTCTATCCACCATTTCCCCCAGCTGCTCACAAAGCCTCCAGTTCTTCAGGGCCCCAGCAGCCCTGAACTAGAAGCCTCCAGGCAGCCTGCAAGGGCATTTGCTCCATCCCCAGGCTCTCTGCAAGGAAGTTTCCCTGATGACTCAGAGCAGACAGTTGGTGAGAGCTTTTCTTCCACACAAAGGGCAGAGCTTTCTGTCTGCTCACCTTCACTGTGGATTAAGCAGAAAACAAAAACCAAAGGACAGACAGACAAAGGCCCTGGGAGCAGAAATGCTGGAACCTTGGCAGTCTCAGGATCTTGGCTGTTCACACCTGAAGGGCGATGAAAGGCAAGTCCCCCTCCTGGAGCAGGTTGAGGGGCAGCACACCCAGACCAGGGCACAGAGCAAGAGCAACAGGGCACACACAGGTAGCTGTTCCCTCCCTGAGAGCACAGAGGGGCTCACAGCTGCTCACCAGGGCAGTGCTCAAGAAACAAAATCAAGTACCACTGCTTTGTGTTCAAACCCTGCAACTCTGCAGCTCAGAGAACATTCCAGCACTAACAGCCTCATTCCTTTCCTTATGTTCTCGCCTGTAAACTACCAGAGAGAGAAAGAGAGAAAGAGAGAGAGAAAGAGAGAAAGAAAGAGAGAAAGAGAGAAAGAAAGAGAGAAAGAGAGAGAGAGAGAAAGAGAGAGAGAAAGAGAGAGAGAGAGAGAGAGAGAGAGAGAGAGAGAGAGAGAGAGAGAGAGAGAGAGAGAGAGAGAAAGAGAGAGAGAAAGAGAAAGAGAAAGAGAAAGAGAAAGAGAAAGAGAAAGAGAGCACTGTGAGTTGCCCATGATTGCTCTACCCCTCTTAAATCACAAGCACTGGTGCAGTAGCATCACTCCAGGGCTGTATCTCCAGCCCCTGAGGCTGATTTTGCTCACCTCCCACCCCTGCTGTTCTGGAATATGAAATCACCACCCTGACTCCTGCCCAGCCAAAGGGTTGCCGTTCACAGGCTGATCCCGGTGTGCACAGGCAGGAGGCAGCCCCAGCACTCGGCTGGCTGCAGGTCCTGTCCCCAGGCACAGGGAGGACAGCAGAGCCCTGGTTGGCAGCCAGCGTTTCCTGGAATTCACTTAATTCCTTCGAAAGCCGGTTATATTAAATCCAACAACAACTAGACAACAACAAAAAAGCAAATCCTTCTGAAAAAGCATATTAGCTAGAACATGATTTAAAAAGCAAGATTTGCAGCCAGAGATTATGGCCTGGCTTTTACAAGGAAAACAATTTTCAGGCTGCCTGTGATGAAAGCAATCTCTGAGCAAGTAATTTCACAGTATCCATCGAGCTGTCTCATTAAAAAGCCATTGACTGCCCTATCTATGGCACAATTCTCCCTGCAATCCCTTCTTTTTCGGTGGTTTTTTTTCCCCCTTCCTATTTTATTAATTAATTTTCTTCTCTTCTCATTACAAAGCAACAGCCTCCTATAAACCTTTGGATGCCACACTTCAGACTCAAGGATGTAAGCAGTTATTCCTACAGAAAGTCACTGCTGCAGAAGGATTCCTAAGCCTTACCCCACCCCTCTCTCTTTCCTCTTCTGCCTCTTGGACTGACTTCCCTGGGAGGAAAACAGCTCCTTGTGCAGAGCAGAAAAGGAGTTTTTGAGTACTAAAGGACAATCCAGTGACTGATTCCCTGCAGAAGTGATGTCTGCAGACCAACTAACAGCCAGCTAATGGTTTATCCCCCTCTCAGGCCTGTAAATGACTTTCATTAAGGAAAAGGTATGGTGCTGCAGGACCCTCAGCTTTTTTTTAAAAAAAAAAAGAAAATTCAGGGTCTTTTATCAGATGTCCTCCAAACATGGGAGTAAACCAAACAAAAAGACCTCCCAGGTTACTGAGCGCACACACAGGGCTCTAGAAAAGTCATTACCCCTGAGATAAATCTGTGTGGGTAAACCATGAAGAGAATGACCATTTCTAAAACCACAACCAAAAAAAAGAAACACCACATCATGAAGTTCAGTATACCCAGTATTGTGCCCCACAGTTAACTGGAGAAATCCTCCTCCTGCCAGGTCCCAGTCCCCCAGAGAATTCCCCCTCACTTCACACAAGAGGCCAAGCCAAGGGCAGTCTGTGCCACAGCTCCATGCCCTGTCCCAGGCACACACAGGGTGCAGGTTCTGTGCCGTGACAACTGGCACAATACCCATTTTTTTTCCTCTCTTGTTTCTTGGATCTTTGAGAAAGTCAATTTTATTTAGGTGTGTTACAGACCTGTTTACATGAATACTTCCTCTTACATCACTTCATTATCAGGTCCAAAACAGAACATCTCTTTCTTCTACCTTCTTGCAAAGGATTTCCACACCCTAAATGCTCAGGTTTTGTTTTGCTCTCTTTCAAGCTGCCCCAGGAAAGCAATCAGGGAATCACCTGGGTTCTGCTGGAACAGCCTCCTGGTCCTTCTCCCACGTGATGACAGGGGAGGGCAGCCCCTCGATCCTGCACTCAAACCGGGCCATGCCATTTTCTTCCACTGTCTGTGACTCTGGCTGTTGGAAAAAGCGTGACAATGCTGGGGAAAGAAAAAGGGAAGCAAAGTTAATAACTTGGTGTTTCTGCTGAGAAATGCAAACCTGATATGATGTACGAGCTCAGAGGAAGGCTTTCCTCTCCTAAAGATAACCTGAAATGTAATTCCTCACTTTCCTGTGCCCTACAGACCCTCAGCAGTCCTAACAACAGTAGCTGAAAGGTTTCAATGTGCAAATTTGCCTCTTGCCTCATTTTCTCCCTTAAGGCAACAGCGTGAGAGGAAGGCAGGCAATTAGCTGGTTTCAGCAGTTACCTTCCTAAATTGCTTCCTTGTCTGTTCTCTTGCTCCATTTGGGAAGGACATGCAGAATGAGAAACAGAAGGGAAATGCCACAGCCCGAGAGAGGAGAGTTTCCCTTTGCCTTGTAGCATTCCTGCAGCCACAGGAAATTAAAGGCAAGAGGAAGAACAAAGCCAGACACCAAGTTATTTACACAAAACAACTGCCCACGGGCTGGCAGTGCTGCAGAGCAGGGGCAGAGGCCAGAAGGGTTATGATCCTCCTTCTCTGCCTGCAGTAACCAAATTCACCCTACCCAAGCAGATGGGATGCAGCCAAGGGGCACAGACACCTTGCTTAGAGGAGAAGGGCAGATTTCTTAAATGCCAGGACACTTGTTTGCTCCCCAAGGCTCACCCCTGTCTCTGTATGTGTTTACCAGAGCTTGAACTTTCTTTGGAGACACAGCACTGAGATTTGGGATTGCTCTTGGCCCACACCCTGCCTTCCCTCACACACAGCTGCCTCATCTTCCTCCGCTCCATGCACAGAGCAGAGCCCCCTGACCTGGGGAGCAGAAACCCTCCCCGGGGCTGTCAGCATCTGTCCTATCAATGCCATAACCCCAAGGCATCTCAGTCACACGGTGCAGTTTTGAATATTCATGCAGGCTCCTGGATGGGGGCAAAAAGCCTGTATTCTTCTCCACCACAAAAACTGGCTCCTGCTTTCAATACCTCTCTGTTAAATCGCCCTTGCTGTGAAACCCACCCTGCCACACAAATCCACCCAGCAATGCTGGGACACACTGCCAGAAACCCTGAACGTGGCACAATAAACATAAATTTCAGCCAGAAAACACACTTGACTTCTGGGCCAAGCACAGCACTGTGCTCATAAGGACCCCAAGTGACCTCCTGGCCCTGCAACACAATTCTGTGCTTGTCCCACCACTGCTTTCCAAGAACATCCATCATTGCTTTGGATTTTGCGGGACTCCAGACTTGAAGTTTTCTTTGCATCTCTCACATGCACAAACATCCAAGCTCACACAAACATGCTTTATGGAGGTCTTAGCTTGAGAAAGTATGTGTAGATTTGAAAATTAAATGCTTTTACATGACCCATTTTAACCTCGGCATATTCTCAGCTGTCATTAGTGTTTTTCTTTAATTTAAATAGTTATCACATGTTTCAAGCAACTCATTGCTCTCTGCAGCAGCTACAGACCAAGTTCTCCCACCAGCTGTCCACCAAGCCGAGCTTTCCAATTCTATACAAATGGCAATGAAAAATATTTTTCTGGAAAAAACCTGAAAAAGACATTAATATGTAAGGCCTCAATGCAGCCAACTGCTTTAGTATTCTCAAATATACACTGCAGACCACTTTAACACAGAGTCATTTCTACAGATTACGAGATCTTTTAATCTCCTGTTAATAAAACTTGCTGAACCCAAGAATTTAAAAGAAAATCCATCAAATGCCAGCACACCTTCAGGATGGCACCATCAAAACAAGCTTCTCCTGGCAGCATATATCCTGAATCATCTTTCCCACTATTCTCTTTTCATCCTACAGGTGTAAATAATAGTATTTTGGCAGGCTCTGGAGGGTTCTGTACCTGGAAAGGTCATGATGGGAGCCAGGAATCGTTCTAAAAAGATGAAACCTGTAGGCCTCTCTGTTTCATTTGTTTGTTGGGTCACCTATCTCTCTGCTGTTCATTATTAAGTGGCATCATCTTGGTGTACAAAATGTGACAGAGCCTCCTGGGCTCCCTGGGTTACCAGGCAATAACCTGTCCTGGCTGTTCCTGCCCATCACCTGCCACACCTGTGCATACAAGTTTGAAATTCCCTGCTGAGAACCGAATCCTGCCCTTCACCTCCCTCCAGCCCCATCCACCCGCTGTGCTGGGCTCTGGAACGGCTCTTCAAAAGCAAAGAGCCAAGGAATGTGTCCGTGACAGATTCCTCATTAGGCTGTGGAGGAGCGAGACTAAACACGGACGCTGACTAGGGAGTGTCCCTCCCGATCGGAGCAGTGGAAACAGCCAGGATTCCAGAGCCGAGCCACAGCTTCCCGCAGAGCCAGCACAGCCTGAGAGCCCTAGGGGTGCCAGAGCTTCAACCCTGGCAATGCCCAGCAAACTGCTTTGTCTGGTAGTGCCTTCTTGTGATAACTCCTGGGGGGTAACTCGGAGGCTGAGCATCTCTGTCATATTCCTTTGACAGGATGAGGACAGGGATAGACTGGATAAAAATCACCTGTGCAAGCTCTGAAAGCAGCAGCCTGAAGGAGAGGACGGGGAACATGAACAGAGATCTTTTGCACACAGAAAGCAACACCAAACCGAGGTAAGAAGAGTGAAAAGGTTCCTTTGATACAGGACTGACCAAGAGCCCTGGATCCCAGCGCTGCAAGGCTCAGGCAGGAATAAACATTCTGGCTGTGCTCATCGTTGCTCCACAAGCATTTGCACCAGCTTGGGGCCAAGACCACAGGGAGCTGTGATCCCTCTCTCATACCAAGGGACACCAGGGTGAAACAGCAGAGGGAGGACATGCCCAGCACCTCCAGGGCTACCAAACCCAGGCTCAGAGCTGTGCTGGTGACAGCTGGTGCTGGGAGGAGAAAGAACGGGGCAAGGCTGCTGAGGGAGGAGAGGAGAGGAGAGGAGAGGACTGGAGAGCAGGTCCTGCCACCCCAGAGCACTGCACAGACAGGCCACAGTGAGTGCAGGACAGGCTCTGACACACTGCTCACCCCGGGCCATGAGCGCCCTTGGAGGGGCTGCTCTCCTCCCACAAACACGTTCTCATGGAAGGGGCTGATGCAGAAGAGCTGCAAAGAGAGAGGTTTTCACATAGGGAGGCAGGGAAAGGAAATGCTAGAGGGGGAAAGGCAAACAAAGACGACACATACTCAACATTATTTTCCACTCCTCAGTTAAGGTTTAGTTTGCAAAGCCATCCCGAGCCACAAAACACCTCCCAGCCCCGTTGCACTGATTATCCTGAACACCTTAATAGACCATTCAGTAAAAATTATCCACTGCAGGTGAGAAGGTGAAGAGCATTACAGCAAATTGCCCTCAGTGACATGCCAAAGTGCCTCCAGGGGTGGAGCAGGCAGCTCCCTCCCCGCTGACATGTTAAACCCAGCTGGAGCCAAGCTCTGTGTGCCAAGGCTTTTAGCCCTGAGCCCAGGGGTGCCTGCGGAATGGTGAAACACAGCACCCTCCCCCTCTCCCAGCAGCATGATCCATGCAGGAGGCTGTGAGCTTGGAAAGACTGCCAGCCAGCAACACTACACCCCAGGCAGAAAATGCAATCTATGCAAGGAATTCAGCTTTCTGAAAGGGGCTCGCTGCTCTCTCCCACAGCGCTTTGCCCCCAGACTCTCTGTGTGCTCCTCATCTTTGTACCTGCTCTAGATATTAGCAGGTATTTCCAAGACAGGGGCGGCTTCAGCCCCCACCGAGATCACACCCACAGCTCAGGCTGCCCATCGCAGAGCTGCTCACCTCTGAACAGGCCAGGGCTGGAAGGGGGGCATGCACAGAGAGCCATGGGAGCGATTTGCCACGGCCCAGGGCAGAGCCAGCACAGCGCTGGGCTGCGGGGCCACGTGGAGACTCGGGATTGCTCCTGAATCCACAGGCACCAGCTCCCCACCTCCTCAAGAGCAGCACAGCCACGATGGGCCAGAGCCCGTGCACTCACCCACAGGAGGTTTTCCTGCCCAGCCTGGCTCTGCCTACATTCACCAACCTTCACTCACCTATGCACCTAATCCACAAAATAAATAAGAGAAAATCCATAAAATAAATCCTTAAAGTAAGAGTAAATCCGGGACTGCTGTTCCTCAAATCCCAGACACACCATGCACCACAGAGAAGAGCTGTTGTGCATGTGTAGAGGATCAGGAGAGCCCATGTGGGTTGGTTCCTGCTGTGGCCTGTCCCTCCAGGTGCAGGAACACTCCAGAGCTCTCCCGTGCTCACTGCCAACAGCCACGTGCTGCTGGCCCGTTCCCTCCAGGCACAGCAAATGTCTTCATCTGACAGCTACAATTACTGTAATTTTCTACAGCCTCTCTTGCACAAAATGTTTAAGCTAAATTAAAAGCTTTAACAAATCTTCACCAATGTAGTTATTAACAGGTAGAAATCTACACCTTCCCACAACTGCAATAACGCCCCTGGTATTTCCATGTGGGAACACATGGGGATTGGAGAAACCCACACACCTCATTCATCAGCCTGAGCAGCTGCTCACTGAACAGGCTCATTCCTCCTCATGTGCCACGGCCACCACTGCCACGAGGTGTGGGTGGGGACTATGGCATGGTGGCACACAGGGTGCCAGGGAACACTGGGCCATTCTGAGCCATGAGTTTATCCAGCAAAATGCCAACAAACTGAGCTCCTGGGCCACAGTGGAAGGATGGAAGTCACCACAGTGCCACAACCTGCACACACAGTCCAGCCTCCATCACTCCACCCTGACTGCTCCAAACAGCCTCTTGCAGCCTCCAGGCTCACTGCTGCCTGCAGTGTCCCCTCCCTGCCCCTGCAATCTGGCAGCCCTTACACAGAGGTGCCAGAGCTGCTCTGGGGCTGCCAGGGGGGAGAAGGGGACTCCCACAAGCCTGAAACATGGCAGACACACTAACAGCACCAAAGCAGTGCTGAGCAAGGCAGGTGTTATGAATCCCCAGTGCTCCTACTTGTCACTGCAAGACTCACAGAGTGCCCCACATGGGATCGCCACTGCAGGGAAGGAAAGGGCCTACAGGTCAGAAGGACAAGCTGATGGCAGGAATAACACATCCCACCTGCTGAACAGGTTTTCTTCTCCTGCCCTGTTCTGATCAGCAGTGCCCAGGGCAATCAGCACAAAGAACAACTCCATCCATGAGCAAACAGCTTTGGATAGACCATGTTCAGAGGTAGGGGAAAAACCCAGGCCTTTACAATCCTCCCTTGCTGCAGCTGAATGCTAATGGGGCAAGTGCTCCTGCCCAGCCCACAGAACAAATCGAAGCGAGAGATGCATTTCATTAATCAATTCCCTCGCTGCTCTCTGCTCAGAAATGGGTATGTTGTGTCAGGTGCACGTGTGTGCCACGGAGGCAGCACTTTCCCTGAGCAGATGGCAATAAAATGAGGCATATGAGTACACACAAGGAAGGAGCTCACCTGAAATTCCCTGTTTCTGGGAAAAACCCAGAATAAGATGGAAAGAGGCATCACCTATGTAGGCTCCTCTGGAAAAATCCAGGGGGAGGGAAGGGAAACTTACATCAGTCTCCTGGTTTTGAGATGTCTCCGCTGTTCTCACTCATGAGACACCAAACACCAAACCCAGGACTATAAGAGACACAAACCATCCCAACTGGGCAAGAGGCACAGAGCAAACTCCAATGCAAATCACTCCTAAAAGGGAAGATATCCTGTTTGGGACTGGGGCAGGAGCAGCTGAATAAATCCTCCTGGACTAATGACAGCTTTTTCTACCCCAGAACTCCAACTTCCCCAGACAATACCTGCGTGCAGGGTCCTTGACTCCATCCCCACCACCCTCAGGGTCCTTCCACTGAACAAAATGCTGGAACCAGCTATTTACCTGGCACTACAAATCACTGAAAGAAGGGAACAGGAGGGATGGGTGGCCAGCAATCTGCTGGTGCTGCATGCTAAACATTTTCTGGGCAAAAAAGCAGGACATGATGCAAAGGTCAAAGATTTTCCCTTGATCTGGCAAAGCTTCACCAGCACTGTTGTTTTCTACAGCAGAGTGCTCGCAGACTGAAATACCCACTTGGCCAAGCCTGGATGGTCCTGCCTGGGGTACCAGAGGCTAAAAACATCCCAGTGTAAAGAGAATGACAGGACATCCACTCTGCACCTTTACCCACCACAGCTCTGCACATGCAAAACCTCCTCAGCCCTGATGGGGTTCTGTGCAGTGCATTCAGCAATGTTTACACAAGTCACTGTGCTAGAGAGAAGTGTTACTGTGTTTGCATTGTCTTCTAACCTCACCTGTTTGGTAGATCAAGGAATCATTTACTGGCACTGACACACTTCCAGGAGCCATTCCTGAATACAAAGGAATTTTATTCTTGAATGTTGTGCAAAGATTCAGTGGCTCAGATCTTGGAATGTCCCTCTCAGAGATGCAAACAAAAACCACCTTGCAGAGCCCTTTCTCTCATCTCTTTTATGACCAAGAGAGATTCACCTCACAAGGTGTCACAGCCAGACCCTCACAGCCACCTCCACAGACACAAGGTGCTGCCCCTGAGGAGGGTCCAGTTTTTAATTCATGGCGGATGGCACTTACCTGGGAGAGTTACGCAGCATGGGATAACAGGAAGACAACACTGCTTATTGTGGACTACCCCTAATCCCACCTATACATCACTAACAGAATTTCACTTCATAGACACTTTATCTCAAACTTTCAGGGAGGCAGATGTTCTGTGAAAATACCAGGAAGGACAATCAACAAAAAACCCATAACACTTACTTGAAAACCTGACTGCAGCTGTCTGGCTGGTGACAGTCCCCAGGGAGCTGTGAGACACGCAGGAGTAATTACCCTCAGCACCAGCCCTGTCGGGATATCTACTGTCCTTTGCCACAGCCTGGGAGGAGATGAAGAGTGATCCATTCGGAAGCATGTGGAGATGTTCCTGCTCCACTAATGGAAACCCATTCTTCTTCCATGTGATATTGATCACTTGCTCAGCAGGGGTCAGGTTACAGTCCAAAACCACAGCTTGGTTTGGCTCCAGTACCACCTTTGCAGGACCAGCACTACAGCTCAGCTCCAGAGAGTCCCCTTCCAGCAGCCTCCCTGCAAAGAAAAGAAGACACTGTTGCAGCAGGGGGTGCTTTCCTTGGTTAATCACATCCCAGTTTTACACAGTGAAGGAATCGTGGCTGGAGACACAGGTGAAATTCAGCCCTGGGAGGTGACCAGCAGCTCCCATGCTGGTCATCTCCATCACACAGCCTGCACCATTCCTGCCCCCCACCCCTCCTGTGCATTCTTGCTTTTTCCAGGTTGGATTCAAGCAGAAAACAGCTAGAAGAAGGTGAAGTAATGGCAACAGCAAGAACAAGTAAATACACAGTGAGAGCACAACCTGCCATGGCTGCCCATGACAATCAAGGGCTCCCCCTCACCTGCACACCAGAGCCTCCTCCAAGGCTGATCAACACCCACAATACAACTCAGTTGCACGGTACAGTATCCCAGCACAATATCCCAGTGCCAATGACCACAGCTTGGTTGGAGCAGTTCCTCCTCTCAATGGCAGTAAGAGCTCAAGTCCAGCCGGGAATCCAGCAAGACACTGAACTCCACTGATGTTCACGTACTGGGAGACTCATTTCGAAGGAAAGACAGCAAAAGAATGGCTAAAAACATGACCTGCTGTCTCTGAGCATTTTACCCCTTACAGGTGAATCCAGAATGAGAATGGATGGATGCATTTTCCTCACTGGAAAAGGATATTCCAATTGCTAGCAGTACCCAGCATGTGCCCTTAGGCAACCTTCCTGCTGCAGCTGAGGCCAGAGCAGTGACCAGCAGCAAGCTCAGCTGAACAGATCTTGGCCTGGCCAACTTCCAAACCCACATACTCGGGGGCAGCTCCACCTCTGAAACAATGCTCAGCATTTCCTACAAGAATATTGCCATTAATAAAATGCATTTGCCGTTAAAGTTCTCCAGAGACACTAAGTCAATGTTAGCTGGCAGCGCTGCTTCCACACACCAGCAATTTCAATCTCTGCTGTGCTCAAACCATCACCATCCACTCTTTTTATGGCTCTGCTCCAAATTATTTTGTCACTGCTCCAATCAGAAATGTTTCCTGCCTCTATAACAAGTTTATCAACACTGGATATGAACCACATGGCTCCCTGCCCGTCTCCTATCGCAGAAGGCTACAGATTAATTTTATAGGAATTCAAACACCCTATTAAACCTGCTACTACCTACTGCTGATAAAGGGGCTGCACTTTAAAAGAGTGTGTGTTAAGCATGCAATTAGGGGCAATGACACACAAAATTACACATGCAGGGAGACAGAATGATTTCAAGGCATGTGCTGGAAATCACAGGTGCCCCTGGAAGGAAGGGTCTGACCCTGTCCATGCGTGGGGCTGATCTGGTGCTCATGGGATGGCAACTTGTCAGGTTTGTCATCACTGCTGAGTTGTAGGATTGGTGTTGGCCAGCTCTGTCCCTTCAGTGACCAGGAGGCTACACAAGAATCCCTGCTTGCTGCTGCCTGTGGTTTGCCATCACTGTGGGACAGAACACACCCCACCCCAAGCACTGTCACCTTCACTAGGACATCCAGGGGACAATCTCCCAGTCCCCAAAGCCAAACTCCAGCAGGATGAAGAGATGTCCATGTCACAGTCAGCACAACAGCCAAGTGCTGTACTCCAGGACAAAGGGGCAGCCACTGCCAACACAGAGCTGCCTGCAAGTCCCTGGATTGAGGGTTTTCCTCCATGGATGTTTCCATGACACTGCTAACTCACACTCTGGGGAAAAAGGCACAGCCAGAAGCAGCAATCACCAAGCTCCCAACAGGCACACACTGGATCTGTCAGCCAGCACATCTCTGGCAGGTCCAGGTCACTACACAGGGACTGCCACCAAATGCCCTCCTGTAAGGGCCGTCCTGCCTGTTCACATCTCCTAGGGCAGATTAGTCCTTTGAGGATCACAGCAAGCTGCAGAACTCACTCAGTGGCTCCCCAGGAGGAGAGAAGGAGGGAAACATGAAGCTCAGTGGCTGCCCCAAATGTACTTGAAAGACATTGCCACTGGACACCTTCCATCCAAGGCAGGTGACACCACAGCACTGTATGAAACAGGGGGAAATTAAGCACCCAAATACCTGTGCAGGTGACACGGCCAAACACAGGAGAGGGGTAGCATTCTGTGGCTGGGGAAATTTCAGCTGAGCTAAGGACAGGAGGCACACTCAGATGCTGCCATGAGAATCCCCACCCACAGCAGAGACCCAGACCCTTCTCCGAAGGGATGTCCCCGTGGCAGCTGCTGCTGTCAGGATGTCACACAGGGCTCGGCCAGCCTGTGTGCACACTCCACCTGCACAGAGGTGTGGCTGTCACAGCAAAGGCTGAGGTGGGTGAGGCAGAGCTTATTCCAGAAGCTGTTGAAACTTTGTTAGGTAAAGTCTTCATTCTTTGCCTTCCCTTACATTTGTTGTCCTTAGAAGCTCCTGTTCATCACTTGGGGAACAGCCCAAATATCTGTGCTATTTTCTAGTTTCTTCAGACAGCAATTAGAGTGGCATTTTGCTGGAAATGCTCCTCCTCTTCCAAAGGTGAGGCACGAGAGGACAGCCAGGAATAGAGCAGGGATCTGCAGTGCTGCTTCCCACGGCAAGAAGCAATTATCAGCCTCTCAAACTTCAATTCCTTAAAAAGTCCACTCAACCTGCTTGCAGCAGAGTAAGAACAGACAGCTCCATACCTTCCATCCCAGCAAGAAGTAGTATTTGCTTTTAAAAAACATGTGGTGATGTTTCTGTATCTCTAAATCACAAAGTCAAAACCTACCTGGATCCAAGCTTCTGGCTGGCTGGTCAAACATATCTGACAACCCATTGTTCTTTTGTTATTTATCGCAGACTGACCTGTCCCAAATCCCTCCTTCTTGCCCTTTTGGCCCCAAAATACTGCAGATTTTGGGGGACAGGGCTCTTGAACATACAGAGGCTGAGCAGCAGGGTCCAGGACCCAGACTGGCCACTGCAAAAAGTCCCACTATGACTCTTGTCCTAAGATGTTCAAAGAACTACATAAACACTCCCTGCTTAAGGAAAAAATACCTTCCAGGCTCTGGAAATGTAGGAGGAGGTCTGGTTCAAAACACCACACTAAATTAGCAAGCCTGACAATGAGATAAAAGCCCTTTCAAGGGAAGGGATCAGAAGAGAGTAAAATTAGTCCAAGTGAGATCAAAGACAAATGAAATAAGGAATGTTAAGTGCTTACAGAAGCTCCTGACTATTTCCAACCTCCATTCTTCGCCGTGTAGTGACAGAAATGGATAGAGCCCTGCCTCAGCACAGAGCCAGAGCTGGAGCAGCCTCCTGCTCACCCTCACCCTCTGCCCTGCCCGAGGTGATGCTGTGATCAACAGAGGCAAGGGGGGCTGCCAAGGCAGGAGCCAGGAGGGCTTTTCACACATCAGTCCCAGGCAGGTGTTCCACATACAGACCTGTGCTTTGGAGCCAGAGAGCTTTCTGCTTTTCTCCTGCTGGAAGTAGCTTCAACTGCTGGGCTATTCCAAGGCAGACCGTAACAGTTATGAGATTGTAAATTATGTGCAAATACACACTTACACCCAGATACACACAAGATACCTGTGCATTCACATACACAGAGTTCTGGAGGAATGCAGATGAATTCAAATACAGAGCATGCCCTGGAACGGAGGGTCTTTGATGCAGCAAGTTAAAAGCATTTTGTTCCCATGAGAATTACATTTTCTGGCCCAGGCTCTGCGGGGTTTTTTTACTCTCCCCCATGTTGCTAACCCCCAGGCTATATTGTGCATAAAAACAGCCCAGGAGAAAAATGTTCTTTTTCTCCCATCTATTTCCTCACTTCCATCAGCCATCCATCCACCTCCAGCATCCAGGCCCAGTGAAGTAAATTAAAAAGTCTCCTGTTGAGTGGCATAAAAAACCAGGGCGTTTCGAATGAACAAAGGTCGTCAAACCTTCAAGGCACAAAGCTGTCCTCTGCCCTCCACAGGAGCACAGCCCCTGCCAGCCTGATTTCACATCCAAGGCATCTGAAAAGCCACGTTAAGCCAGCCAACAACCCTTCCCAAATGGCACAACTCAGCATACAGCCAAACCCCACTCCTGTCACCTCCTCTCCTCAACATCAAAGGCAGGCAGGAATAGCCCAACTTACCACTGAGCAAAGGGGAAGGAGAACGGATTCTGTTGGGTTTGTAATTTCAAATCTGTAACTAAGCAGGTGAAGTGTGAGTGAGTAACACAGCAAGGTCTGACTGATCCCTGACAATGCAATTGCCTGGGCAGAGGTGAGACCCTCACAGCAGCACTTTCACATCCACAGCATGCAACACTCCAAGCCCATGGAGATGGGAGCTCTCTCTCCATGGCTAAGAACAGCACAAACCTCCTCTTGTCTCCTCACACACTGGGCTGTTCTCCTTCCCTGAGGTTTAACCACTTAAATCAAGGTGGAAAAATCTAGACAAGGGAGAAGCTTGTTCTGGTGAAATTTTGGCTATTGGCAGTAAACATGTCCTTGAGCTCTGCTACACAGCATGAGCAAATAAAAGGTTACTGTTCAACGGGAGACAAACGGCTTTGTGCAGAGGAGAACACGTTGTGGTTTAGTAATTACTGTAAAAACAAAACATACAGGCATAAACCCAAAGGGAGGTGATTCTGTGCACTGGCATATCTGTACTTCTGATTTTTTGGACAGCACCTGGCACAGCTGGAATCACCTGACCCACAGTCCTTGAGCAAGGTCCCTAAGGCACACAGAACAGCAGTATTTGGTCGAGATGTCCTGTCTTCCCTTGAACAAATTCACTCGGCTGGGGGAAGTCAAAGAGGTTCAGGCACACACAAGATCCCGAGGCACAACCACTCCTACAACCCCCAGCCCACTCCTGCAAACCCCCACTTGGCAATTCCAAGGCTCAGACCTTCCCTTCAAGGCAGGGGAGGCCCATCCTCAGCACAGCCCAGTGAGGCTCAGGGAGCAGCTCACGGACACCCAGCCCGAAGCAGCCAAAGCACTGACAGCTTCCAGTGCCTTCCCACGAAACCCCTCCAACACTTTCAGCCCAAAACAAAGAGAGCTGCACTGAGCCAGACAGGACCCATTACAGCACAGGCCTTGGGAGATTAATACTTCACAGGGAGCAAAGTACAAGGGTTTCTAATCTGACACACTTCCAGAGCTGACATCACTTCTAGCTCTTGGCAGCAGAGACTTTCCTGGGGAGCCGCTGTTGTGCTGCAGGTCCCAGAGCCTGGAGCCTGGCCAGCGTGTTTCCTATTCCACACACATCTGGCACTTTGGAACTGGCTTGTGCACCTTGCAGAGCTCCAGCCAAAGAAAACCTTCCCAGGAGCAAGGAAAGCGGCTCAGGCAAGGCGAGCGGAGCACTCCGTCGTCGTGTGTGTTCTGTGGGAGATCAGGCAGTGAGAGAAAGGGCTCCTCTCTCTCCTCCACATCCCACAGGAGGTGGCAGGAATTCAAACTGCATTTGAGACTCTGCACTGTCGCCATGCCTTAATTTATGTATTTATTTTGGATGTTGAACTCGTGGAGCTCAACAACACAATTAATCTTATTTAATTGGGAGCGAACAGCACTGAAGAAAAGTGAAGTTACTACTTCCAAAGGGTTTTCCTACCTCTCAGCAAGCCAACTACTGTGCCATTGTTCTGCTTAATGTAACCTTCTGCCGATGCTCTTCAGACACTCTTAGAGCTGTAGAAAATCTTTACGTTCCATTGTCTAATTCAAAGAGCGACTCTACTTCAGTGTGTCCCCATTAAAGCAACACAAAGCCCTCTTTCTTCCTGGAAACTTTATGCATTGACAATTACAAGTCAATGGCTCGGTCTCGGTCTGTTTTTAGGGCAATTGCACTTCGCAAGTGGTGACCCAGAAAGAAATCTGGCCGAGGTCTGAACAGAGTCTGCACGCTGGGAGCTCAGCAACATCAGCGCTGAGGGCAGAGCTGGGGGAGCTCTGGGCTTGGAGCACCCCAATCCCATGATCCTGACAGAATGGGAGGCTGAAAGGCGAGCTGGGCACCTCAGTCCCCTTGTGCATCACTTCTTCAGCTTCCACAATACAACAGAAAACATTCTTCCACTCGGCATAACAAGGCCTGTGAGATGGAAGGGTCAAGATCCCTACATTCCCCTCCCAGTTACCAGATGTTGCTGGAACTTTCCACCTTGTAATGGCAACACGAACAAGAAAGTTACACCTTCACAGCCCATTTAGCCTCTCTGGAACAGAAGGCTCCTAAAAACTACACCTAGAGCTGCTGGAAAGACCATTTTATTACCACTTGACATCCAAGCAGCGCTCAGCAGTGGGAATCCAGCCTTATCCTAATTCTGCATATAAGCAGCCTGGCTGGTTTGTTTAATAATGCAGCATCTCCCACTGCTGCACGAGTGTTTATCCAGCTGGCAGCCAGGGGCTCTCAGATCATCTCCTGCCACCAGGCTGATCCCAGCCTTTCAGGCGCAGCTGGGTGCCAGCCTGGCACTGCAGGCAGCAAGAGATGGCACGGGGAGAGTGTCACTGTCCCCATCAGGGTGCAGGGATGAGACTGTGACAGGAGCAGTGCCCTCACACCCTGCACAGATCCAGCTGCAGGTCAAGGTGTGCGGCGTCCTGGTCACTCCCCAGCTCGGGTTTGGGTACACAGGGGTGCCCTTCATGTCCTGGCACACTCTCTGGGACTCAGGATGAGCACTGGCAGGGTAAGCTGGAGTATGGAGCTGTCCCTGAAGAACAATGCTGGGCAAGAGCCCCTGGCCTTTGTCCTGTTCAGACCCCCAGTTAAAAACACGAGAGCACAAGGGATGGCACGGAAGAAACATCACCTAAAATGCAAGCAAGGCTGTATTGCTGTTTACAGGCCACACCTGAAAAGAATATAACTTGAAGCTGTAATTACAGTAAAGGTGTGCTGGTTTGGGCTGGGATTGAGTAAGTTTTCGTCACATGGATAAGTAAATATCTTTGTGTATAAATAGAAAACACACCAAGAAAAATATCAGGGAAATAAAACAACCCCATCTTTTGAAGGTGCTCCCAACGCTGAATTCAGCTGCAGCTGCTCATTCCAGCCACGCAAGACCATTGAAGTCACCAACCCATGGCTCATGTAACCCTGGAAACTCCAACCTAATGAACTATCAACTGATTCCTAGAAAGGACTAAATGCTCTTATGCTTCTATACAAATGTCAGGTTTGCCCAAACATCTGTGCCCAGGGATGATGCCTTGCAGACAGGGACAAACACCATGCCAGCTCTCAAGATAGAGCTTATTCTCATTGAGATGTGTGTTATTCTGACGTATCCCCTGCAAACAAATGGTCCAGAAAGATGAAACAAATCAATAGCAGTAATAATTTATTCATCGTGTTGAATTGTCTGTGGCAATTATAATGGTAAAGTGCTTGACTTTCACAAAGGTTAAGCCTTTGTATTTCTCCCCTCTGACTCCAGAAGGGTTTCTGAAAGCAGATGAAGTCTAGAACAGGCTGAAATCTAGATTTGCTAAATTCAGCCTTTTACATGTCTTCTCCCCAGGGTGTCTCACAGAGCTGACAGCAGAACAGGCAGGGCTGTCCCCAGTACAGGACCATCAGTGTAAGCCTCCCTTGCACTGAAGGATGATTAAGGTGTCAAAGTGACTTCAGCACCAAAATCATTGAAAAGCTCTTCACAATCCCCACACTGTGACCCAGGGAGGGCTGAGCTGTTCCTGTGCCCTTCCCGCCTGCTCTGTGCCAAGCACATCACACACCCAACCTGAGGCTTTGCTCTATCAACACCTCCAGGGCAGCCTCCACCTCCTGCTCTCATCTTGCAGTTCTCACAACTTCGGTGGGGAGCAGCTGAGGTGATCCCTGCAGAGGCTGCTGCAAGCACAGGATGTGTGGGGAACTCAGGACAGAGCCCCAGGTTTGCACTCAAAGATTTACAGTGTGGAGGCACATTAAAATTACAAGCTTGAACAAGCACACTGGAACAATAACACATCAGAGTCCTGTAATTGGGCCCTGAAATACACTTAGTGAAAAATACAGACCAGCTGCAATGTTGGAAATGTTCCTAATGCAATCCAAGGTAATTATTGGTAACAGACCATCAAACAAGTGCATTAATATGCTCTGATCAGAGAGAGAATCAGATGGACAGTCTGGCACAGCAGCTTGTACCTGCAAATTATGTAAATGATTGGAAAGAGCAAAGCCCCAAAGCCCTGGAAACACTAACTCTAATGAAAGTTATTAAATGCTATTTTTGTTATCCGCTGGTGTTAACATCAGAAGGCTCATTTGCTGCAGTGACTGTAATTGTGCTGCTGAGCACTGGGCCGAGCTGAATAAGCCTGAGATTTGCTGCTTTGAAGGACCATGTCAGGCTAAAGTGACTGCCTTACATTTGCATGATTTCACGGACAACGTTTAAACACATAACGACTTCCTGCATTTTTCCCTGATGCTGGAAAGGAAACCCAGTCATTTTGCCTTTGTGAGATGCACAGGTTCCTGATTTTACTTCATCACACATATATTTGATCTGCAAACAGCACAGGAGTCTGAAACAAGATCTGCTTTGTTACCTATTTTTACACTTCAACTGTTTCAGTTTAGCATATTTTTAGGATATACTTTCATCTCTCCATGCCTGAGAAAACGAAAAGTATTCAGTATGATACAAGCTTCAGTATCATCCCTCTTGAGAACAGTCACTTAAGCAGAAACCAATATTGCTAAATAAAACACACAAAGATCCTTCACCTGTAGGCTACAGTTAAAACTCTGAGTGTATTTTGTAGCTCTTTTCCCCTGGGTTAATAACTTTGAATATTCCAAAGATACAAACATAAACACATTAAAGGGAAAAATGTTCAGTTCCAACAGTGAATATTTTATCAGTCAACTTCTCACCACCCTACAGAATTAAAAAAAAAAAAAAAAAAGAAAAATCATCATACCCAGTTTCAAGCCTTGTGAAAACTCAGTGCATAGAGGAATGAAACAGCGTCCCCACTGCAGGTCTGAATCCAGCAGCCAAACTTCCTAACTAGTAAATTCCATCCTCTCTACCAGACAATTCTTAAGCCTTTGCAATTCAAACTTTTAGACAAAATTACAGTGTAAAGCTCTGGAGCAAACAGACAGAGCTCCCCCTGTCCCCCCCTCATTTCAAAGGCCTCCTGAAACTTAGGCTACACTTTATAATTTCCAAAGAAACACATCCCATGTGATTTTACTTCCCTTTTATTCCACACTGCAAGACAGGCACACTCCCAGCTTTACTGGAGCACCCAAAGACTCCAGTGAGAGTCAGAGCCATCTCCAGGGGATTCCATGGCCTGGCTGATTGTCCATCCTGCTTCCCAGCACATCAGGCATGTCACATGTCACCAGACACAGCAAGAATCATAGAATCAGTTGGGCTGGAAAACACCTCCAAGATCATCAAGTCCAACCCTTGGTCCAACTCCAGTCCCTTTACCACATCATGGCACTCAGTGCCACGGCCAAGCTCAGGTTAAAAACCTCCAGGGATGGGGAATCCACCCCCTCTCTGGGCAGCCCATTCCAATGCCTGAGCACTCTCTCTGCAAAGAATTTTTTTCTGATCTCCAACTTCAATTTCCCCTGGCAGAGCTTGAGCCCCCCGTGCCCCCTTGTCCTATTGCTGAGTGCCTGGGAGAAGAAAGCTCGGCAGCAAAGGAAAGAGGCAGAGTGTATGACAGGAAAAGGACACGAGCCCTTTGACTCTGCCCCTGCTTGGGCATACAAGGCTCGTGCTTTGAGAGTCAGCCTGGCCCGAGAGCCCCAACCCACCCACCCTGGCAGAGTGCAGAGCAGGCAGGCAGTGCCAACAGCTGCTCTCATGTGTTGGCTGTCCTGGTCACGCTCCCAGCCCCGCGCTGGGACTCACTGCTCCGTCTGCAGCCACACAGACACGGCCACTGCAGCTCCAGCCAGCGGGAAAAACACTTCTCCATCACGTGTGCCTTCCCCTGCACAGGCTGCACTACCAGTTGTCTTGCCTGTCACTAAAAGGAACTCACAACCCGCTGCTGAATGATGGACTGTAACCAATACAAACAGCCCTGAAAAGGATGTGCAAGCACAGCCCAGCAGTGACTTTATGAGTGCAGGATCCCACAGACCAGAGCAGACCCAACTCTCCTGAGTATTTCCACTATTTACAGCAAAATCAGAAAATTAAAATGATATTTTATGCTTAATGATTGGAACAAGACCTGTGAAGTCCTTCTCCCGGTCCCATTTACAACACAAACGCCAGTGACAGAGCAGCAGATGGTCAGAAACACTCCCCTAGAATATTCAGGCGATTCAACTTGAATCTGTGCCCAAATCATTTAACTTTAATGGATTCTTTCATTAACAACCAAAGAAAGGGAATATGGTTGCCAGGGCATTAAAATCACTTTTTCAATTATACTGTTATAAAATCGAACAAATTAGCTGTAATTCTGAGCTGAAGCCTAAATGGAAGCCCGACTTTATGAAAGAAATGAAAATTGATTTGGATTAGTGGGCATCAAGGGCTTTTTAAAAATTAACAAGATTCTTATGACTTCATAGCATGGATGGATTAGCTGGAGGTTTCACTGCCCTGGGTTTGCTACCTGCCAAAGCATGGCAGCTGGTTTCACAGTGTTCGTTACAGCAGGTTTTAATTAGACTGGGGGGAGAGGATGCAAGGATTGAAGCTGGAAACAAAGTTCTAGAGAAGCTGGGTGGTGTCTGAATTCACCTTTTGGACCCAGCCCAGCAGGGTCTTGGCAAACCCCAGGGAAATCGGAGTCTCTGAGCTTTAGCAGGATAAGGACTACAGCCTGTAGTGTTCAGCTTGGGGTGGTCTTGCTTGGAGATAAAACTGTACTGGATGCTTCACAAATACAAAATAAAAATCAAGCCCAAGATACCTGCTGTGAAGAGCACATAACTTTAATGGAGGTTATTAAAAAATAAATTAAAAATACACAGAAAAAACACCTACAACACACCACAAACCCCCAGACCAGATAAGGCTACAATGGGAGCAGAGGAAAGAGCAATTCATAAAGGAAACAGGAGGTGTAACACTGGGCATCAGGATGCAAGTTCCCTACAACACAGAGCAAAGGGGTCACACTAGGAAGAAAAACGTCCTTTGTAGTCTGTAATAAGAACTTAAATGAAAGAGACCTTCACTGAACACAACCTGCATTGATGCTACAGACCAGAAACCCTAAGAAGTACTTCAGAGAGCCATCCCCCTGCCAGGGAAGGGAGTGATTTGGAACTGCTGCCCAGAAAAAAAGAGACTGAAACCAAGCTGGAGACTTTTATACCTGCACTGGACAAATCCTTTTTTTAATTTATTTATTCAAAAAGAAGGGGGAAAAAGAAGGCACTGCTGGGCCCAACCTGCTTTGACCCCTGTGAGCTGGACGGGATGTTCCAGCGCTCAGGCTCCACCTGGAACATCCCTGGGATGAGGCCCTGCTGAGAGCACCTGCCAGCTGGCACCACTGGCCCCTCGTTAAGGTAAAGGCAGCAGAACATTTCAAAACCATTTTCATGAAATCTTGCAACACAAAGCACTTTAAATGACTCCCCTTTACGAGTCAGCATTTCATATTTAGTTATTTCTGCTCTTTATTGCAACACAGCGGGTGACAATTTGCATCAGTAAAAGCTGGATGAAAAAGTTAAATCTTTCTTTGGACAATCCTGAGTATTATTGCTGTGCCATAGTCATGCTGGTGTGTCACCCTGTATCTGGCTTTCAGATGTGCCACAGGGCAATGTTCTCCAATAAATCAAGAAGAGCTGTACCCTTTGAAAAGGCTTTGTATTGTAATCACTGTGGGTCTCCGTGTGCTTGTTAGAAGGTTTTATAGTTAAGAAAACAGGAGAACACATTTTAATCCAGAACCTTTCAAGCTCCACATGTCTTCAAGTTCCTTTAATGATTTAAAAATCAGAGCACCCTCTGGTTTTCTATTATAACCAATGTCAAGATCTGGCCTAGCAGGGCAGCAACTACGCACACAGAACACGCACAACCAAGGCCTTTATCTCTTCCAGGGCAGGAATGTGAAAAGCCTGGAGTTGGTAAGAAAGGACATCCCTGATGGAAGTGCCACTGACAGTGATCTGTTTGCCAGGCAAGGCAGAATGGGCTTCTCCAAACCAACGCTTTAGGCTGAGGGGGACTGTTACTCTTGCACCACTGTAATAGCACAGGAGCTGGCACACATCAAATTAAGGTGCTTCTGTGGAATGGCAGCAAATGCCAGGGTGGGGAATGTCATTTCCAGCTAAAAGCATAGGAACTTCCTCACCCAAACTGCCTGATCCAACCAATCAGCACAGATAAACACCATCAACTGTACCTGTGAAATCTGGCCCCCGGGTTCACACCACTCCCAGGCAGGAGCAGGCAAAGAACTGGCATTTCTCACCACACCAGCCCCTCTGTCCATCAACTGTGATTTCAAAGTACCTACAGGGACTTCTGAATATCCATTTGGACTTGTCTACGAGAAGACGCTTATTATTATCATAATTATTAGTAACAATTATACAACTATTATATATTTTAATATATGTCAACAGAATAAGAATATTAATATATTCTCTACAGGGTATTCCACAGAATTAATGAGAACTCATAATGAGCCTAACCTCTCTGACATCTTGCTGATACTTATTTCTAAGGAAGCTGCTAAATTCCATGTGCATCGGCTCCAGCAGAGCAGTGGCTGGCAACTCCCTCTGTGCCCGTGGGTGCAAAGGACGGGAATGCTGATGACGGGGTTGGTGCCTTGCTGGGGGCAGTGAAGGCAGAGGGAGACGTGCCTTTACTCCTGTTACCTTTATTATCCACCTGGTTCCCTCTGCTGCAGGCAGCTCTGAGCAGCCGAGCCTTAAACCTCCCCAGCTCCTGCTGCATGAAAGCCAGTGAGTCACAGAATCATAGAATGGATTGGGTTGGAAAAGACCTCCAAGATCATCCAGTCCAACCCTTGGTCCAACTCCAGTCCCTTTACCAGATCATGGCACTCAGTGCCACGGCCAAGCTCAGGTTAAAAACCTCCAGGGATGGGGAATCCACCCCCTCTCTGGGCAGCCCATTCCAATCCCTGAGCACTCTCTCTGAAAAGAATTTCTTTCTGCTCTCCAACTTCAATTTCCCCTGGCAGAGCTTGAGCCCCCCGTGCCCCCTTGTCCTATTGCTGAGTGCCTGGGAGAAGAGACCATCCCTGGAGGTTTTTAACCTGAGCTTGGCCGTGGCACTGAGTGCCATGATCTGGTAAAGGGACTGGAGTTGGACCAAGGGTTGGACTGGATGATCTCGGAGGTCTTTTCCAACCCAATCCATTCTATGATTCTATGATACTCAGAGCCAGCCACAGTCATACAACCAGAGGCACACAAGGCAACTGCTGTGTTAATTTGCATCCTACCTCTCATACAAGCTGAGATTTGGGAACAAGAGGTAACTCATTTCAGCAGCAGACCCTAAAAGCCCTAATTCTCTGGCAGTGAAGTCAGCAGCAAAATTCCCACAGACAGAGCAGAGGATTTAGCCCTGGAGAAGTCCAAAACAAAAGCAGCATCTGTGACTCACCCAAGAGACCCACAGCCACAACAGTGTAAAAATTACATTCACATGGACCTGATGCTGCTCATGGAATACAACTCTGGAGCCTTTCTGCTGGCAGACCCATCTCTGAGCAGCTTCTCCCCTCTTTTGTTCTTTACAGAGTATTTGCATGGAAACCAGAGACCCGTTTCTCAGCTGCTCATCTCCTCCTGCTGTCTGCCCTTCCCCGACAGAAGACAGACTTTTCAGAGAGGCTGTTTTCATGCAAATAGCCCTGAATGTCAGAAGAACAGAGCACCTCCCAGAGCCGGGGTGCCAGCTACCATGCCAGGGATACCCCATGTGCATAGAAAGCATCTCACCCTTTAGGTGATAAAGGTTTCATTACATGGGAAGAGTTCCCTGGGAGACTTTCAGAGCATCTTCCATGGAAAGCAAGTTTCTTTCTTCAAGATCATGTTGAGAAGGTCCAGTTGTGTAGAATTCAAAACCAACCACCCGCCAGGAAAAGCCCCAAGAGCCTGTGATACCCCCACACCCAGCACTGACATGTGGCACCATCAATACCAGACTCAGACTCTTTCAAAAAAACCCACTCAACAGTTACAGGAGGTTCAAGTTCTACTCTTGCCCAATATTCCTGTAATTTTTGCTCTTTTATAAGCACGTTAGTGTTGTTGCAGTGGGTTGGTTATGTGGCAGGTCCAAGGGAAGGGGGAGGCTGACAGCGACCTGCTCCGTGTATCTAACTCAGAGTGTGAGCCAGACAGCGCTGTCAAAGGGCAAAGAATACACTCTGGAAACAAAACCTCTTTGTTCCTCTAATTTTGTTCCAGTTAAGTCAGTTCAGCTGTTCCATATAACCAGTCAAAAACATTCAGCATTTCCCAAAATATTTTAAGACTTCAAAGTTTAGGTTTTATTTTGACAGTTTTAAAGTGCAGAGCTTTTTTTTTCCTTACAGATTTTTTTTTGCATTAAAAATAAGGCTGTTTAATAAATTAAGCTTTACAACAACCACTGCCGCTCTGCTTTTATCATGGCTTCAATTAAAATATTGTTTCTTGAAGACAGCTAACGGCTTCTGAGAAAAAAAAAAGAAGAGGGTGTTTCACTGAGAATGTTTTCAATAGACTCGATTTGTTAAAACTTGTGATTAAAACCAAATTTCAAGTAGGGCAGGCTCCAAACCAGGGATGCTTTAAAGTTGCTGATCTGAATTCTAAACTTCCCAGCCTTAAAAAACCATAGTCAACTAAAAAGTAAACCCTCTAACACTCAGCAATGAGGAAAATGTTGGAAAAAGTGACCTCTCCAAGACTCAGTGATGAGGAAAATGTAGGAAAAACACTATTTAGAGCAGTGCCTGACAGCTCAGCAGAGACAGGAGCTGATCAGGAGCAGGCTGTTCCAGAACAAAACCTTTCTGCATAACCCAGGCAACAGATCTGACCTTTTCATCTACAAAAAACACTCAGCCCACCGCTGAACTCATTACTGTGGCAGATCTGCCCCTCAAAACTGGGGTTTTTTTCACAGTCTCAGGGCCAAAGCTGTTCTGACACCGATTGCCTCCTGTCAGGAAAGTGCTGGAACAGCTCGGGGACAAGACCTGTGCTGAAACCAAACCTGCCTGAACTCTCCCTGAGTAACCTGAGCTTCCCACACCCGCGCTGACATTGTCACCACTGAACGGCAGCCAGCGAAGACTCGTGTCACCAAAAGCAAACAAAAGAGGGCTATAAAAACTAATTAGCTGTTTGTGCTCACTACTGCTCTTCTCTGCAGAGCTGTGACCACAGCGAGGACATTCTGGGGGCTTCTCACCAGCAGCTCTGGGCTTGGCCAGCTGCACGGTGCCAGCAGCAAAGGCCTCAGTCCCACAGTTCTGAGGTCAAAGCTCCACTCGTGCGGTTCACAGTACAGCCCACAGCCAGCTGTGTCAGCACAACTGAGAAAGCAGGATCAAGCAGCCGTGGGGATGAAGCTTTTAAGCCTGTGATGCTGCCAAATGCTTCGTATCACAACCCTGCCTATTTGCATTTCTGCCTTGGGCCCCATCTGTAGCTTCCCATCCATGTAAAAGCTGTCCCCAGGGAGAAGGAAGGCTACTGTCCATTTGTTCAGCACATCTCAAGTGCATCCAGCTCCAAATGAAGGAGGTGGAGAACCTCTTTTCCATGCAATTCTGACTCTCTTGTTGTCTGGGGGCAGGGAAGATCAGAAAGAGAAATTGCTGGTCCAGCAGCTCCGATCAGTCAGTGCCAGGCACCAGTGTGGATCTGGAGACCTGGCTCTCAGCTCCCAGATTTCCCAGCTTTCCGAGCCTTCCATGCCAGCACCACATCCTTTCATCAGAAACACACTTAATTCTTTCCTCAACTTCCACTTCAAACCAAAGGTCCTACAAAGTAGGTCTCCAAATGCAATATCAGTTAAATCACTTAGCAATAATACACAGGAATAAAATACCTTTAAAATGTGGTTACATCCTGTTCCAGAAGACTTAATGGGTCTTATTTTTAGCCAGGAATAACCTGAAAACCAGCAGAGACACACTGCAGTACTGAAACTATGTCACTGTAAAGCTATTTCATTACAAGCCACAGCTCTCTTTGCAAAGATAATTTCTTCTAAGAGGCCAGTTATGCTGACACAAGGTTTTCCAGCAGGGATATGTGTAGGTGTAACAGCCCAGCCCCAGGGCTCTGACCCAATAATACAATCCAGTGCTCACAGTAGGGCAGCCAGAAATGAGCCCAGTGTCCCAGGCAGAAGTTGAGACCAGGAGAAAGAAGCCAATGAGCAGAGGAGATGAGTCCCTTTCAAGACACGTGTCTCAGCAGAGGTCACTGCAATGACTCGGAGCTGGAGGAGGGCCAGGGCACTGTGGTGCATCTGTCAGGGATCCCACCCAGGCTCCAGGCAGGAATCCTCACACACATGTGAAGGGCAAGGCTGGAGGAAGCAGGAGCTCCCGCTGAGACCACCCAAACTGCCGTGTCTCTCACTACCTGCAGTGAAAACGTGCCCAGCACAGCTGGCAGAGCTGCAGAGCGAGCACAGACCATCCTCAAAGAGCATTTTCATCATCACCAACACCTGGAGCAGAAAGGCACAAGGAAGACAGGGGCAAAGCCAGGCATATGGCACCTCAAATCGCTTAAGCCCCATGTGAGCAGCTGCAGAAAGGAAACAGTAGATGAAGTACAAACCTGGGGCTCAACAGGATCCAGATATGACAGTGCCAGGCACTGCAAGAACATTCCTGCTCATGCCCAGGGATTTGAAAGTTCAGCAGCACCCACAGCACTCATTCCCAAAGTCCCTGGCCTGCACACTGCACTGGGACTGCCTGGGAGTCCCACGGGGCTCACGAGCTCAGGCAAGGCTGAGGAGAGGGACCAACACAGCCCCCACCCACCCAACCACCTGTGATTCTGGGGAGAACTGTATCCCTCCCTTACTCCCTTTGGACAGAAAACAAGTCACAGAGACACTCCAAGCAAATGCTGGGGGAGTGAGACCCTGTCTAAGTCAGGAGGGCAGTGTGAGACTCCAGTGGCTCTTGGGCTCTAGAGAGAAACTGTGCATTGCTTTTCTGGATGCTGCTCCTCCCCACATGATCCTGGACCAAAGCTGGAGTTAGGAACACCCATACAGTCCTTCTCTCCTTCATTAAGAGAATAGAAGAATATAAAGTTGGCTGCGTTATCTCCCACCAGCCCAAACCACTCCTATTTGTTACAGAATAATAAAGCTATTAGTACTGAGCAATCACACTACTACACTGTTGTTTTACATGGCTGTAATTTAACAGTTCCTCAATGTTTGCTTTAGGAAATCTTTTCTTGAAAGGTCTATAAAATTATGAACTCTAGCTCTAGTTTGAAAACATAGGCACGAGCAGGGATTTCTGTTCCCTCATAAATCACATTCCCCTGTGAATAAACACCAGCTTATAAGAAACATCTTTTGTTTATTGAAAGTAAATGGCATGTGGACATTTTAAACAAAGAGAAGGTGGGAGGCGGAGGGGGACAGACAGATTATGTTTTCCACTTTCATTTTGCCTTGTGTCTAAACAAACAGTTCCTAACAGCTTTGTTTTCCAAACCAACTTTCTCCCAGCTGCTATCTGGAACCACAGAGAGGGAAAGCAACACTCAAATGTGCAAGGATTGCTTGACTTTGCACACTGGGTTTACTCAGCAGTCAACGTTCTGGATACACAAGCCACAGGGAGGGTTACTGGGAGCAAGAACAGCCTTGCAGAGACTGGATGGCTTCACAACAGATCAGTGCTGGGAGGGTTCACTCAGACCCCTCAAACCACAGCAGGGGCAACCAGCATTTTGCCAAGATTTTGAGACAGCTCCTGTGCCACAGGAGCCGATCCATTGCCTTGCACCCAGCCACAACCACACAGACACTTGGGAAATGACTGAACCAACAGCTTGGGGAGAAGGCAGCAAAAACAGCTCTTACAGATCCCTCAGGGACCTGTAGCACCTGAAAACAAACCACTATCCTCGATCCTTTTTGGCCATGGCTGTGATTGTTTCCATAAGGTACAGGCAGCACAGAGATACTGACCCAAAAAGACCCAAGAACCTACACCAGGGGAGAGCACACTCTGATGTTTCTGAATTTTTCATCATCTTCAAGATCAAAGACCTTAATCATCAAAGATCCTTCTCATTCCTCCGCCTTCAGCTGCTGATCAAGGCACCACACATTCCCACACTCGTTTTCCTTGCTTTCTTGCTACACACAGTTTAGTGTAACTTAGACCACACCTGCCTCAGAAGTTCATCACCTACAAGAGATGTGGCAATACTTTGCTAAAGTTTCAGAGTGGATATAGCTACAGTTAATAACAGCCTTGTTTAACTCAAATAGCAGAAGATTCTCTGTATCCAGGTGTAAATACAGAGATGTGCCTCCAGGACAGACTCAGAAATGATGTGCAAACACACGGCCCCATCACGGCCCTCACGCACCACTACAACATCCTATATTTGACCCACCACCTTTGTAATTCCCACAGAGGACCCCAAACTATGGCACAACCAAAGAGCCCCCCCCACAGATGATGTTTAGCCAAATGGCAGATTCTACACAACATTAATCTGCTTTTACAGTCCTGACAAAGCAATAACCCAACCTTGGAAGCTGGACCTTCACAAACATTACCCAAAAGAGGCATTTGCAGGGCCATGGATGGAGTCCAGAACATGGTACCTTCTCCCTTACATCACACTGACCCCATGCAGGTCTTGCATGAAAGCACCTGCACAGCTGGGAACGTGCAGGAAGCCCAAGCCAGCCCATGCTGTGGGCAGCAAACCCTCTGTAAGAGCCCCTTGACGAGGCCTTTCTCTCCCACTGCTGTACAGCTGCCACAATAGCAAAGTCTCCCTGACAGCACATGGATTTTACTGCTACTCACAGCACAAATGAGATAATTAGGTCAGAAATCTTCAAAGCTCTGCCACTGCCGTGGCTAATGAGATTCTGCAGTTCACCTGAAAATAAAAATGGAAGGAGGAGGGCAGGTAAAGCTCCTTCGCCAACAGCCTGGGGTCTGTCTGTGAAGCCACCCAGCAAACAGCTTAGTCCAGCCTCCATCAAGAGGTCCTTCCTAGCAGCTGGGAAGTCCATGTATAAATACAACTCTTAAAAATCAGGAGCATTCATATGGGAAAACCAGTGGCACAACATATTTGTCAGTAAAACACAAGGTACAAGCAGTCAAACTACCATGTTTACTCAGTGACAGCCCTTTCATCTTGCTGTGTGCTGGTTTCTCCTCACAGAAAGGGACCAGAACACATCTCTGTTCTTACCTGAAACGCTGTCTTCAAAGAAAAAGGGCAAAAACTGTTCTGCAGGGGTGTCACTTTGGTGACATCCCAAGACACACGCACTCCTCAGACTGAGCTGAAAGCTTTCACAACAAACAAAATCCCCTGCCATGTATTTAGAACCATTTATTGTATGTTTCTGTTTATTTAAAGTTAAGCAAAGAGCCTCCCTTGTTTGCTCACATTTCCTTGATAGGCTGGGGTTCAAGTCTGGAGAGTCTCTTCAAGGCAGGGTGTAAAGTGCCATAATGCAGAGTAGATAATGTCAAGAACAGCTCTGGTTTCAATCTTACCAGGTATCCAGGAAAATACACATACAGACCCTGCCCCTGCTCCTTGTGCTTTCCAGCTCTCTCCAGCCAACCTGTCCCACAGAGCTCCTGCAGCAAGGCTGGGCTGTGCAACCTGTCACTCTGAGAAGACAGGAACCAACTTTCCCATGCTGAATTGCTCTACCCCTGAGAAGGTAAGTCAGGCTCGTCAAACTCCTGCCAACTCTCCTACATTTCCCAGGTAATTGCATAAACCATGAATTAATGAGAAATAATGAGCCAGCACACAGGGGAAGAGAAGACAATTCAGAAGAGCAATAAAGAGAACTAATGGGCAAGTATGTTTTAATAGCTGGGTGCAGACGGCTGTCACTGTAAGCCCACGTCACCCCAGGAGAGGTGTCACCCTCTGGGGGGACACAAGGACACACACACCACCCACACAGCACAGGAACAACAGGGAAAGGTGAGGGGGGCTTAGGCCAGCAGTCAATTTTGCAGAGAACAGACAGCGTGGGTAGTCCAGACAAAGCACCAGCTTGTCCAAGCACAGCCCTGTCACATCCATTGCAGGGCCACAAACCCCTCCTTGGCCTCACTGTGTGGCCTGCAGTGTCTGACACCAGCTCCCCCCACGGGTGTGGACCACCCCTGGCTTTATCCAGCCATGCTCTGCTCCTTTCTGTTATCACCTCACGCCCACAGGTACCTTATCCAGGCAGCCAGCCAGCCTTGCTTGGACAATAGCAGATAAGAGGGCAGAAAATAATAAAAAAGGAGGTGCTAAACTGTTTCATCAAAGGAGCACCCACAGATACACAATTCACTGACCTTACCAAGGATCTGACCACCTCAGGACTTCGATCCTCCTGCCCTAACTTCTAACCTAGCCCAGTTTTAAAAGACAGTGTCTGATTGTGATCTGCAAACTCAGTTATCACTGAAAATGCAAAGTGAGCTTTACAGCTCAGGGATCATGTTAAGAAAACAGCAACATAATGCCCATATCTGTGGCTACAGGGGGGCACATGAAGGTGGAAGAAAAAGAGCACCTTTGGAACATGGTTAGGACTGAGAGTCAGAATGGGTGGGAATCTGCCCTCCCACCTCCAAACTCAAACTTAGGTATATTGTAACAGCAGGAGGAAAATATATTTCATAGCCTACTTCAAAAATCCCTCACACCTACTTGGCTGTTTAACTTTCCACAGCACATTTACCCACTGTCAGTGCAAGTTTCTCTTCAGAGCACATAAATCTTTCCTTTTTCCAAAGCAGCAGCCAGCTGAAACCTGACAGTTTGAGGACAAAGCAATAAAAGGCCTGGGTCTGCTTCCAAATGGTGAAGGACATGCTTTGGATGCACAGTACTGAGCAGCAGAATTCCTGTGGGGACTGTCACACCACTTTGGGGCCCTCCTGGATCAAGAGGGGTCCAGGCTTGGGTGCGATGCTTTTCCCTGCCTGTCTCTGGGCTTCTGCTGATTTCACCAAAACACATCTATGAGCAACACCTGGATTTACACTAAGATTTCGGCAAACACACCCGAGAGCACCCACTTCTCTCCACAGCAAGGAGAGTTTTGCCTCTGTGCATCCAACTGCTACAGGAGCACTGTAGATGTTGCTGCTCTGGACCAGGGAATCCAACCTAATTTATTACTGAAACCAGATTTATTTCCATTAATCTAGACTAATTACTGCTGCTCCTCTTTTAATGAGGTCTGTTATGCTTCAGCATGTAACACCAGCACAGGAGAAATCCTCATCTTCATAACCAGGCAATTTTGAGCCTCTTTGAACAGCTCCAGTGTAAGAAGCAAATTATGAGGATGATGCCTCTTCCAGAGAGCCCTTCATTTCAGAGAAGGCTGTGTGATCACTCTCACGTTCAGGTCAGCAACAGCCTTGCAAAATCTCCTTTATCCAACTTTTACTACTGTTGAGCAGGGATTAACATTAATTGAGCCCACCCCGCATTAGCCAAGGATTATTTGTTAGTCACCAGCCTGTAATCTCTGGCATTTTCCAGCAGAGACCTTCACAGTGCTCAGATAGCTTGCAGGATAATCCAAGTCACATTTTAATGAAATCTACATAAAACACACACCCACAACGTTGGCTTCCCCCTTCCAAAACATACAGTTAGTTCAGCTTAGAAAATGCCATAAAAATTAATTCTGTCAGATTTCTAGTCTTAAAAATTTCTGATGAGAAGAAAATATTCCCTGTGAGAGCAGCATTTTTCTAAACCTCACAAACTTTAAAACACACAAACGAATATGCAGGAATTTTCATTTACAGGCCTGCACATACCAACTTAAGCCTTTTTCTTTAAAATCTATATGGAAGTTACACACATGTGCCCCATCCTGATGCATCCTCTGGTTTCCTCCATGTGAGGGTCCTCCTGCAATACCCAAAATCTGCTACAGCAACAGCTCAGCTGCTCAGCAAAGAGACACTCTCAGAGCTTGAAGGTTTCTTTACTTTTCCCTCTGCTTGGCTCTGATCCTTCTGCATCTGGAAACCCACACCCAGCACATGCTGTCCGGGCTAAACAGCAGCTCTGCACTGACCTGGGGGGAACAGGTTCCCCCAGGTGTCCCCAGGGATCTTCCAGATCCAACAAGTCAGGCTCTGAATTGAAATAGTGAGAGATTTCCCCAGCTGAGCAAACACCCCACTGCTGGGAAAAGCAGGGCTTAATTGTCAGCTACAGAAGGCTGAGATTAGGGATGGAAAACAGGTGAAGAACTCAAGGACATGCACGTACTTGGCTTAGTAAGGAGCAGGTTACCAGGAAATGTGGTCAGTTGCCCATCCTCACAGGGAGGCTCCTCATACCTGTCTTCACATACCCCTGTAAATTCCAGCCAGGTAAACTCACTCTGAAGGTGCCCATCGCTGAGCAGGGACACCAAACCAGCTTCCTGAGGGGGCTGAGATGGACAAGGGAACACTTGAGTCAGAAATGGATGTTGCTTTTTAAGAGATGCTCTTGTTCAAGCACAGCCATTAAACCTGGAACAAGAAACATCCTCAGCTTCCCACAGCACACATGAAGGCAGCACAGCCTCACTCACCTTAAACTACCCAAGCACCTTGACTGGTGTGAAAAACAAAGAATGAGAAGAGTTATCTGACAGCTCAGCCTCGTGCCTGGATGCTGAAGTGTTGCTGAAGCCTTCCACCCTTCACTTAACTCCTCTGCTCTAAACAACAAATCCTGGCAGCAGCCACAAGCGCCGAGTAAATGGGAAGCTCTTCTGTGCCAGCAGCTGGGAGAAACTTCCCTCTCTCCCCACTCTGCACATAAAGAAAACCCCACAATAGCACTTGTGGTAATGCTGCCAGACAGATTTCCCTCTGACAGACTCTTGAGGAAAGCCTCCAGATACAAAGTCTGCTCCTAAGGACACTCTTCAAGCGGATGACATTTGACTTTGGGAACGTATGGCTCATCTTCTCGGGGAAAGGTTCCCTTTGTTTTCAGTAAAGAGAAAAGGAGCACAAAGGAAAAAAAGGAAAAGTTGCATTTACTGTGACCTAGGGGAGACAGAACTAAATAATTTTGATCAATATTTTGATTTCTCTGACAAAAGCTGCAATCAGCACTGACATAAACAACTGCTTAGCAAGCTGGGGGGGCAGGAGGGGTAAATCAAAGCAGAGTTTCAAGATACTCATCTTTCCATCACAATTGCCACCAATGACAGTAATTTACATCGCTAATAGGCAGTATTATGTTTACAAAATCATTCTTGGGAGGGCGAATCTAAACAATTTTTGCCAACCCAGCAAAGGAGCTGGTGTTGGATCAGATGTTGGGATTCTTCTCCCCTTGTATCGTATCTGATGCACTTTGCCAAGATGCCTTGCTGTGGAACAACACACCGTGCCTTCCTAAGCACCTTCACAAGCCACACAGACCTGAGGAGCACAGGGTCACCCTGCTGTGACAGCCTGAATCCTCCAATAGCAGCGCTGCCTGAGCCTCCAGGACACGGGGAAATAGCTGTCAAATGGGAAACAACCGAGCCCCAGCTCCACCACCCCATGCCATGCCTAGTCCCCTCTGCTGCAGACAACACCAAACAAGCCCCAGCACCTTACACACAACCCTTATCTCCCACACAGGGGTAGGTCCCATCCCCAAAACACGTGCTAAATCCCCTGCCCTCTCCAGTCCTTGTTTTGCTTTTTCTTTTCTTTCTTTCTTTGTTTTTTCTTTTTTTTGGCCATGAAAAGCTGCCTGTCTCTTACAAGCTCTCTCAAGGCTTTGCCAGGAATCACACAGAAAAGTGGGACTGGCAGGGCACAGAAATGGGCTGCAAGCGGCCCAGTCCCTCTGGATCAACGTGGTAAAAAGGACTATGGCAATGATTCCTCTAAAGCAGCACTGATATTTCCAGAAAGGTAAGAGCACATCCCATCAGCACCACAAGGAGCACAGTGGAGATTTTCACCAGACCATGAGTCAAAAAAAGAAACGAAAAAGGGACAAAGATTTTTAAAAAGAACACAAAAGCTTTCTCAGTTGCAAAAACAAATACTGCAATAACAAATAAATAGTAAAAAAATAAACCAGTGGATACTTGACTTGTATTCTTATAAAATCAGGGAAAATTCCACTCTATTCTGGAAAATGCCCACACCCATTCTGCAGTCATATCCAACACGCAGCCAAGAGCCGCAGTAAGGACAGCCTTGCCTTAAGTACAAAACTTGATGTAATTTTAAAACCTGTAAGCACTGATGGTGCTTCTGAACAAGAGGATGTATCAAAGCCCGGGGTGCATGAACAGCCAAGTTTTCCCAAAACCCTCAGTGTATTCCCAACAGGGCATGGGAAATCCATCCCATTAAGTAATGACGTTTAGGCCTCACCAATTACCTGGATCATCTATTGACAGTCAATTTAGGAACGATCGAGGTTGCTCGTCTCCCAGCACAGACAGTGAAACAGAGAGCAGGACCTTATCACATCCCTGCTGCCAGCCCGGCATCCTTCCTGCATCCCACGTTTGCTCCACCTCTCTCCAAATTCCACCATCCCAGCACCATTTTAGCTGTTTAATTTCCCAAAGTCTTGCATTTAACAAGGTGCTAAGCCATCCCAACTCCCAAAGGAATGTGGTTCAAAGACCCGAGCAGGAAATGAGGGCAGGGAAGTCATTCACAACAAGGGAAATGGCCACAGCAGACTGTGCACAAATACAACACTTCACACACTAGATTTTAATTCTCCCACCGATTTGGGCTGAGAGCAAGCCTTGAGGACGCTCACATTTCATCAATACACCTTTAATATTAACGACTTGTCCTCAAGAAATCCATGAGCAATATGAAAAAAAAAATAAAATATGAAAAAACAAGAAAGGATGGAATAAACCAGGTTATCGAATAGCTCAGCTGAATTTAATGCAGCAGCAACAGGCAATTGCGTTTAAAATGCTGATAAAGATTTTTAAATTATTTCAGAACATCTGATACTAAAGTTCCCTGGAATACAGTAATTGCTTATCATAACCACCACAAAGTATGTTTATTACCCAGAGAGATAAGACACGGCAGCTGCTGGACTTCTCAGATAAAGCAAGGCTGTGTCACAGCAGCAGGATCCATCCCATGGATTAGGAGCAGGAGAGGATCTGGCTCAAACACAGACACCAAAGGGCATCAGTGACATGAACCAAACACATCCTGGGGAGAAGCTCCACGACCTACACACTCAGGAGTGTCCAAACACCTGCAAATGGTACAGCGTTGGATATTCTCAGACAAGGCTGGTGACACCTGGCTGGGCTCTCCCAGGGAATTTCCCTCTCAGCAGCTGCCATTCCAGCAGGCATTCACCTTCCTGCAAGGAAACACCCATGAGCTCTTCCTCTCTCTGGAAGGCTCCGTTACTCTTATGCATTAGGAAACTCAACCGTGTTTCAAGGATGACTTCAGCATATGAAAGTCACTAAAACCAGAAGCTGGTTAGACTTTCTCCACACATCTGGTGGGGTGTTCAGCAGCTCTGTAAGGGCTGTGTGGAAACACAGCTCAGTCCTGCTTTCTGTGAAGGTGGTAAACTCAGCTTTAGCAACTGTGGATCCTCTCACCAACAAGCTGTTAAGTCAGGAAAGCACAAGCAGAACTTGGAGGTCACTTAGCCATGGGATTTAATAAATGCCAGAAGGGTACTTAGAGCAGTGATGTTCTTTGTTTTTACACAGTGCAACAGCAACTCCTGCCCAGCAGGAACAAACGGGGAAACTGAGGCAGGGACAGTGAGTGGCCAACACAAAGACAATGGAAAGAGCCAAAGTCACAGCAGCTCCAAGTCCTGCGTTTGGAAGTGCTTTCCTAAGAAGACAGGAAAGCAAAAGAGTCCCCAAGCCTTATGTGAGTGCTGGTGTAATCACAAAACAACAGCCTGTTTTACAGCAGAAAAGACTTCAAAAATAAGCAAGAGTATACAGGACTTGAGATTGTCATTTCCAGCTTTGTGTCTTGTGAGTGGATTGCCCTGCCCAACCCAAAGCAGGTGCACAACCTGCTCAAAGCTCTACCTGCAGTTGAGGCACTTCAGGTTCCTTCCCAGGTTGGTTTGCTGGTGCCTCTCCTTCAGTCCATGCACAAACTACATCTCTCTCCTCTACTTGGTCGCTTATTCGCAAAATCTCTGAATTCTCTACATTCAATTCAGCTATGACTGACCAGCAGGCCCAGCAGAGGGAGGTGGACAGACAACCAGATGGCACGACCACACCTCTCCTCCTCCAAAAACCAGACTAAAATTACTGGAGACAAGTGAGTCCAGTTTTTCTCCAGAAAGTAACAAAATTGCACCAGAGTTGATTTTGGCCCAACATGCACTTGGCAAATACTGATAACAGGGATTTACCATATCCCCTCTAGTATTACAGCTGACTATAAAACAAACATTTGCTTCCTACTGATAACAAAATGACTATGATCACTCAGGGTTTGTAAAGGTTAGGGCTCCTATGTCACCCAAGGCAGGCCTGTAAATCCCAGTGTCCAATCAAAAAATCCCCTGTGTGCTACACTGGCCTCAGTTTTCCCTCAGGTACCCACTCACCTCATGCACAGACATAGTTTGGGATGGATTCCAGCAACAAATTACAATCAGATTAAATATTAATTCCCATCTTAATTATATAACCATGACTACGCTTAATGGTCTTGCAGCCATTTAAACAGGAGAGAAGAGTGTAAATGGTGCAAGCAACATCTTTTATGCTGCTAATGCCCAGATTGGTTCACAGACACCTGGATACTTTCCCTGGGAGAACAGCCAGCCTTTGGGAAAGCTGCTCTGAGGGAGGTAAAAATTCAAATCATCTGGCAAGCAACATGGTACCAGGAGTCAGAAATCCATGGGACAACACAGCACCCTGACCATGGGATAGCTGTACACTGGAGTGACAAAGATCACACACGTGCTCAATACTTAATGATGGATTTCATCCTCAGGGATGGATTTCATACTCTCAACACCTCTGACAGAGAGAAGCATCTCTACACTTGTCTAAAGGTGGCCGTGAGGATCCCAGAGCAGGGGAAGCAACTGGCCCAGGGTCACAGTGGGCACTCAGGTGAGATGTCCTGTATGCAACCCCCAGCCCACCCCAGCTGTTCCCAAAGTCATGTGGTCCCAGTGCCCCCAGTGCAGGGACTGGTGCTGCCCCACAGAGCTTCCTCCAGCTCCAAACCAGACTGCACACAGGGAGAATCGTCTCCCTACACCCCCAGGGAAAGGCAGATTGCCAAGTATTTTATTTTCCAATTCTTACTTGCACCCGAGGTGGCTCATGCACCACCAGCAGGCGCCCACCCCCCTGGGGCCCCTGCAGCACATCAAACCGGCTCCAGCTGCTGCGAGAAACTGCTGCAAAGGAGGGGGGAGATGCCTCAAAAAGAGCAGGTTCTGCTTGACTTTGGACTTCAAGGTAGTGAAAGGAGAGGGCATAAAAAAAAAAGAAAACCAAGAAGGAAAAAGCTAGGGAAAAGAAAACCAGAACCAAGCCTGAGCTGTTTCTCCTTCAGGCTCACACAGCAGAAGAGAAACAGTGAAACGAGAGCAGAAACATTTCCCTTTGGAGCAGCCCCTGCCTGGCTTGGAGAGCGCCTGTCACGACAGCCACGGCACAGCGGCGCAAGCTCCGGGGCGATGAACCTGCCCCTGGGAACGGGACGCAGGCAAACCCTCGCTGTGCACAGGAGGTTTGGCACTGTCAGTGCCCCCCATTGCTTGGGGGCTGTAGGAAACATCCCCTCCCTGTACCGCCCGAACCACACACCGGTCACAGCGCAACGCCACAGGCACAGGGCTAGTGGAGTCACAGGCAGGTGACACCCTGAGAAGCACAGGCAGCGATTCCCAAACAATGGGAACGCCGACTTCCCCGGCACCGGCACTCAGGGCAGGCAGCGGGGTCACACTGCCAAGGCAAACGCAACAGGAAGGATAAAACAAATCACAATTCAAGTGAGGTGATGTCGAGAAAGGAAATCTGTTCTGTAGCAAGAGGACTCAACCACAAACCCGAATGACACAAACCCAGATGGATTTCAGCTGATCCCTCAGATGGAAAGCTCAGCCCACTTCCCATCAACACGTTCCCTGTGGAGAGCCCCAAGGAATGGAACCAGCACAACCCCCTTGCCATAGTCAACTGAAGAGGGGTTGTTTTGTGGTTCGTTTTTTCCCTTAAATCCTTTCCTGCTACTGCAGGGAAAACAGGCTCACTCAGACAGCAGAATGCTTTCAAAAACACTGATCACATCCCCAGCAAGTGTACACTGTCGCTGCTTCCATCAAGTGCAGAGAGGGGGAAGGTTTTCCACTCTACTTTTCTCTTAGGCACTCCATAGCCAGCGAGGTTTGAACTTTGGATCAAAACACATGGGCTTTGGGATCAAACGCAGACTTTCCCAAAATCATTTCAACCCTCTGCCAAATTAATTTCAGATTGAAACAAGTCCATGTTTTTCTACTCAGAATCAAACCCACCTGTTGGAAAGCACATCTGCATGTACCAAGCTGCATGTCCAGGGACTGCATGGACGCACTCCCTGCCTTCCTTCACAAGATGTGGCCCATTGTTAGAAAACAAACAGAAACAATTGTCACTAGTTGCTTAATTGCTTGCAAAAAACATCAAGAAGCCACAACTGTAAATTCCCGCAAAGCATTTTAAGTTTTCTCGTTCAAATGGGTTTAGAAAAACAACATCCACTCCATCACCTCTATTTTTTCTGGTTCTTTTAGAGATCATTGTTCTCTATTACAAGCCTCGGGATGCACTTGGCTGTTTGCTCAAACACACGGGAGATGCAGCTCCCCCCCAGCCCAGCTCATTCACTGGTGGTGGGGTCACAGCCTGCCATCCACCCAGGAAAACCCACCGGCACTGGGGACAACAGGCCATTAACATGGACCATTATTCACTTCTACCACAGCACCTATGTCAAATCACAACCTACCCCTCTTACAGGAGGCCCACAATGTTGTGAAGGAAAAGAAAGAAAAGAAAAACAACCCTGCAGCCATGCACGTGCTGTTATTATGCTCTGCCGAACCCAAATGCATCATAAAAGGAATAAAAATGTACAATGACACAGGGATGGCTCCTCCACCGCAGCACTCCACTTAGGATGGATTTTAAATGAGAGCAAGTCCACAGCTCACGTTTTTCAGAGTGGCTCTACCAGCCTACACCTTTCCAACCCCTTAAAAACACTCAGGGAATGAATTCTGCACACCAAGGTCCAGCGTTTGACCAACTCTGGGTGCAAACTTCGACGGCAACAGCAGAAAGTCCCCCGCGTGGCCGGGGGGAAACGTGTACGTGTGTCCTTGCACGGGGCGTTTGCGTAACCATTGCACAACTCGGGCATGAGGAGCGTGGCTATTCCTGGGTCACTCCCTTGACCAACGGGACATCTGTCCAGCCACACGTACCGTGCCACCAGCAGCAAAGCAAGGGGCAGCGAGGGGCCCCATCGTGTCCCTGCCGAACACCTCGGCCTGCTCTGGGCCATGCCATGCCGAACAAGCACTTCGTGTCCAGCCAGCCTGGCACGGCTGCTGTCCCTCTGGACAGAACCTGCAGCTGGCCAGGCACAGACCGGGGATGCTGCTGGTGCTGCTGGGCCACTGTCCTCCCAGCACAGCCACTGAGGGGGCCCTGTGGGGAGTGTCACCTGCACCGTGTGAGGGTGTCACCGCCGGGTCACTCCCCAAAGGTGACCCCAAAGGAGGCACCGTGCAGACACGGCTGAGGCCACACACCCGACTCGTGAGGGAAAAAGGGGATGGGGCGAGGGGTGGAATGGCCACGGAGGGACAGGACGGCCCCTGAAGGGGGGAATGGGCGATTAGGGGGGAAAGGGTTATTAGGGGGGAATGGCCACTAAGGGGGAGAGCGGGTCGGTACC